>CM074733.1:176341081-176893581 GCA_037367245.1 Phrynocephalus guinanensis | reverse complement strand
AGTGAAAATCTTGCCACTGCAAGGTATGAGATGCTAGCTGCGTGCTGTATGTGGCAGTTTTTAGTTCTCCCTTAAAATGTCTGGAATATCAGCTGTACAGTTTCATATCAATCCAAATAATAAGCCAATTCATCACATGGCCACTACTTTTTCTTATACAGTGGTACCCCGGTTTACAAAAGCTTTGGTTAACATAATTTTCGGTTTATGAAAAGAAGTCAATTGAAAATAATGCCTCCGTTTACAATCCCCCCCCTCCTCAAAAAGATCGGAAAACCCCAGTTTACAATTATTTTCAAAGGACTTTGTTTCCCAGGATGCAATGCACCCCGTGTGCGGTTCTGGTCCGGTTTATGAAACATCCCGGGGAATGGATAAGCTTCGTGAAACAGGGTACCACTGTACTAAGTTGTGATGTTGTTAGGGTGATTGATTTCTGGATTGTGCCCCATGAAGAGAGAAGCATGTTAAGGTTAATTCAGTTCAGTGGAAGAGAGCTGTCCCTACTAATTCTCCAAGTTAAATCAATGGGAACTAAATGTGCTTTATGGGGGATGGATTGTACCAACACAATTGACTAATCTTTGTGGCACCTTAATTCATTCACTATCTGAAAATGCAATTACTATTAGATAGATAGATAGATAGATAGATAGATAGATAGATAGATAGATAGATAGATAGATAGATAGATAGATATTATTTTTTTTGCCAAATGGAAACAATGTGAATCAAGCCATGTTTATATGGGGGATGGTGGTGGATTTTTTTTAAAGAGAAGAAAAGCTGAAGCCCCGTGGACCTTGCACTCCCAAAATCAAGCTGAACAAATGGCATTGGCTTGAAAACATTCCTTTATCAAAGCAAATGATCAGAGCGGAGAGGTTGGCTAAATGTCAAAGGGCAACATGCAGATGGAGGCCCTCCTCAGCAAGGAGGTTCCCATTCTTCGCTATCTCAGCCAGCTGTACCCGTCTCCCTGTGTGGGTGGAGAGTGTGCCATGGCTGTATGCTGGCCTACAGCAACTTTTTGCATTTCTACTATGCTGCTTTTCCCTTTGAGCAAGTGAAGTGCTCCCAGCCTAGGTCCCCGTCCAGTCAGTAATCCCCAGATGAGGTCGACCCCCTTGAATCAGTGGGATTTTACACAAACGTTTGACGAGGTGTCGTCTGCTTGGGACTAGCCGTTGGAGTTTAGCCCCTGGGTTCAGCCTTCAGCATCTCGGCAGCCTGGTGATGCAGCAAATCATCCTCCTTTTATTTCTAGGAAGTGACTGCCTTGGCCTCCCACGCCCAGCCCCACAGCTTATTCCCCCCCAGGGAGACAAAATGGTTAACTTTGGCCATAAGAAAACCCAGTTCCGTCAGGTGTCTTCAGTAACAGTGCTAGGAGCATTTTATTGCTGTTTGAATTTGCCTTGTGAATTTCAGCCTGTATAACTTAATTTTATTGGTCTTTCTTAGTCTCATGCTTTACTGCCCAATAAATTCTATCCTTGTTTTTAAAAATCATAATACTTTGATCGCTGACAGTTTTTCGACTGTTGTAATATTTCACTCACTTACAATGACCTTTCTGTTGCTTTTAATACTCTCTCTCTCTCTCTCTCTCTCTCTCTCTCTCTCTCTCTCTCTCTCTCTCTCTCTCTCTCTCTGCTAGAAACTGGGAGAATGGTGCCGTTTTTAAAATACAATTATGAATTAAATGATTAAGGGATACCCAGTGTGGTATAGTGGACATAGTGACAGACTAGGACTCTGGAGTTGAGAGTTTGAATCCCCACCCGCCATGGAGGCTCATTGGGGGAGTGGAACTGGTTAATGCACCCCTTCAAATATCTCACTTACCTGCTAGGGCCTCCATAAGTTGGTTCTGACTTGATGGCAGAGAACACACACATGAGTTCTTAAAGCCTATGTAGCTTTATAGAAGACCTTTTAAAATGGTTCAGCAACTTTAAAGTGCGAAGTGCATGATTAACTATTGTGCCTCTAGTCCAGCGGTTCTCAACCTGTGGGGTCCCCAGATGTTCCTGGACTGCAACTCCCAGAAACCCTTTCCAGCACAGCGAGTGGTGGAGGCTTCTGGGAGTTGCCGTCTAGGAACATCTGGGGACCCCACAGGTTGAGAACCACTGCTAGTTCTTAACAGGAATTCCATCGTGTTAGATTTTAATCATCATGGTATTTTCATCTTTCCTTCTGTTGGAGGAAATGCAGTCTTCTTTTAGATTCACAGGCTCACAATATAAGTGAAAAATAACAAAGAAGTCCCTTATGCCAAAATACCTTATCTTGTAAACCATTTTTAACCATTACAAATTGTATCACCTGCATATTCAAACAGTAAATTGATTTCAGCTTACATTGGAATTGCTGGATTTTCTTTTCTTCTTTTTCTTTTTTCTTTTTTTAAAGGCTTATATACCACATGTCTTCCCCAAGGAACTCCGGGCGGTTCACAACAAAAACAAAGCAAAAAACAGCAAACAATCAAATATAGCCGTGTGAACAAATAACAATACAATTTAACACATAGTAAAAAGACAAAAAGACAGGTGGCAGGCACACAAAAACCCCAACAACCTAAAAGTCACCAAACGCCTCATGGAAAAGCAAGGTCTTTAGAGCTTACCTAAAGGCTGGCAGGGACTGTGCAAGGCGCACTTCGCTGGGGAGAGGGTTCCATAAGGTAGGGCCAGCCACAGAGAAGGCTCGACTCCGAGTAGACGTTTCTCGAGCCTCCCTGTGCGTGGCCACCCGCAGCGGGTGTGCCCGCGACATCCTAGTTGGTCGGGCCGAAGTTGACCGCTGGGGGATCCGCCCTGCCAGGTAATCAGGTCCCAGGCCATGGAGGGTTTTATAAATTAAATTAAGGAGGCTATTTCCCTCCTTAAATTTAAAAAAGTCTACTATGAGCTCTCTTAAAATGTCCGAGACACCTAAAACTTTGTCAACACGTCTCCTAGTGACTAGATGCATTTCCTTTTGCTCTGCTGTTCTTCCTTGGAGGGGCTTGCCATTCTCCCCATCAACTCGCTCATAAAAAGAGCCGTCCTACCTGTCTGATGTGTGCTTAGCTAAGATCTCCCTCAATCAAAAATGCGTTGCCTTCTGTAGTCGTCCTGCTTAACGTAATGTATTTCCTCACCAGTTCGTCTGTGCAGTGATCGACTCAGTCTGATCAAGGAGTGCCTCTCGCAGCTGCCAACAAACTATAAGCAATCTGCCAAGCTCTTGGGACTTGCAAATTTGCTGAAGGTTGCAGGTAAAATAAAAGTGTGATGAAAGGCATTCGTATTTTATGTTGAGCATTTTCCAGTTTTATAGGGGATTTATTCAAGGGCTTGTTCAGAGATCCTAAATTGTCTTCAGAGAAGCCAGGCATGTCCTTATGGATTGTGCCATTCTCTTCTACATAAAATGCAAACGGAGTTCTTTTTGCTCGCTCTCTCCGTCCATCTGTCGTCAGCAGAATTCACATCAGTTAAAGTCCTTTTATGACTGGTGGCCATTTGTTAGTATTCTGCCCCCGCCCCCCCCCAAAGGCAATCTCTTGTTTCCCTGGTCCTTTGCGCAGAGCCTTTATATTGCCTTCTTTAAAGGTGGTATTAATATAGATTTATTTGCGGCTCTGCTTTAAGAGTGCCATACTGTGCGTTATCAGTGGTAAGAAATGAGAAGTAAAAAGTTACAGCTTCATTCATGATGGCTGAAATCCTGTTTCACAGCTCTGCTGTGCGCGCCTCGAAATCACACATGGAAGCCTCCAAGTAGGGCCAGTCTTTCACTGCCAGGGGCATAATTCCCAACCAGCAGGCTTTTGAACAGTGCATTACAATGCATTACATTGCAGCTTGCGTCTACTCTACTGGTTGTTTTGAGCACTGCTGTTAAGGCTTCCAAAATGCTTGCCAACTAGTCATTCACATTTACAGAAGTTGCCAGAGTCCATACCTCTGGAGCGTTGGCAGGTATGGACCAAAATCAGTGGACGCAACAGCATTCCAGGGGGCCCCACCAAGAACTGAAAATAATTTTTAAAAGGAAACATTGAATAAAACCTTGCTGTGTTAAATTACTTGTGAGCAGTAGGGATTTTAAAACGTAATGACCAAAGTTAAATTTGGGCAGTTATTAGTAAGGTTTCTGTTATTGTGAGCTGTTGTCATAATGCACAGAGCTTCTGATGTTACATCATGTTTCAGATATCACTAAGTCAGCTTGAGCCACAGCGCTGTCAGTGTGGTGTCTTAATGTAGTGGTGTGCCAGGTAATGCAGATGTCTCCTGTCATATCTAGGCCCTGAGTTGTTCTCCCTATGCCCTCACCTAATGAAAATATGGTAGGTGGTAACCAAAGGGGCCTTCTTAGTCCTGGCTTCCTGTCTCCTCTCTTCCCGGAAAACTCTCTCAGGGCCTACTTTGTGTAGCCTTTTGGCCAAAAATGAAAGCCTTTTTATTCTCCTTTTTAAATATAATAATGAATGGTGGTAACACCATCAAGGCCATTAATAGCTGGGCTATACCAGTCATCAGGTATACCGCTGACATTATAAACTGGACTCAGATGGTGCTAGATAGTCTGGATAGGAAAACAAGAAAACTTATGACCAATCACTATGCAGTGATGTTGACAGGCTGTATTTACCTAGAAAATTAGCTGGTAGACGTCTTCTGCAAGTGAAGCAGACAGTTGAAGAAGAGAAGCATGTGTTGGCAGATTATGTAAAAAATAGTACAGAGCCAGCATTATTGGAGGTTAAGAACAGACAGACAGGGTTTTGGAGCATAATACCCTGGATATTGTTATTGCGGAGAAGAAAAAAGTGTGGATCATTGATGTTGCTATACCAGGTGATAGTAGAGTCACCGAGAAAGAACTTGAAAAAAAATTACCCGATATCAGGATCTGAAAATTGAACTTCAGAGACTCTGGCACCGGGTTCAGGTGGTCCCAGTGGTAATTGGCACGCTGGGTGCGGTGCCTAAAGAGCTAAGCAAGTATTTAGAAGAAATTGGAATTTGACAAAGTCACCATCAGTCAGCTGCAGAAAGCCGCCTCACTGGGATCTGCTCGCATAAATCGCCGATACATCACATAGTCCTAAATGCTTGGGAAGCGTTCGAATAGTGAAAAATCCAGCATAGATAGCTGTGTGGTTAATAATAATAATAATAATAATAATAATAATAATAATAATAATAATAATAATAATAATAATAATAATAATAATAATAATAATAATAATAATAATGCTTTCTAGGACTTTGCCTTTGACTTCTGCTTGTGGTTTGTTTGGGTTTGTTTCCATTTTGAATGGTTCACCATGCTAGTTTCTGTTCTTCCCTCTTGTTTTTATTGCAGCACTATTTATGTTACTTTTACCGTTGTTCGTTGCTTTGCTTTTTTATGCTGTTACTTAACTTCTACACAAGGCAGACGACTGTGATTTTGGGGTGATCTCAAACTGGCAGAATGCTGGCCTTTTTGCTGTTAGGGTCTTATAATCAAAGTTGTTCTATTCTATTGCAAGTAAATATTTCTGAATCCCTACAAGGAAGGGAGCTAATTAAAGCCCAGGAAATTTGACATGTATGAATTCGAATGCCGGAGAAAGGGGTGGGGGTGGGGGTGGGAAAGAGGGTTTTGTATAATGGAAAATGAAAGAATACGGTGGATGCATAGGCAGGTAGTTAAGTGTGCAGACGAAAATGAGAATTTGTTTGCTTGTAGTTTGAATTTGCAAACAGTAATTGTAGTAGTAATAATAATAATCTTAAAACCACAGAGCTGGAAGTTTTCCTGTGGGTGAGTAGCTTAAGTCTGTAAGGGGGAGGTACTGTTGCCAATGTGATAGGTCTGATCTTTTATGAAAAATTATTGCACTTCATACCACAGGCTTCTGACTGTATGCTAATGAATTCGTATACTCCTGGCATGGCATCGAAAAGCCCGATGAAAAATGTTGCCCCTACTGCATAACTGATATGAAAAAGGGGAATTCTTTGCCAAGTTTGATTTTAAAACGATGAAAATAAAACTGCCCCTGTAACGCGGCCCGCTCAGAAATCTGTGCTGCAACCACTCTTGGAATTCTGTCTGGGATGTAATGAATAATTGATAATGTTTTCTTCTCAATTTCCCTGTTTTGCTGTGCCAAGTCTGGTGAGTTTTTTCCAGTCAAAATGCCTCCTGTTCTCATGAGATTTCTTGTTGCTGCCACAAGAGAGAGAAGTCTCATTTTCTCTCCCCCACCTTTTTCTTTTTCTTTTTTTTTGGGAGGGGGGAGGTAATTTTCTACAGAGAAAACACGCCATGCTGTGCAAAATCAAGCAGTTCCTCCGAACACTCAACAGGATTGTTGTGAAGGTCAAGGGAACAGTCTGTAAACGGGATGGTTGTTTTTGCGGGGGGGGGGGGGATAGAGCTTTCAAGAACACCGTTCTCTAGCCCCTGCAAGGTAGAGGAGCCTGCTGCCTTGCTTTAGCAAGACCTCTTTTTCATGCAGAAGGCAGTAGAAGAATAGGACATTTCGTGCTTCTACTGCAGAAGGACTCTTTAGAAGGAGGGGCAGACGTGGGTTGGATACCATCACACAGAAGAATGCCTTGTGCCAAAATGCACAGAAAAATTGTGAGAAATTGTGTGATTATCCCCCCCCCTCCACCATCCTTGTGCATGCACAGAGAGATTGTACTGCAAGGAGAAAAAACAATGAGGGTGAGATAGGGTTCTGGTTTGCAACTGGAGTGACAGTTGTTCTCCATGCCGATGAAGGCCCACCTCTGGGAGAAAGTGTTGATCTCTGTCCCCTCCATATAGTGTACACACAAAATGCCAAAACTCACAAAAGAAGTTGGCTAGAAGTCCACGTCCACACCATGGTTTAGGTACCTGGCTGTGGAATGGAACATGCTCTGCTTGGGGAGAACAGCTGGATTTTACTCTGTGTTTTTAATGTGACAATAATAAAATTCAATTTCTAGGCCTATAAAGAGTTGACTAGCTTGCCCCACTAAAATGGTTTGAAAAAATAAGAAAGGATGTTGGAAACAAATTAAAGAAAAATACAGTGGTATCTCTACTCATGTTTTTAATCCGTTCTGAAGGCTCCTTTGGAAGTCGAACAATTTGTAAGTTGAACAGTGGTTTCCCATAGAAATTCATTGAAAACTGATTAATCCATTCTGAAGGGAACGGATTAATAGGTTTTCAATGCATTCCTATGGGAAGGCTGTCCCAACCCCCGATTTCAGCTCTGGGGTTCGGCTGCCCTTGATCGAGAAGCCCAGGTGGTTTGGAAGGGAAGCACCTACCTCTGATTAAGCACTTGCCAGGAGGTAAACGCTTCCCTTCCAGGGCTCCGGGGCAACCTTCAGCTGCTTTCTGCTTTCCTGCCAAACATATGACTTTGCCAGGTTGGCTCTGTCAAAGTCATATGTGTGGTGGGAAAGCAGAAAGCAGCCGAAGGCTACCCCGGAGCCTTGGACGGGAAGCACTTGTGTCCAGGTAAGTGCTTAACCAGAGGCAAGCGCTTTCCAAAGTGCTATTGTTCCCTGGGAAGGATGCAACATCAGGCACCCTGGGCAGTTTGGAAGGGAGGTGTGATGGCCACCTTCTCTCTTTCTTCTTGGTTGCTTCAATCTCTTCTCAGATCTTTTCAGAGATGGAAGCAACCAAGAAGAAGGATGCTGCTTTCCGCTCTACACAACAGGTGACTTTGTCAGGTCGGACCCGTCATGCAGAGCACAGAGCAGCATTCATAAGTCGAATAATTCGGTTGCCAAAGCAACCATAAGTCGAGGTGCCACTGTATAAAGAAAAAATAAAACAACCCCCTAACCTGCACTCCCCTCTGAAAACAGACCTCCAGATAATCCTCCACAATCCAGCAGGAACAGCCACCAGTGGTTCACGTGATCATGTGCCCTTCTCCAGTGCTCCTATTGCAAGACATTGCTTGTTGATCAAGGCAACATTATCAGAAATGTTTGCTTGTCTTTCAAAACATTCATAAACCAAGGTATTACTGTATATGTTCTAAAAAGTATAGAACAGTTTTTGAAAACTTACTTATTCTTATTGGCTTATTTAGAACACTTAATTGAATTATAGCTTGCCTGCACTCTAAACTTAATGGTAGCTTACAAATATGCTAATATAAACATATTAAAATCCAGTTAAAAACCATGTTCAACAACAGAAGCTTATACATCTTCCAGTTTCTTGTACTCTAGCAAGCAGCTAGCAATGTTGTAATAGTTACTTGGTGAAGGCCTATTGTGGAATACATTGCAATTCATGCATTGTTTCATGGATTGTAAGGATTAGAAATGAGGGAGGGTTTTTTGTTGGTGTGTTTATTTAGTTGGTGTTATTCACCGAGTCAATCAAAAAGTTTTCTTTACGCCCTTGCCCCTCCATCTGCCAGCCTGTGAGGATAAGATGCTTCTGCAGTAATTCCAAAGCACATTTATTGTTCTTTTGTGCACCTTTCCGCAGCAAAACCCCCATGGCAGTGTGCTTGAGAAGACAATATGATGTGCAATAATTATAATAAAATGTGATGATACAGAGCTAAAAGATACAGGAGGAGGACCAATACCACCCCAAGCTTAAGCCACAGAGGATAATTAAAAAGCATTCTGAACTTAATGGTAGCTTAAAAATACTAAAATAAACATATTATATTATATTATATTATATTATATTATATTATATTATATTATATTATATGCTTTTCTGCTTGCCTGAAGATGAAGAAGGGCACATGGGGTTCTCAAGGAAGGGAGTTGCATATTTATAAACTGTAATCCACCAATACCTGGCAGTGTGCCCTAAATGAATGGGGAACCGCTATAACTCACAGTAACATCAACGTATGAATCAACAAAGCTGGCCCCAGCCAACACCCTCACCCTCACGTTGTGACATTTGGCAACCCTTTTTTTCCCATTGCGCTTCTGTAGGACACGTGGGCCCGTGCTTTGCTCACCCCACGTTCTCGAGCGTCAACAAAGGTATGGGGCTTGACGTGAGCCCTGCACGCCTTGAGCAGCCCTTCTAGACCCAGCGCAGCCTAAGTGATGGGACTCCCGCGTGTGTCTCGCCTGATCTCCAAGAAGTGGCCGCAGCAAAACTGCCCTCGCCAAAAGGCTGCCTGGAGCAGCTCCATCTGTCGCTTCTGACCACACCACATGCGGCGGTTTTGAGGGGAAGCCACACCCCACCAGACCTCATGGAGTCCTGGCTGAAGCCCCAGCTATGGAAGGACATCCTGGAAAAAGATTCCCCCTATCTTTCGAAGAGTATTCCTTTTAATCAGGAGATGAAAAGCTCCTAACCTCGGCTCCTTATATGTCCAAATGACGCTTCAGCTTGCATCTTATCCTATGAAAATACATACAGTGGTACCTTGTATAAAGGAATTAATTCGTTCTAAATGAAATTATGTTAAGCAAATTTTCCTTTATACAAATCCCCATAGGAATGCATTGAAAACTGAGTGATCCCATTTTTATGTTGTATGGATTCTCCCCATAGGCGATTATGTTAAGCAAATTTGCCCTCTCTCCGGAATTTTTTATGTTGTACAGATTTTATGTTATACAAGCTGTTTTGTTATACAAGGGTCCACTGTATCTTTGATATTTTTTTAAAGAGGATGATAATAATAATAATCATCATCATCTTAAAACTGCAGATCTGGAAGGACCCTTTAGAAGGGACTAATATTCTTCTGTCATCAAATCATAAAAAAACTGTAATATTGCTTGATATATTTTAGTGGGACTATATATATTGTATAGATATCATTAAGTTTTATTGGAGGTTGCACAAATGGTTACACAATGTAGGTAAAGCTTTGTCAGCATTTCTAGAAGATGCTCTGTGCTACAAGAGCGTCTTAACCAATTTAGGTAGTTGCACTCTTGAAAGGTACAATGTTATGCTTTACGCCCAGATTAAAAGAAAGGCAATCCTATTTATATAAAAAGGTTGGAGGGAAGCTTATTTATGTTTTCCATGATTTGAGTCTCTACCTTCTTCCTTTATGACTCGATAAAGCAAAAAAATAATAATTTAAGTGTTGAGGAAGGCATGCTCTTAAGTGCATCCTCATACAAAATATGCAGAGTTTTAAAATGGAACTAGCAGCTGCTCCGTCAACCCTAGCCTGGCAGCAATCCCAGGCGTCATATCCAGGTATTTGAGAAGTCCTCCATAAGCATCTTTGCATCCCTTCCCTAAACATTTACATAAGAACATAAGAAGAGCCATGCTGGATCAGGCCAAAGGCCCATCTAGTCCAGCTTCCTGTATCTCACAGCGGCCCCACCAGATGCGTCTGGGAGCGCATGAGACTAGATCTCTGTCTCCTGATATACCACTCCCCTGCATCTGGCCCTTGAAGGACCCTGGTTTTAAGCCTGGAGATTACACATCTCCAATTTTGATGGGCTTTTCCTGAAGCTCACGAAATATATCCTTTCGCCATCCTGATGATTTTTGAATGTTTTGCCTCTTTATAAATCTACGGTGAGGCCCCATCTGCAGTACTATATACAGTTCTGAACTAATTATCAAAAAGGGGATTGAAAATAAAACAGCCAACATTATAATGCCGTTATACAAAACAATAGTAAGGCCCCACCTGGTCACCACACCTCAAGGTGTGGTCACCACACCTCAAGAAAGACATAGTGGAACTGGAAAAGGTGCAGAAGAGAGCGACTAAAATGATTACTGGCCTGGGGCACCTCCCTTATGAAGAAAGGCTAAAACATTTGGGCCTCTTTAGTCTGGAAAAAAGGCGCTTGAGGGGGGATATGATTGAGACATACAAAATAATGCAGGGTAGGAGTAAAGTGGATAGAGGGAAGCTCTTCTCTCTCTCCCAAAATACCAGAACTAGGGGACATACACTTAAATTGAGTGCTGGGAAAGTAAGAACTGACAAAAGAAAATACTTTTTCACCCAGCGCGTTGTAAGTCTATGGAACTCCCAGCCACAGGATGTGGTGATGGCATCTGACCTGGATGCCTTCAAAAGGGGATTGGACAGATTCCTAGAGGAAAAGTCCATCACGGGTTACAAACCATGATGGAGATATGTAATCTCTAGGCTTTAAACCAGGGTGCTTCAAAGGCCAGATGCAGGGGAGTGGTATCAGGAGACAGATATCTAGTCTCATGCGCTCCCAAACGCATCTGGTGGGGCCGCTGTGAGATACAGGAAGCTGGACTAGATGGGCCTTTGGCCTGATCCAGCATGGCTCTTCTTGTGTTCTTATGTTCTTATGTTCTGGTCATCATACCTCCAGAAGGATATTATGGAAGTGGGAAAAGTGCAGAGGAGGGCAACCAGAATGATTAAGGGGACTGGAACACCTTCCTTACTATCTGAGACTGCAACAGCTGGGCCTCTTCACTCTTGAATGAGGGCACCAAAGAGGTGACCTGATTGAAGTTTATAAAATCATACACGGTGTGTACAAAGTAGGCAAGGAAAAGCTGTTTTCCCTATCACACAACACTAGAACTAGGGGGCTCTCCATGAAACTTTTGGGTGCTAGATCTCAAACAAATAAGAGAACGTACTTTTTCACCCAGAGGTTCACGGGTCTGTGGAACTGCCAGAAGTAGTGGTGACAGCTGTCAGCCTTGGAAAGGCTTTAAGAAAGGATTGGACAAATCCTATCAATGGCTATCATGATGGATGCCTAAGGACAACCTCCAGGTTGGGGAAAGAGGCAGGATCTCTCTCAATGCCATTTGCAGGGAATCATAAGCAAGTGAAGACATCTGCTTGGGAATACCCTGAAGCAAATGGTGAGCCACTGTGGGCGCTTTTACACGACCCCTAAGATCCGCTGGCAACTTAAATTCGGACCAGAGATCTTGGGGGTTTGCTCCTCTTGCAGTGTTCCCACCCCTCCTGTCTGTGTGAGGGGAGGGAGAAAATAATGCAGGCTCACCTCCGCTCTGACGTCAAGAGCAGCCCCGGAAGCATTCCAGTCTCTTAAAGGGGTGGGGGGGCAAAAAACAAACAAACAGAAGGCGAGGACAGCCTGGCACTCACTGCTTTACAATCCGCATCAGAATTTTTTTTTTACCTCCGGAGACCAGGTACTTTTAAAATGCGCTGGGGCACACTTAGGTGGGCGTGGTCGTACGTAATTTTTTTAAAGTGCGCAGCTGGTGGGAAAACAACTTTATGCTCCGCA
The DNA here is from genome assembly GCA_037367245.1 of Phrynocephalus guinanensis. Lineage (NCBI taxonomy): Eukaryota > Metazoa > Chordata > Lepidosauria > Squamata > Agamidae > Phrynocephalus > Phrynocephalus guinanensis. Next base: position 176,881,351 of record CM074733.1, on the reverse strand, counting down.
TGTGGGAGCCCTTTGCCTCGGATTTTAGGGGTCGTGTAAAAGCGCCCTGTGTGAAACAGAATGCTGGACTAGATGGGCTGTGGCCTGTCCCAGCAAGGCTGTTCTTACGTCTTTTCAAGCTGAAGACCTTTTATTTGGCATGTATGCATTTTCTAACCAAATTTCTGCCCCATCCTATGTGACAATCTTAAAAATTTGCTTGCCACCTATCAAATCAAATTGCCAGTATATGTTGCATTAGGTTTCTATTGATCTATTTAAATCTCTTCTTTTTTATTACTTACATTAATATCCTATTCCACCCCCCACCGCCCCCACCCCAATGACCTCAGCCCAATATACGTGGTTCTTCTCAAGGACCCTGCATTGCATCTCTTATTTATGGGAACTAAACCCAAGAACATCCTAATCTGTGGTCTTTACTGAGGAGAGTAGTTTTCTGTCGCAAGGCCCCACGGAGTGCCATTGTTGCCCCCAAAATGAGCATGAAAGAATTAAAAAAATCAAAACCAAATTGCTGGAAGCTTGCTTCCTGTGAACTTCAGGCCTCTTTGTTCTATACTATTACTATTATTAAGAACAATAATCTTCCCTGTCTTGGTAATGGATGACAGATGGGTAGTTCAAAGTATAAAAGTCTTTAGGTTAAGGATTATTCATGGCAGGCCCTTGCCCTCCCATGCCATTTCTTCATCAATAATATAAAAAAAGATTCTGTATTTTCCCCCAAAACATATAAATTGGTTACTTTTGTTATGGATATAAAATGAATGTATTTTTTTTATGACAGCCTCAGGGATGCACAGAATCTAGCCTTGCTTGTGCTTGGGCCTTTTTGATGGCACAGTCTTCCTCTCAGACACCTAATCACTGCTTCTTTATTAACTCCAAATGCCTGACAGGCCAGTCATGGATAGTATTCAGGGCTGCCACAAGCTCAGAAGGTGGCATTTGAACCATTCATTTTAGGGATTTTGGGTTTTTTAAAGTTCAAAATGACAGTGACATTCATGGGAATCATAGAATCATAAGAGTTGGAAGAGACCTCAAGGGCCATCTAGTCCAACCCCCTGCCATGCAGGAACCCCCATCACAGTATTCTCGATAGATGGCCATCCAGCCTCTGCTTAAAGACCTCCCAAGAAGGAGACTCCACCACCCTCCTTTGGGGCAGCATCTTCCACTGCCGGACAGCTCTAACAGTCATGAAGTTCTTCCTGATGTTCAAATGGAATCTCTTTTCCTGTAGTTTGAAACCATTGCCCCGAGTCCTAGTCTCTGAAGCCATGGAAACCAAACCTGTTCCCTCTTCAATATGACATCCTTTCAAATATTTAAACATAGCTATCATATCCCCCCTCAGCCTTCTTTTTGAAAGGCTAAGCATTTCCAACTCCCTAAGCCGTTCCTTGTAAGACATCTCTTCCAGACCTTCAACCATCCTGGTCGCCCTCCTTTGTCAACATCCTTTTTAAACTGAGGCGCACAGAACTGGACACAGGACTCCAGGTGGGGTCCGACCAGAGCAGAAGAGAGTGGAATAAAATTAGTTCAGCGATGTGCCCACAATTAAAGGAGGGTTTCTCAGAATTTAAAGGCAGACATTTTATTATTTATAATATATTAAGAGATTATCCCTATTGCTAAGAAAGTTTTGGGCTTCGGAGTTTTAAAGGCAAAGTTAGTCTTGGTTTTGATACATCTACATTTATTCCCCTCTATTGTGTGGAGGCTGTCTTTCCCCATATCCAAATGGCAATATTCTATCGTATAGCACTTTTCTTTTTTCTAGTTTACATACTAGTTAGGTTCTATATGGCTACAGGGAGTTGCCTATCTAATAAGAAACGCAGTTCATCTCCCATCTTTTTCCTGCGCTTCTGTAGTGGAGTGAACTGAACAAGTGTCACCACTAGAGATGGCATGACTAAAAAAAATGGTGTTTCGTTTGTCGTTTGTCATTTAGGGGGTCCGTTTCAGTTCGTTTTCGTTTTTTGTGAAATTTTTGCAAAAAATTTCGTTTTCGTTTCGTTACGTAACGAAATGAAAAAACGAAAACGAAAAATTGCTGTTTCATTAGCATCATTACAGTTCAATGTATTTGCTGCAACGAAAACGAAATGCACGACAAAATTTCTGTTGTTTCTGTTCGTTTCGTTTCATATTGGAGACAAAATTTGTTTTTCGTTTCGTTACGTAACAAAACGAAAAAACAAAAATGAAAACGAAAAATTGCTTGTTTCGTGCCCATCTCTAGTCACCACCTTGCAAACAGCAACAGCGGTAGAAGGGCTTCCTTTTACCTTGTTACGTTCTTCATTCCCAGAATCAAGAAATCGGAATAGTAGCCCATTTCTTGTTTAATGTATATTTGAAGGCAGCATTCCAGCTGCAGGAGCTGATGAAGAGCTAGCTGTCCAAGGTGAGGCGCAAAGGCCCTCCCAAAGCAGATATTTGAGGGTCAATGCCCTTCAAAGAACAGACAGGTTGGGGTTGATGGTTTGGGGCCATAAACAAGGCGGAACAATCAGAGCTCTGCCTCAGGGCACCAACATCTAGAGGGAACAAATTTATTGAAGTCTGGAGGTGAATCTATTGAAAATGAATGGCAGGGGGGAAAGGTTAAGTAAGGGAAATAAAAGGTTAATTAATACCTCCTGCTCCCTTTCACTTCCTGTTTTTTAAAACAAGTAGAAACTTGCTTTCCTTGTGGCTGGGGTGTTGGGGTTAGGGTTGGGGGGTGACCGAGGAGGGGCTGGTAGCCATGTGTCAGGGTGAAGTGGGGGGAAATAGCACTGATTGTCCTGGTTCCAGGAACGGCTAATTATGGCTTTCTCATAGCCTGTGTTACACAGCAGAGATAACGAAGAAGGGGAAGACTATTACATTGCGTAAGGCACACACACACACACTTTTAATAGGGCAGTTTAACTTCTTAAACGGTGTGCCAGGCATTGCAAGCCGAGAGCATATCATTAGGCATCAATTTCACTTTTATAACCCTTAAATTTCTACTTCCCCAACCAATTGCTGTGAGACTGCCAGCGCGGTTGCTTAAGTGGAAGAATAAAAAGTGGTACTTGAAATCTACAGGGGGTCGGAGTTGACGTGACTCCTTTGTTAAATATAGTGCAGTTTGGTGGTGGGTAATGGTTCAAGTTGTACGTTGTGGAAGCTTCACTAGTTAAGCTGGAATTGACAGTTACTCTTTCATGTATTGGTGAACATCCATGTAACAAGAGGTGGCATGAGAGAATGGGATAGAAGTTGGAGGCTGCCAGAATGATTCCAATACTTGTGCTACCTAAGCGTACGTAAAATATGCAGATGGAAAGAAGTCTCACGTATGCTAAATTATCTTGAGCCACCGCTCAGACTCAATTTAGGGGGTGGGACATTTCTCCCATAGCCATCTATGCCCACGTATCTTTCAAATGGAAATAATTGGCCTTTGTGGGTACCTGAAGAACAATTATTAGAAGAATAGATTAAGTCCTCAGATTCAGTTGTGCCTCCTTCAGTTCATAGAAAAACATCCATGGCTGCACAGACAGTCTCGCTCAGTGATGGCGAACCTTTTAGAGACCCAGTGCCCAAAACTATGATTCAAGACCCGCTATTTTTTTCGGAAAGTGCCAGTACAGCCATTTAACCTAAATGCAGGTGGCTGTGAAGGGGCGATGTCGGGTGCCCACAGAAAGGGCTCCCTGTGCCACCTTTGACACCCGTGCTGTAGGTTCACCAACACTGGTCTAGTTCGTTCTGTATGAAAAAAATCACTTTAGAAGCATCTTTTGGGTGGAAAAAATGTATCTGGCAACTCCGAGTTACCATCCGCCGTCATAGCCAGAAGAAAAGAAAGAAAGGTGACATGGAGTCGTCTGCCAGGGAGAGAGCCCACTACCATTGCTGCTTCTTGGACAAGGAAGTAGAAGAGGGCTATGAAGGAACTGTGGAAGTAAACAAACCGAAGCAAGGGCTGGCCAAGTGCCAAATATGGGGAAATCATTAATGATTAAATTAGTAGCCAAGGAAGATCCATTTCAGGAGCCCATTCCCTTGCAACGGATCCCCAGTGTTTAAGATGGCATGCTCCAGAAACCCTTGGCCCCAGGAAGGGTTGCAGTCAGGGAGGGGATGGATATTTAGAGAGGAAGGCCAGGAAGGCCTCAGCCTTGTGGAGGTGGAAATCTCCAGAATTCTGCCTGAAGAATTCTGAGGATTTGGAGTTTTAAAAAGCCGCCTACGAGTGCCATGTTTCCCCCCCTCTTCCACACTGATGGGAGGTGCTATATGGGCAATAGAGTGGCAAGTGGGATTCTGCTATAGTTTTAAGCTGTGGTAGCCAGAGTTGTGCGTGAAGGGCAACTCATCTGTGGCCGGAATTTCTTTCCTTTGGGGGTTATAACTTGAACCGTGTGTTTTTGTGTAAAGCTAGAGATTTATTTATTTATTTATTTATTGCCTATTTGGGATCACTCATTTATGTGGTGTCAACTCAGTGAAATGAGAAAATATGAGAAAATAATGAGTGTTGAGCATGTTAGCTTGTAATAAACAGCCTGATTTTATGACTTCTGCTTTTGTAATTAATTGCACTTTCTCGATATTTCTTATTTTTCTAACTTTCTTAACCACATTTACATTTACATTTACTGTACATTTAAACATACATTTTATCTTTTAGGTGATGACCAGACGGAGAGGAAAGGACAGGTATTAATTCTATTAGTGGAACAAGCTCTCAAATTTCAAGATTACAAAGCAGCAAATATGCATTGCCAGGAACTTATGGCTTCAGGTGAAGTATATCACTCTTACATCAAAAATGATATCATGAATATTCTGGTATCTCCTGATTTTCTCCTGCATTTTGGCCAATAGAAAATAGAGTTTAAAGTTATGTGAACTTGCTGTTGGTCTCAGATATTTCACAAATATAGCAAAGCTAAGTGGTTTTGGTGATTGGTGGTTGTTTATTGAAGCATTATTATTATTATTTATCCAAATCAACGTTGTATTTGAGTTTCAGAGATTAATATGTATGCTGTAGTAGGGTGACCAAACACAGGCTGGGGCCCATTGGAAGGCCTGTTTCTTGGCAGTGGTAGTGGCAAAGAAATAATTCATCTCTGCTACCATTGCCTCTGCACAGAGGCAAGATTACCAGGATGCTGTAGTTCATACAGGTCCTGTGAATGTATGGCCGCTGTGTGTCCTGTGTTAATGATGGTACGGACCCCTTGGAGAGGTAAAGGTGACCCACCTGTCTGCTGGAGCCTTGTGTTTCCTGGCTTATAAAAGCTGCCGGAAAGGAACTGGAAGTGCGTTGGAGGAATCGATGAGGCCTCCTCGCAATAAGGTAGGATCCCAGCATGCTTAAAGGAGGCAATAGTAAGACCTTTCCTGAAACATCCACCTTGGATCCCACAGTACTGGATAATTATTGGCCAGTCGCTGACATTCTGTTTTGGACCAGGCGCTAGACTGAGCTATTGCTTCTCATCTCCAGCAGCCCCTGTGTGGTACATGGAATATTTAGATCCCTTTCAGTCTGGCTTCAGGCCTGGTTATGGGGTGCAGACTGCTTTGGTGGCCTTGGTGTATAAGCAATGCCAGAGGCTGGACAGTGGGAGCTTGGCTTGCCCTGTGAATTCTGCTGGACCTCCCAGCGACTTTAAATACCATCAGCCATGGTACCCTGCGGAGCCATCTCTCCGAGATGGGATATATATGGGTGTCGTATAGCTAGGTATGATCCAGAGAGAATAGATATGGGGCTAAATTGGCCTTATGTTCAGTTAGTACACAGATGTAGTCCAGTTTCTGACTTTTAAAAATATATTCTTGATGCACAGAATAAATGTTACCATTGCAGAAGGGGGAGAAGCTTTGGTAACCAGAAGCTTTCAAGCGGAAACCTACGTTTGGCACTTCTCACTGTGGAAATGTAACCGTGGTCATGTATTCTCTAGTCGTAATGTCCGTTCTCTAGGTATTTGTGTAACAAGCTCCTCTGTCACCTTCTCGTCAGGGTATTCGAAAAGCTGGGACGTCTGCAGCCAGCTGGGGCAATCGGAAGGCTACCAGGACACGGCGGTGCGGCAGGAACTTCTAGCCTACGCGTTGACACATTGCCCCCCGGGAGCCATCGAGCCCCTCCTGGCGGCAAGCAGTGCTCTGCAAACCGAGGTGTCTCTTGCATTCCTGAACCCTTTTTTCTTTATTTATTTTCCAAGCCTTACGCTCATTTTTATTTTCCTTTAAAAAAAACAAAAACCTGGCTGCCCTGCCATAAAATCTTTGTCCCACTGGAAGGTCTACGTAGGCACATTTGATTTTTAAATATACACCTGAGAGATAGAACTGGGCCCAAATTATACCTCCCTTTTCGTTTTACTTCTCAAACATGGTTCTGTTGTTTTTAATTAATACCATTCATTCATTCTTTATTATGCGGTCATAGACCCGATTTAAGAACACAGAAGGAAAATTGGTAAAAATAAATAAATAAAACCAATTTGTAATAAAAAATGTTAAAATACAAGCTAAAACCAGGACATGTTAAAAAAATGCAGAGAACCGTAAGACCCAGTGCTAAGGGAAATCACTAGCATAATTGAGACGTTGCTTATTTTTAAACTTGACCACGGAAGCAAAAAATTTAGCCACAGATTCTGTATTTAGTTGATTTTTGCCCACCAATAATGGTTTTATTGCACCATAATTCAGATCTTCTTCCAACGGTCCTCAGAAATAGTTCTAGTCAGACAGTGAGGGGAAATTGGGGGGGGGGGTTGGTTGGTTGGGCCTTATATTATTGCTTTTCAGCTAGAAGAGTCTGAAGGAAAAATGCATATTAGGGTTTAATGTTGAGAGGAAAAGCAGATCCATGGGGGGGGGAGGTTGTGTATGGAGACGGGCACGAAACAAATTTATTATTCGTTTTGTTATTTGATTCATTAGGGAACGAAATGAATAACAAACTGACCCATCACAGAAAAATAAAACGAAATGGAGAGGAAATTTCCGCTTCATTTTTCATTTTCCCAAAGGAATGCATTATCAATACATTCCTATGGGAAAGATTTCAAGCGCCTAGCAGCTGATCTATGCTGGCCTGAAGCCAGCACCAAACAGCTGATGGGCGCCAAAAGCCCGCTCTTCCCCCCCACCCCATGGGTGGGGGGGAAGGGCGTACTTTTTAAACTTATATTCCCCCCCTCCCGATGACAGCCCCCAATGTCTCTGCTGGCTATTGTCACCTGTCGAATGGTGAGCATCTAATTCCCTGCAGCATCATTCTTAGTGTGCCAGTCAGATGCACTGTCCCCCAAGTAGTCCTTCATGTGTCCTACACATCTCTGGCAACTAGTTGACTGTAGATAGTTCATAGCACAAACACAGTATTTGCCCAGTTAGCTGCAGATGTTTTATAGATTTAGTTGCCTGTTTCCAGTGAGGATTATACTCTTCCATTGTAACCCTTGTTGTTTTCTCCTGCTCTGTAAAAATGTCATTCCGCTGATGCAGTTCAAGGGGTGTATTCCACACTCCTCCCTCTGTATTCATCTGCCCTGTTTAGAGGAACAGTGTAGTCTCTGATTGCTAGCTCTTCGACACGGTCCATGCTAAGCATGTCTCCTGCTCAGTGCAGACGGGTGCCTTGACGCATGAAGACATCACATTGAAGAAATCAAAAAGTAAATGTTTATGAGAGCTTTCACCCCTGCTAAAGAGTGAAAAGGTCAGCAGCACCTTTTCCTGCCAGCAGCATTAAGAACAGCCCCCAGTAAAAAAAATTGTGGGAAAACCTTAAAGGGTGCATTAGAAGCCTAGTTTGTTGTGTCTTTAAAAAAAGAACAACAGAAAACACCTTTTGGATTTTGTCTTAAATATCTTGGAATAGATTTTTTACAAAGTCTACTTTTTTTGCAAAAATGTGCAAAAATGCAAAATAAGTGAATAAAGGCATAAAACTCTGAAACCCTTTCCCAGTGGGGAGAAAACTTGTGATAGTTTTTGTTCTGAGCTGAAATAACAAAGTAAGCAAAGATTTACCTCCCTAACCTATACTCTTTGTGTGTGTGTGTGTGTGTGTGTGTGTGTGTGTGTGTGTGTGTGTGTGTGTGTGTGTGTGTACACTCTCTCTCTCTCTCTCTCTCTCTCTCTCTCTCTCTCCTGGTGCAGGAGTTGGAATTCTTTTTAATTTTATTCAAAATGCAAAGCTGTGTGAGAAAAGAGAACTCTTTGTAACCTTTATAGTGTCCTTCATGTGAGGTGAACTACCTTTAAATAAGCACTGTAGGGGACACCGTGCATCATGGAATGCACAAAATAAATGACAGATATAATATTATTTACTCCTTAGATTCTTTATCATGCAGTCAACTACAAGATACGGCCATCAGAAAAAGCAGAGAGCATCAGTACCTCCAGATCCTCCCCCGGAGTCAGAGTAGAGACTCCTCCAGAGGTAAGGATTATCGTTGTTAATGCTATTGCTGCTGGGACGGTGGGTGTTTTTCTACTTCCCTTGGACTTTTGGAGTTAAAGAGTTAAGTCAAACATAGACCTGAGGGGAGGTACACTGTTCTAATTGTTCATGTATTCCTTTCTCCTCTCTGCCCTTGTTTCCACGACTTCTCCGGATCTTTTCCGTTTCATCTTTCTCAGCTTGTTACGGACTTCATGCCTTTCTTTCTTTCAACCACCTTGCTTCTGGAGTCTCTTCTCTCTTGCTTTTTATGGGCATGCTGCGCGGTTGAATCCAGCATAAATAGAAGGCATCCTTCCCTCATTCTCACTGCAGTTGCCCGCCCCTCTCTGTGCTGCCAGGCCCACTCCTGGCAAGCTGAGGAAACCTCAGGCGTGGAACAATGAAGCCGTGCCTGATTCTCCATATATTGGAGAGGAAGACCTCAAAAATGGCACCTGTTTTGTACCAAAGGAATCGCCCAGGATTTAGAACCTTGATGTAATGGGATATTTTGGCAGGAACAGAGAACTCATAATTGGTTAGATAGCTGCTGGAATCTCCGACTGCTGGTTAGGAGAGATCGACAACTCTTGCTGTACAGTCTTAATTGTTGCGAAGGGGGATAAAACGGTGCCTTGTTTCATGTACGGAATGGGTGGGTCTCCTGAAATGCTGTTGTTCTGCCATTTTCCAATTGTTGCAGTTTAAAAGGCAAACAAATTACCAGTGAAGTCCTTTATTTGACTGACCACCAGTGTGGGCTGGTCAGGTAAATCTTGGAGAAGGCACTGCTCAGAAGACTTATGTTTCTTCATCATGGACTCTGTGAATCCACACAGTGGGTTTTCTTGCGCCTGCGCGCGGGTCTCCGGTCCTTCCAAAGCTGAAATGGTATAGGCACCTTCCCCCTGCACTGCGCATGCTCACCTCCTTCCCGCCCAGTAGCTCAGTTCCTTTTTGCTGCCGCTGAGTCTAGACGTTCTCCTTCTTAGCTCCTGCAACAAGAAAAGGAAAGTGTTCATTAGAATTTTCTGTTACGTTTTTTATATACCCCAGTTACCCCTCCCCCTCCGCTTTAGTAGTTTATTTAAGTTGTTATCTTCTTCTGCGTTGCTTTTACCCACCCCGTAAGGAGGCGGGTTTCCCCGTCTCCGCGGGCCGTCGCCCGCCGTTTATGGCATCGGTAGCACTTTTTATAAGGTGCAAGGCATGTCCTAATAAGATCCCGCTTGCGGATGGACACAGCCTCTGTTTGTATTGTTGGGGCGAAGCCCACCAACCTGCTGCTTGCCCATAGTGCAAGAAACGTACTAAACCTGCCCTCAAGCACTGCCTTGGACGCTTAAGAGCATACCTTTGGGAAAAGTCTCTCAAACCAATGAACAATCCAACCCACTCAGAGGCTTCAATGCCTTCTACTTCCTCGAGGTCTAAGTCCTCCTCGAAACCCATAGAAAAGAAAAAGAAAGCAGCCTCGGCTCAGGCGCCGTCTGAAAAGCACCAACCCAGGGACTTGGGGTCAACCACGACGTTCTCGCCCCGCCCTATGACTACGACGCCGAAAACGGTCGCACCCCCGTTATCCGAGGCGCACGGCGTCGAAGGGGCTCAGCCATCTACACTCCTCGACGCCCAGTCACCGACGGCCACTCAGGAGGATAACTGGATTTAGCATTTTGCTGAGCAAGAGGCGACTACTCACGAAATCCCTAATAGCCCTGTGATGTCGACAAGCTTGCCACCTGGTCAATTAGTCCTCGACATGGACATGACCACCTTGGGTTTGAACCCTTTGGCACATCTACAATCATTGCAGGCTGCCTCCATGTCATCGGCACCTCCACGCTATGAGGTCGAGGAGCAAAGCCATCCCGCTCCCAGACGCCAGACAGCGGACCACCGCTCAAGCGTCTCTCCGCGTCGTGCCAGAAAGAGGTCGAGAGTCGAAACACCAGACTCCACCTCTTCGACGTCACCCTCCCCTCGTCGTCGGAAGTCTAAGCACCACCGTGCCAAGCGCCATAGGCGTCGTGGGTCCTCCTCTTCTTCGTCACCCTCTCGACGCCGCAAGGGCAAAGAAACACCACCGCCAAATCCAGGTGGTGTCATGCTCTTCTGACACAGACTCTTCCCACACTGGCTCTTCATCTTCGACATCAAGAGGAAAACGACGCCGCAGGGCGACCTCCAAACAGCCAGCGACACGCCCCCTGGCTTCCACAGGAGATGATGTCATACCTTTAGACACACATCAACAGAGCCGAGCTGCTGCTATCGATCTTCCTACAAAGTCAGCTGCTCCTGCTACCCAGCAAGCACAATTACCAGACTCCCCAGCGACCATGGATCGCCCCCTGTCAGAAGAGTCTGAGATGGAGGCTGACTCTCAAGCCTCGCACTGCTCTACCCTGTCAAAATCAAGACATTCCGAGGCGGAAATGACTGATACCCAACCAGCCACACCAATAGAGGACTTTAAACATTACTCCCAGATGGTGCATAAGATTGCACAAGTCATGGGATTACAAGTCCAGCTTCCTGCCACCAGTGACTCTTGCAATTTTTTTGGGCACCTGAATAATTCCAAGCCACCACCACTAAAGATGGCATTTATCCCATCGATGTTAGACAGGGCAAAGGATGCTTGGGCTAAACCCTCGTCTAATCCCCTTATTCCGAGGCAGATAGACAACTTTTACAAAACTCATGGAGAGGGCACTGATTTTCTGACAAAACACCCACTGCCTAATTCAGTTATAGTGGATGCCAATCAAAACAGAGGCAGGTCTCACTCAAACACCACCCCGAGCAATAAGGAAGCTCGCAAATTGGATCTAGTTGTTCGTAGGCACTACTCCTTGGCATCTTTCTCCTTGAGAGCACTCAATTACTTATGTGCCATGGAGGCATATATGTGGCATATTCTAATAACTTTTCCCGCCTTCATTGATCTGCTCCCAGAGGAACACAAGATCAAAGCCCAAGCATCTTACTCCGAGGTACTATCGCTTATTGACTACCAGATGATAACCTCCTTACACCTAACGGATGCAGCCTCAAAACAACTGACCAGGGCTATTCACCTTCGCCGCCACGCTTGGCTCAGGATGGCCAATATTACCGATGATGCCAGAAATCGCATTGCGGACTCTCTCTTTGATGGGGAAGGGCTGTTTGCTACATCCACCAATGCCTTCTTAGACAATATACAAAAGATGTGCAAGGCTGCCAAATCCTACACCTACCAGGGAACTGCTTCCCAATCAACCTCCAGGCCCCCATCCCAGACCTGGAGGCATCCGTATACACCTGGACACCAGAGATCTCAGGGCAGGTACAGGCCACAATACCATCAGTCTCCCTACCAGCGCCCTGCTCAACAACCTCGCCAACAGCAACAACAGTCGGCTAGGAGGTATGACAGGAAACTGAAGCAGTTGTCCTGACCCCATTCTACCCGCAACAGAAATCAGGCTACAACCTTTCCTGCTGACATGGCAACGAATCACCACGGACGCTTGGGTGTTGTCGATCATCGAGAGCGAATACTGCATTCAATTTCATCACCGACCTCCGTTAGGAAAGGTCATCACTACGCCATCCTCTACAGCTCTTCAAGAAGAGGTCATGGCTCTGTTACTAAAAGATGCTATAGAGCATGTACCATCCAACGAGCACTTAGGTTTCTACTCTCGATACTTTACAATACCCAAAAAAGATGGAGGCCTTCATCCCATCTTAGATTTAAGAAGATTAAACACCTTCATAAGAAAAAAGAAGTTCCGTATGTCAACTCTGGACACAATTATTACACTTCTACAAAAGGGAGACTGGTTCATTGTCCTAGACCTTCAGGACGCTTATTTCCACATATCCATAGCACCACAAGACAGAAAGCACCTCCGCTTTCGCATCGGCAACTCAACCTACCAGTTCAAGGCTCTCCCATTCAGCCTATCTTCCGCACCGAGGGTCTTTACGAAATGCCTAGCACCAGTAGCTGCCTTCCTTCGGCTCCAGGGAGTCCGAATATTCTCATATCTGGACAACTGGCTTCTGGTAGCTCCTACAAGACAAAAAGCAGAGAAAGACAGAGATCTTACCATTACACCTACTCACCTCGTTGGGCCTTTAGATCAGTTTCAAAAAATCGATCCTCTCTCCCAACCATTCAGTGCAATACATCGGAGCTCTCTTAGACGCTTGTCAAGCAAAAGCCTTCCTTGCGCCAAACCGTCCCAAAAAGATTAAGAGCGCAATACAGCTCTTCCAGAGGTCCAGCCACGTGTCAGCTCGTCATGCCCAACACCTGCTGGGCCTGATGGCCTCAACTACGGCAATCTTGCCACACGCCAGGCTTCGCATGAGACAGCTGCAGGCCTGGCTCCTAGCTCGCTTTCGCCCCCACCAAGATCCACCCTTCAAACTTCTCCAAGTCACACCACTGCTTCTCACCAGCCTCAGGTGGTGGAACTCCTCAACCAACCTCAAGGTGGACATAAGAACATAAGAAGAGCCATGCTGGATCAGGCCAAAGGCCCATCTAGTCCAGCTTCCTGTATCTCACAGCGGCCCCACCAGATGTGTTTGGGAGCGCATGAGACTAGATATCTGTCTCCTGATACCACTCTCCTGCATCTGGCCCTTGAAGTACCCTGGTTTCTCCATCATGGTTTGTAACCTGTGATGGACTTTTCCTCCAGGAATCTGTCCAATCCCCTTTTGAAGGCATCTAGGTCAGATGCCATCACCACATTGTGTGGCAGGGAGTTCCATAGACTTACAACGCGCTGGGTGAAAAAATATTTTCTTTTGTCAGTTCTTACTCTCCCAGCCCTCAATTTGAGTGTATGTCCCCTTGTTCTGGTATTTTGGGAGAGGGAGAAGAGCTTCCCTCTATCCACTTTACTCATACCCTGCATTATTTTGTACGTCTCAATCATATCCCCCCTCAATCGCCTTTTTTCCAGACTAAAGAGGCCCAAATGTTTTAGCCTTTCTTCATAAGGGAGGTGCCCCAGCCCAGTAATCATTTTAGTCGCTCTCTTCTGCACCTTTTCCAGTTCCACTATGTCTTTCTTGAGATGCGGTGACCAGAATTGTACACAATACTCCAGGTGGGGCCTTACTATTGTTTTGTATAATGGCATTATCATGTTGGCTGTTTTATTTTCAATCCCCTTTTTGATAATCCCTAGCATGGAATTGGCCTTCTTCACCGCTGCCACACATTGGGGAGACACCTTCATGGAGCTGTCCACCAACACACCATGATCTCTTTCCTGATCCGTCACGGATAAGTCAGAGCCCATGAGTTGATAGATGAAGTTTGGATTTCCCCCCCCCCCCAATATGCATTATTTTACATTTGGTTACATTAAAACGCATTTGCCATTTCTCAGCCCATTCCCCCAGTTTGGAGAGATCCTTCTGGAGCTCTTCACAATCTTCTCTGGTTTTTACCACACGGAAAAGTTTTGTGTCATCGGCAAACTTGGCCACCTCACTGTTTATCCCTGTCTCCAGGTCATTTATGAACAGATTGAAAAGCACCGGTCCCAGGACAGAGCCCTGGGGCACACCGCTTTTCGCTTCTCTCCATTGTGAAAATTTCCCATTGACACCTACTCTTTGTTTCCGGGATCTCAACCAGTTCTCAATCCATAAGAGGACCTGCCCTCTTATCCCCTGACTGTGCAATTTTCTCAGCAGCCTTTGGTGAGGGACTGTGTCAAAAGCCTTTTGAAAATCCAGATAGACTATATCAACCGGTTCACCCAAATCCACATGCCTGTTGACCTTTTCAAAAAATTCTAAGAGGTTTGTCAGTCAAGATTTACCCTTACAGAAGCTATGCTGATTTTCTCTCAGCAAGGTTTGTTCTTTTATGTGTTTTAAGATTTTCTCTTGGATGAGGCTTTCCACCATCTTCCCTGGGACAGATGTAAGGCTAACTGGCCTGTAGTTTCCTGGGTCCCCCCTCCTTCCTTTTTTAAAAATTGGTGTGACATCTGCTATCCTCCAGTCCTCCGGCACTGTGGCCATTTTAAGAGACAAGTTGCATATAACCGTTAAGAGATCTGCAATTTCATTTCTCAGTTCCCTAATAACCCTTGGGTGGATGCCATCTGGGCCAGGTGACTTGTTAATCCTCAATTTATCAATTAGTCCTAAAACCTCCTCTCTTTTAACCTGTATTTGATTTAATTCTTTAGTCAAGAGGGGCGGCTCAGGCAGCGGAATCCGCTCAAGGTCCTCTGTCGTGAAGACAGACGCAAAGAACTCATTCAATTTCTCTGCAATGCCCAAGTCTTCCTTAACCTCCCCTTTTCCTCCCTCACCATCCAGAGGGCCAACTGGTTCTCTGGCAGGTTTTCTACTTCTAACATATTTAAAGAAGCTTTTATTATTACCCTTTATATTGCTATCCATTTGTTCCTCAAAGTCTTTCTTTGCCTCCCTTATCATCTTCTTACATTTCTTTTGCCAGAGTTTGTGTTCCTTTTTATTTTCCTCATTTGGAGAGGATTTCCATTTACAGAAGGACCTCTCCTTGCGCTTTAGAGCCTCTCTAACTCCACTCGTTAACCATGCCGGTGTCCTCTTGGACTTAAATGAGCTCTTCTTTCTTTGTGGTATGCACTTGTGCTGGGCCTCTATTATTGTTGTTTTAAACAGGTTCCATGCACTCTGAAGAGATTGGATTCTTCTAACCTTCCCCTTCAGTTTCTCTCTAACTAGTTTCCTCATCTGAGGGAAGTTTGCCCTTCGAAAATCAAGGGTTTTTATTTCTGATTTGGTTGACACTCTTCCTCCGACATGCATGGCAAAGGTAATAGCAGCATGGTCACTGTTCCCCAGAGGCTCAGTGACATTCACACTTCTGACCAGGTCCTGAGTATCACACAATATTAGATCCAGAGTTGCCTGTTCTCGGGTGGGCTCCGTGACAAGTTGCTCTAAGGCACAGTCATTCAGCAAGTCGAGAAACCCAGTTTCTCTTTCTTGCCCGGAGCTCGCATTGGCCCAGTCAATGTGGGGATAATTGAAGTCCCCCATGATTACTATCCTATCCCTTTTAGCCACTTCCATGATTTGTCTCCTCATTTCAAGGTCCCCCTCAAGTTTTTGATCTGGTGGACGATAGAATACTCCAATGATCACATCACTCCTTGGACCTGGTAGTTTAACCCACAGTGATTCTATGGTGGATTCAGACCCTCTGTCAATCTCCATTCTGCTGGATTTTACCCCTTCTTTGACATAGATGGCCACTCCTCCTCCAACCCGCCCGCCTCTATCTCTTCTATAGAGTTTATAGCCAGGGATTGCTGTATCCCACTGGTTCTCCGCATTCCACCAGGTTTCTGTTATGGCTATTATTTCTATGTTATCCCTAGCTGCCAAATGTTCAAGTTCTCCCATCTTTGCTCGGAGGCTTCGAGCATTGGCGTAGAAGCACCTATACAGTGGGTCCCGCAACAAGAGCTGCTGCCTTGTTCTATTCGCCCTACAGCTTTTATTTTCAGTAGATGAACTGTCACATTCCGTTATTCTCCCGGTGCTAACACCTATACCTGCTATGTCTTCTCTATGTGATTCTCTACCCTCTCCAACCTCATTCCCCGAGGATGAGGTGTTCCGAACCGGATGCCACTCAGCTCCTGTCGGCTTTCCCCCAGTTATCAGTTTAAAAGCTGCTCTGCTGCCTTTTTGAGGTTGAGTGCCAGCAATCTGGTCCCATCATGATTCAAGTGCAACCCATCCCTCCTGAACAGGTTTGGCTTGTCCCAAAATGTTCTCCAGTTCCTGACAAATCTAAAGCCCTCCTCTCGACACCATCGCCTCATCCACGCATTAGGGGTTCTGAGTTCTGCCTGTCTGGCGGGTCCTGCACGAGGAACAGGTAGCACTTCTGAAAATGCTACCTTGGAAGCCCGGGTCTTCAATCTTCTACCTAGCAACCTGAATTTGGCTTCCATGATTGACCGCTTGGCCTTCCCGACATCATTGGTACCGACGTGTACCATGACCACTGGCTCCTTCCCAGTTCTCTCTAACAAGCTATTTATATTTCTGGTGATGTCTGCAACCTTTGCACCTGGCAGGCAAGTGACCATACGGTTATCATGCTCCTCACAAATCCATCCCTCCGCATTTCTAATTATAGAATCCCCTAGTACAATGAGCTTCTCTCCTGCAGCCTGGTCATCAACATGTACCTGATCTTGTATCTCATCAATAGTGATGAGGGAGAGATCCTCCGGTGGAACCAATTCTTCCTCTATGTGTGCCTCATGAGGTGTGCTAAGGGAAAGAGCTTCAAACTGATTGTGCAAGATGAGACTCTCTGAGCGATGCCTTGGCCTTCTACTCCTTTGAGTCACATTCCTCCACCCATCCACCTCCTGAGTTGCGGGAGTGACTTCCTCCTCTGAAGTTTGCCCTGTCTCCTCTTGGACCTGAGTAGTCTGTTCCGTTCTGTCCAGGAACCGCTCAAGCTCCTTAATATGTTGCTGGTTGGATATGCGAGCCTCCAGCTGCTGGACCTTCTCTTCCAATAGCGCCACCAGCTTGCACTTGCAGCAGATGTAATTCTGCACACGCTCTGTCAAGATAACAAACATGGCACAAGTACTGCAGGTAACTACAGCTGCTCCCTGCAACTCCATTTTAACGAGTGCAATAAAATGTATTGAAGGTCTCAAAAATGTAAACTTGCACTAATTTTTTTTAATCTAGTAAGACTCTTTACTTCTTTTGTTGTTTATTGAAAATCTAACTGTGTAGGGGCTGCTAAAGCACCTCTACTCCAACTGCAATCACGTCAGGAAGTTTCCAGTGCTAACTTGCTAATGTGTGTAGGACTTCCTCAGGAGTAGCTTGGCTTTAGGAACTCAATTATACCCAGAAGAAATTATAAGGGTTTTTTTGTTGTTGTTTGCACGCGCCGTCAGGTGCGTGCTGCTGGGAGCAAGTATTTAAAGCTAAAACTCCGCCCCTTGCTCCTGCAAGAACAGGAAGTTAGCTCTCTGCCCTTTGGCCGTGTGCTCCTCTCACCGCCTGCTTCCTCTCTGCTGCTCTGCCAGAAAAGGACTGAGGGGCTGCTGGGAGCAGGTATTTAAAGCTAAAACTCCGCCCCTTACTCCTGCAAGAACAGGAAGTTAGCTCTCTGCCCTTTGGCCGTGTGCTCCTCTCACCGCCTGCTTCTTCTCTGCTGCTCTGCCAGACCCTTCAGGCAACGATATCCGTCCATACAGATAACGACGGATGCCAGTACGACAGGTTGGGGAGCCACCTGCAGACACTTGTCCATCCACCACAGATGGACCGCAGAGGAGAGGAGGCATCACATCAACTACCTGGAACTCCTCGCCATTTTCTAAGCTCTCCGGGCATTCAGCTCCCCCTCACACACAAGATGGTCCAGGTCACAACAGACAATACAACTGCCCTATATTACTTAAACAAACAAGGGGGCACCCACTCGCAGTCCCTCTCTCACCTAGCCCTCAGAATCTGGCTCTGGTGCATCCGAAGGCAAATACACCCGGTTGCCATTCACATCTCCTCTCAGGACAATACAAAGGTGGACAAGCTAAGTCACCTGAAACACGACAACCATGAATGGAGCCTCTCTCGACAGATGTTCAACCGCTTATGCACCAGGTGGGGCAAACCTTACATGGACCTCTTTGCAACTCAAGCCAATGCACAGTGCATCCTGTATTGCTCCAGAGCAGGTCTTGGCAAGTATTCCAGTGGGGATGCCTTCTCCACCAAGTGGCCGAAAGCCCTTCTTTATGCTTATCCACCCATACCACTCATACAATGAACTCTGATGAAAATCAGGCACTTGAGAGCTCACGTCATTTTTCTAGCACCATACTGGCCCAGGCAACCGTGGTTCCCAGTACTTCAAACAATGGCAGTGGACTTCCTTCACCTGCCAAACATGCCGGAACTCCTAACCCAAAATCGGGGTCAGGTACGGCACCCGGACACCTCAGCGCTTCACCTGACGGCCTGTCTCCTCGCCTCACAGTAGATGATGTCCTCCGCCATTTCAGAAAACGCTCCACTACTCTATACAGTCACAAGTGGTCTTCCTTCGTCAAATTTGCTTGCCACCATGCGCAGCCGTATCAACCCACCAATATACATGTCCTATTGGATTTTCTCCTCCTGCTTGTTAACAGAGGACTCTCTCTCTCCACGTTGAGAGTCTACACTGCAGCCATAGTAGCCCATCAGCCACCGGATTCAGAAGCGGTTGCTCTATTTAGACATCCTAGTCTTAAACATTTCCTCAGGGGTCTAGCCAATATTTGCCCTCACAACCAGGGACCAACACCCCAGTGGTCGCTCTCCCTGGTACTAAACTGTCTCACTAAGCCACCATTTGAACCTATGGCTACTACATCTCTATATTTACTTACCTTGAAAACGGTTTTCCTGGTGGCGATCACTTATGCATGAAGGGCCTCTGAGCTGGCCGCACTGCGTGCGGACCCCCCCTTTCTTAAATTTCACCACGACAGGGTGGAACTCCATCCAGATATCTCTTTCCTCCCAAAAGTAGTATCGGGGTTCCATATCTCTCAACCCCTTGTCCTACCAACCTTCTTTCCAAATCCAGTTACTCACCTGGAAAAACACTTGCACTCCTTAGATGTCAAGCGAGCGCTCCTCTTCTACACGGCCAAAACAGCCCCTATAAGAAAAACACATAGGCTTTTGTCAGAACCTCAGAGCCATCACGAGGCCACCAAGTCTCTCCCCAATCCATATCCCGATGGATTGTCACTACAATCAAGATGGCTTATGACCTTGCGCATGCCCCTCTACCAACCACACCTAGGGCACACTCTACCAGAGCGATAGCGTCGTCCACAGCCTTCCTCAAGGGCGTCCCGTAGGAAGAAATATGTAGAGCAGCTACCTGGTCTCGACCATCCACGTTCTTGAGACATTACAAGTTGGATGGCCGAGCACGAAGGCATGCCGCTTTTGGAAGAGCTGTCCTGACAGCCTCGCTACCATGACTACCCTCCACTGGTAAGTCTGCTTACTAGTCACCCACTGTGTGGATTCACAGAGTCCACGACGAAGAAAAGCAGGTTACTTACCTGTAAATTAGGTTCTTCGAGTGGACATCTGTGAATACACACTACCCGCCCACCTCCCCTCTCTCCGTCATGGCTATACTGACATTCATGTTGGTCACCGGCGGATCAGAGGGGAACTGAGCTACTGGGCGGGAAGGAGGTGAGCATGCGCAGTGGAGGGGGGAGGTGCCTATACCATTTCAGCTTTGGAAGGACCGGAAACTCGCGCGCAAACCCACTGTGTGGATTCACAGATGTCCACTCAAAGAACCTAACTTACAGATAAGTAACCTGCTTTTTTATTTGCTTAAGATTAAATGGCATTTGGGATTTGTTTACTTTTTTGCTCTCCCTCCCAGTAGTCTATAATAGCTTAACCAACACAGCAGAATCATCCATATTTTTTGCCTGCGTATTTGCGGAGGTCTTGTTGCTCTGCCTAGCAAGTCACGCCAGCCTCGGGCCCCGTTGAATCAAGAGGGATTTGGCGCGTTGATTCCTTTGCAAGTCCCGTTGACTCATAGGGGCCTATTCAAATGGGGACTTACTCTATGTTGAACTCTCCTCTCCACTCGAGTAAGCCCCTTTCAATCAGTGCCGCTTACACAGAAACTGGTGCATCAAATCCCTGCTGGTCCAGTGGGCCGGCTCTAGCGCAGGGTCCAGTACAAAGCAAGAGGGTTGACATGGCATCAAGTCAGAGGCAACTTAAAGCCATCCTAGGAGGCCTTTTTTCCCCTTTTCATTTAAGTAATTTTATTGGGTTTTGGGGGAGAAGAAGAGGGGAATGAGGGGAAGGAAGGGGGAATACATTATAAAAAATTCCATTGAGTATATCAAGCCTAAAATAACAATTTAACATATTTACAAATCACCAAATAGTATCACAATACTAATAAGTTTGTTACTTCTTGCCATCTTTTTTTGGAAATCACTTCGTAGTCTCCCTTTAAAAAACCAGAGAGCTTGTCGATTTCAATACATTCTTATCCTAGTAGGCCTTTCAAGGGAAGTGAGATACGTAAGGAATACTTTCAACATAAGTGAGATACAAGTACAGTGGACCCTCGTATAACAAATGGTTTGTATAGCATAAAATTTGTACGACATAAAACATTCCGGAGATAGGGGAAATTTGCTTAACAGAATAACCTATGGGGCAAATCCGTGCAACATAAAAATGGTTGCGATTAGGGATTACTCTGTTTTCACTGCATTCCTATGGGAAAATTTGTATAAAGGAACATTTGCTTAACAGAATTTCACTTGGAACGAATTAATTCCTTTATACAAGGTACCACTGTTTAATGATCTTCCCAGTTCCATCCCTCACCTCCCTCATGTGAGTTTCCGTAGCGAAGTGGCGGTTTGAACCCAGGTCTTTTCAGGCCTAGTCCACACTGGACGCACATTAAGCTAATTGGTTCGTTGTAACAGTAGTCAGTAAGTGGGTAGAGTGCTCCTTGTCTTCATGGTTCAAGTGGTCAGGCCAGCTATTTCAGCTGCAAACAAATTTAATTTTTTTAAGTGAAGAATGAAGCTACATAGTAAGATGTCCCTCATCCAGATTTAATCCATCAGGCTGCTCTTTTCCCAGGCAAATGATTGTGTTTTGAGATGGGGATAGGGGGGATTTCAGTCAGATATTCAGCTATGTTTTTGTATGTATGTATGTATGTATGTATGTATGTATGTATGTATGTATGTATGTATGTATGTATGTATGTATGTACGTTAAACAAAGCTGCATCTTTCAGTGACTGAACTTCAGCCACTGCCATGTGTTGAAATTATTTCAATATCTAATTGCATAAAAACAAAAATTCAATTTTTCAAAAAAGTGGTTATATCTGTCTTTAGAAGTGTTTTGAAATGTTATTGTTCATTAATGGTAAAATGAATAACTGTAGTAGATTGTGACATAAATTTAAAGCTTTACTCCTTGATACTTGTGTATCTTTTTATTTAAAAATGAGAATTTTATTTATTATGGTGATTTGGGAATTTAATTACTGGGCACAAGAAGGCACTTAACAAATGACAGAATATAGCCGCTGCCTTTAAATATGTGATTTATTTAGTTGTTTTTAAACAAATGCTTGCTTTCAAACACTATACTGATAAAAATTGCAGCTTGTTTTCTTTTGGTGGTTCTTCTATAATGAAAATATATAATGCACCAATAATCTCTTCCTCCCAATGAAATAGTTGCTGGGAAAAGCAATAAAGATGAGGATTTTTTTGGTCTTTTGGAAGATGCTGTCGGCAGCTTGTTGGGTTGATGTGTTAGGTGTCCCTTATGTACGATAGGTGTGAATGGGTCTTAGCATAAGAGGCCACATGCTCACCCCAGCAAAATGTTGTTTCAAGTGAGATGGTTAATTAATTAATCGCATCAATTTGCACTCAGGTTCTTGCTGCCAATAGCATTCCTCAAAATTGGTCGTCAGCTTCATCCCTTCCATTTGTGGTCTTGATGGTGACGGGGCTTCTGCAGATGTGTAGGAAATGGCTCTAGGCTCCCCGGGGGCTTCATGCCTCTGTCAAGGGTGCCCAGTTGCAAAAACATTTCTCGAGGAGTAGCAAGAGAAACGGATTTGAAAAACCTAAGACATGATCCTAGGTCTGATTCTGGAACCCAGCCCACCCACCCCCACCTCTTTCCCAGAACTCTTCCCCTCTGACTCCCCCCCCCCCCACACACACACCCCACCCAGCAAGAGAAGTAAGGAAACAGGAGACGACTGGACAGGGCTTGCTTCTGAAAGACTGACCACAAAAACTGTCTCTGAAGTTCCAGTAAAGAAAAGACTTTGAGTCAGCATTCTGTTTTTTGCAGTCCTGGCCAAATAGCGCGTAGTCTAAGCAAGTCAACCCTGGCTTCATTTTCACAAGCCTCCCCCCCCCCCGCTCTCCTCCTCCCCAAGTGTATAAAAGGAGATCCAAAAGGGCTTGGATTCTGCCCCCCCCTCCTTTAACTACAGCTCAGTGCCTCTTTCTTTGCCTTTATTTTCCAAGCCGAGAGTGGCCGATGGAGCTTTCTTTTCTTTTTGCTCAGCATGCGGTCCTTCCGTTGGGGAAGCAAGAACTGAAATTTCCAAATGATTATTCAGTGGTTGGCAGGAGGTCCTCTCTTTATGTCCTTTTATTGCTATTAATACTGCGGAGCTTCTCACTGCTGCACGGAGAAGTGTTACTTCTTTAAAAGAAAATAATAATAATGATAATGGCATATTTTCGTTAGTGCATTTCTTCTCCATAACTTCAGAACATCAGATCATATAGATAGATAGATAGATAGATAGATAGATAGATAGATAGATAGATAGATAGATAGATAGATAGATAGATAGATAGATAGCAATTAGTATTAGGAATGTACATCTCGTAGCTTTGCACTGTTAAAATGAAAAGGATTAACTCTTTCTGCACAAGAGTTGTCTGCAGAAACTCCCTGCTGCTCTCACTCATGAAAGCCTATAGGGGTTTTTTTGGAAGATACTTTGTTTGTTTGTTTATAGGGAATGCCAAGAGATTATTATAATAATTCCTGCCCACAATAGTTTATCTCTCTTGTAGGCTTTGCGGGAATTCAGCTGCGCCGAATTTGACCATTTCCTTCCCCAAAATGGGAAGCGGAGTGGGGAAGAAAACGGAACTCTTGTTTAATGGGAACTGCATCTAACTGATTCAAAGGGAAATCTAAGTGGATAGGCTTGGACGTTGCTGAGAACAAGAGCTTCTGAAAGATCACATCCCTGCTTATCCTATTCAAATAAACATTGTAAGAAATTGAGACAGTGTTTACTAATACGTGATTTCCTAAGAAAGTCATTTAATATGTAGTTAAATGGTATCAAAAGGTGCATTTTGAGTTCCTACTTTTAAGGATCCCACTTGTTGTGGCTTTTCTGCCAGTTTGTCAGCATCACAGCTGAAATCCAGTAGTAACCTGAGACAAGGAGAGGCCCATTGAACCCCTGGGTATCTGGTAAGTCAACTCCTCCATGAGCTCCACGGATTCAATGCACCTTCAAGCATGTCCAAACTTCGGCCCTCCAGATGTTTTGGACCATAGCTCCCACAGTCCTTTGCTACTAGTAATCTAAACTTAAAATTCTGGGAGTTGTGGTCCAAAACATCAGGAGGGCTGAAGTTTGGACCTGCCTGCTAGTAGCACCTTTTCACTGTAAATTATGCATTGCTTCACTCCTGTCAAGGATGTACTGTATATGAGCAGGGACCAAGGAGGCCCTTGCCTTCCAGATTAGTCAAGGACGGCACATGACCCTAATTTTCCAACAAAAGATGTGAATAATGAATTTAGTCCGCTCTCCTTGATTTACCTCCTGATTAAGATCTGGTACTCAACTGAGCAATTTAGGTCAGTGTTTGCTTATGAACAAAGGTGATGGCAAGTACCAGTAAATATGGAAAGGGGATGATACCTTGATTGTTCATTCTCTTTTTTTTTATTTACCTGTTCTTAAGGGTGGGAGAGCCTTTTTTTTAAGACCCACTTTTTTTGGCTTTGTTTTTCCTTTGTTAGGGGTAGTTTTATTAAAAAATACACCAGCTTTGTTTTTATCTGTCTGTGTTTGGAGAAAGAGCAAGATTTTGTAGAAGGACGTTGGAAGGGGTTAAGGAAATAGAAGTCCTGTTTTATGGACATTTGTGAATGGAGGGAGTTGAGTCCATTTCTAAGACTTTGTGATAGCCAATAATCCATCCTGATGAGCTCAGTATTCAGAGGATCCCGGGGGGGGGGGGGGGGGGGAGGAAGTGCTCAGAATGACATCCTGGAGTCTTTAAGGAATCTTTACAATGATTGTGAGGTGGGGGGGGGGGAAATCTCAAATAACTAGAAAATACAACCTTCAATAAGTAAGTAAGTAGTTGCTACAGACCTTTTATCAAGCACAGGTCTGTTTAATACCCGTGGTACCAATTTGGATTTATAGTGTCAAGGGGTTATAATAGCATGAAAGTGTTGAGAATCAAACTTTTCTTCTTTTAGTGGCTTCTAACTTTGTATTCTAACTTCTTCCCGGCCATTGTCAATGAAGCAAAGCTCTAATAATACCTTCAGCTTGAACATTCATTTAGCCTTTTATGAATCAATAAGAGACTGCCTTAAACCTGGATGTTACCTCCGTCTAAAACATAAGTGGCGGTTAACCAGAGTGCTAATGTTTTAATTCGAGTGAGGAAGAGCACTGTTAAACATATTCCCAGCACTGACTTTGATATCTGTGCATTAAGGTGTCTTCAATTGCCTTGTGTCCAAATGCGTGCTTGCACGGAACGTGCCTACTCTGAGACATTAGGCTCAGGGGCTTCAAAGGCCGTTTTATGCATGTCTTACACCCATTTGAATTAGAAGTCCGGCGCTTGACAGCTTTGCATTTAATGCCTCTGGGTTGTGTGTTGTGTAAACTCACAGGTGGACCCGCGCGTTCCCACTAGCCAACCCGCTGACCTCCTGCAGTGGACGACAGCTAAAACCATGAAGGTTCTTTCTAACACCACTCTGACCACAAAAGCTGTGCTGCATGCCGTCAGTGATCGACAGTGGTGGAAGAAGTCACTGACTTACCTTCGGCCACTACAGGTAAGAAATAACCGTCTGCTAATTGTTTGGCTTAACCTAGGTAATTTAAAGAAACCATTCATTTGTTCTCTGCTGGGACTCTCTGTTGTGAGTCCTGTAGTGAACAGGAAACACACAGATGCACAGTGTACATGAGGGGGACCATAAATCTGCATTATTGTTAAATTTTTTTTAGTACTGTAGCCCAGCTTCTCATTTGCCATCACTCCTGAATTGTGATACCATCTTTTAAAACAATTGACAAATTGTGAGAATTTTGCTATCAAGATGGCACCATTTTAAAATTTGAGCTTTTCTGTGTTTCGTTCCTCAAAGGGCCAGGAGTTTGGAGATGCCTTAAAAACCACCCCGGGTGGAAATGCAGCGATAGAAAAGCAAGGCTGTCATCCGTTCTATGAATCTCTGATAGAGAATCCATACCTTGCAGAAGTAAGTTTAAGCACACTTTCACAGCTTGGAACATTCTCAAACCATACGTTTAAGGCTGTTTTATCAACAGTAGTCGCTGAATGTTGAGACTGCAGGGTGGCTGCATTGACAAATAAGGTGGGAAAAGCTATAGGCTTGGGAGTAAGATTCTCATTGTTTTCTGTTGTCTATATGACATATAAGTCAATGTAAATCAGCCCCACCCCCATTATCCATATTTTTCCCTTGGCTGCTGGGACTCTCTCTCTCTCTCTCTCTCTCTCTCTCTCTCTCTCTCTCTCTCTCTCTCTCTCTCTCTCTTTTAAAGAATTGAATGCATTTGCATTGGTCCAGAGGGTGTGACCACTTGAGCTAAGGTAGTTAGTTGGTCACAAGAAGCTAGCAGCTGTTCTAGTTTTAAGGATGAAAAGCAAAGGAGTGCTCATGGGGTTTATCGATTCCACTCAACTAATTGTTTATTTTTATAAAGGCTTGAGGCCAGAACTGGTGTCCTGGAGCAGCGAGAGTAGGCCAACAGCAGTAACCCCTCCCCTGCCACAATGAGTGAGGAGGAAACTGGCAGAGAGGAGGGAATTAGGGAGCCAGCCCTTGTTTGCAGCTTGTTAAGGTAACGCTCCTCTAGCCACGCTTCCTCCAAATCAGGGTGGCTGCAGTCAAGGCGACCATAAGAAGGTGCTAAAATATGCAGACTGGCAATTTCCTATCCACTCTCTGCTACCTCCTTTGTGATCTACTGAAGTGAATTCTGTCAGAGTATTTTGCAGTTTGTTCTATCAGCGGAAGCAAATACTTGTTGAGCAATTACATAGACAGAAGCAGAATGAGACAAAGTCAGAGCTTACTTAAAATCAGCAAACAGCTATATTACATATATACACAGATAAGTTGCATGGAGACAAATCATCAGCATAACAGCATTTCATCATACATGGCATACATAATTAGCACATGGCATAGAGAGACAAGAAAGGGTGCCTTACTCACAAAAGGCCCATTGAACACTGATTAACAGAGCACTTACATACATTTGTCTGTCCAATCAGGTAACACATTGCATCATGGCTATTATTTCACCAGCCAAACCCATTTAAGCCCATTCTTTTTACATGCAGTCTAATAGAAAAAAAAAAAACTTTAGACTGAATCACTGTGACTTTGCACATTTGCAGACTCCATCTTAGAAATCAATTAAATACAGACAGACCATTTATTTATACACCTGTCTAATACATAGTTTCACTAACTGATACCTGACAGATTCATTCAGAGAAACCTAACTTCCAGGTACAACTTCACAGCAGATCTCTTCACCTTTTTTTCCTAGTGTGTAGTTGCCCCCAGAGGTGTTTAAATAATAGTCTTGACTAAATATTTAATTATCCAGATCAGATCTGCTGGGCATGAAGTTGAGCAGTCACTGGGTGACAGGTGGTTTAGAAAAGCAGATAAGGAAGATACCTCGCCACAGAACCAGGGTTTGGGAGTTGAGTTTCTCCACTGCGCCTCCTGAGGAATCAGCCGTCCTGTGTGGTCTTGGGCCAGATCTCCCTCTCAGAAGAAGGGATGAGTCAACCACTTCTGAATATTCTCTACCTAGAAAACTCCAAAAAAAAAAAGGGGGGGATTGACATAAAACAGATTCGACAGCGCACAGTTATTATGAAGGAAGATAATACAATTCTTGCATATATTAAAAACGAGGTACATGTACTTACATTCTTTAGAATGAAGTTACCTATACTGCGTACGATCACAATCCTTTGGAAAGCTTTGCGGAGGTGTTACTACGAACAGGAAAACTGGCAGAGGCGAAGAGTGAGGGACAGGATCTGTTTCCTGCTACAGAAGGTAAGCTTTTCCTTGTGTTTGTCAGGATGCACGAGATGTGTTGTCACCAAGGGAATGCAAATGAAAACCACACGGCCCACAGCCCGTCCCTCAATACTGTTTTGTTCTTGTGGCTTTTTGAGCCCCAAGGCCCCTGCTGGCCAAAAATAAAATACAGTGGTACTTTGTATAAAGGAATTAATTCATTCCAAATGAAATTATGTTAAGCAAATTTTCCTTGGTACAAATTTCCCATAGGAATGCATTGAAAATGGACTAATCCCTAATCATGACCATTCTCTCTTATTTTATGTGTTTTTAACATTGTTAGCCGCCCAGAGTTCCCGCCGGGAAGATGGGCGGGATATAAGCTTATAAATAAATAAATAAATAAATAAATAAATAAATAAATAAATTTTTATGTTGTATGGATTCGCCCCACAGGCAATTCTGTTAAACTAATCTCCCCTATCTCTGTAAGTTGGTACCGATGTTATGTTGTACAAACCGTTTGTAGCCTGCACACTGTAATTAAAATTGTAAACCACCCACAGACTACTTGTAGTGGTATGGGGCGGTATATAAGCAGAACACTTTGTTGTACAAGGGTCCACTGTAAAGCAAAACGAAGTGAAGTGAAAATTGTTGGAACAAAATCGACTCTTAAGGCACCTGTGGATTAAAATACCTTTGCCCTGCTTTCAATCCGCATCGACCTCTTAGAACAGCAGAGAGGGAAGGGGCCGCGTGGATTTTCGAGGCCCGCCCTTTGTCCAGGAGGACCAGAGGCACACTAAGCAGGAATGGAGGCCACAACCCTGTTTCCTGTTTGTTGTTGTGTCTGAGAGTTAATGGATGTGATCATTCGATAGAGGAAAGCACTTGCCCTACGTAGGTCCAATTGAAATGTCTAGCAAAATATCTGTACTGTTCTTGAAATAACCATCTCCCCAGATTAAAAAGAAAAGAAGTTGTCAGAATCATTTACTGTGGCCAATGCCTGCTGAGAGAACGTGGCCCTCTAGTCAATTTCACCCAGGTTTAAGATTTGAAGATTATTGGGAGATCTGTTCTCTTTATGAGAGGCCGTCACGGAAAGAAGAACTATATTTCCTACCATAAGAATTTATTTTTAAAAGAGATTTTAGAGAAACAGAAGTGCAAAATTAATTTCTGAATGAAGGTGGTGGGGACGTCTGGGTATACCCTGGCTCCACCTGAAATCTATAGGTCTAATCTCTCCTCTGCATTGGATGCAGATACAAAAATCAATAATACGGACTGGTGTTCTGCTCTGAGCCTAGATCTGAGAAGTAAATTGTTTTTGATAACGATTTCCCAGCAACATACTCGTTCTACCTCCCATTGATCTCTACTTGTTAAATATGGCCGTTAAGTAATTATATTTTGAAATTTGAATTTACGTGCATTTTGAATTTTAGACATTTGAGTTTTAGCATGAAGAAACTTTTTTGTGGCCTTACTTTGTAGTCCTGAATAATAAGGTCACTGTCATTTTCTTTAAAGAGTGTTCTAGCTTTCATTCAACTTTGGTATAGTTTTCAAGAATATGAAGGCGGTGTGATTTTTTTGGTTTGGGTTTAAATAGTTCATAATATCACTGAGGTGTGTATTATTTCCAGATAACATTAGTGATGTGCTACAGGGGATACTGTTCAGATATTCTTCTCAGATTTCAATCTTCAACACCCCTCAGGAATAACAACATGGTGTGACTTACTTCTGAATTCATATGTAGAAGATTACCTTGCTCGTGGTGAACATGTCGTTTTTAATTAGTTTTGCATTCCCAAATTGTCATTAACTCTAAACTTCACTAAATGAAGGAGTAGTCGCCACTTTGTAAATTTGGGTCCCAGATGTGTTTGAGTTGAAATGTCAACATGTATTCACCACACTGGCAATTTATAAATGTGTTTGCCTATTTAATAGTTTCAGTTTGCCTTCAGTAAACACGAAAGAGATAACAGGAATTATTTCCTTATCAGTGTGATAAGATGGTGAAGGTTGGAAACTTAAGCCATATGAAGACAAGATTTCATGCATCAGTAAACAGCATTTTCTTTCTTTCCTTCCTTCCTTCCTTCTTTCTTTCTTTCTTTCTTTCTTCCTTCCTTCCTTCCTTCCTTCCTTCCTTCCTTCCTTCCTTCCTTCCTTCCTTCCTTCTAGTCATTTAAAACCTGGAAATGTTTTATAAGATTTTTTACGGAGTTTAAAAAGTAAATATTAAATCAAGCATCAATGTCCTCATGCTTCAGAAATCTTCATTTGAGCAAAAGTCGTTTCCTTGCCCTGCATGTTTTACTTCCCTGTGCCGTACTAGACGTGGGTACTTCCTGCCTCCTCAAACACTCAACACATATCTCTGTACCTGTTTACTGTTGGAATAGGAATGGATATCCCTTTAGCACTGCCCTGTGACTCACTGAATTCCCTTATCAATTTTCTGCTGAGTCATCTTGAACCTGCCGAGTTCTTCACTCACTCAGGCAGTACCATGTATGACAAGTATACAGCACAGACCAGATTGAGAGAGGCAAGCTGGGCAGTCTCAGAGCAACTCTCAAAGGAAGAGACTAGCAAAACACCTTCTGAGTACAGTATTTTATATTTGGGAAACACCAGCCATAGATCAGAATTGACTTGACAGAACCTAAGTGTTATCATCATCGTCAGCACTACTATTCCATTGGTATCCAGGAAGTGGGACTTCTTAGCTGTCTAGAAATCCAGAGCGTAATTCCAAACTAAACCCTTGCGTGGTTCTACTACAAACAGGCATTCTGTGGTTTGAAGTAGTCCCACAAAATATCCTGACTTTTCTTTCATTTGAGGGAAAGATAAGGACAATTATATTGCGTTGTTGAACCACGTGAACCTTGGAAGCTCTTCTGTACTGAAGGCCATAGGTCCATCATGCTCCATATTTTCTACCATGACTGGTGGTGGCTCTACGGGGGGGGGGGGGGGGTTGCAAGCACTTCTGCCTGGAAGTCCTAGATTGAATGTTGGGCCTTTTGGTTGCAAAATGTGTAGCGTCTGCCACAGAGGTGGGACTCTTTCCCAGAAGGCAACTGACATTCTATGCTGGGAGGATAAAGGGTGTTCTTTTCCAATCAGTAATAGGAGCCTTTCTGGCTCATATCTATCAAGACATCCAAGTTCTTAGCGTTCCCTTCAAAACCTGAGGTGAAATACTGCCGGAGGTACTTCCTCTGGTCTGGTGGAGGAAGGATGGAAAGGGGCGGCAGCAGGACATGTGGCTACTAACTGTCTCTTTCGCTTCGGTCACATCACATAATGAAACCCACAACAAATGTTCAATAGTGGCCTTTCTGCAGAATTTCTAGCTCTGTGTTCTCCAGCTGACCCTAGAAAGGCCCCCCACAGAGCAGTGAAAGAACACATGTTTCCTTTTAAACACCAACATTTGAGATCAGCCTGGGAAATGCCTCTGCTAGAAACCCTGGAAGACAGTCAGCTTGGACCTGCAAAGGAAATCTGTGTGCTGTGGCTGTGTGTTTTTGTGGCATTTCCTAACATCCTCCAACACTTTCAAGGAAAAGAAAAGAGTTAGTACTCTCCAGCGTCACTAGAAGCAACAAATCTCCTTTAAAAGGTGATACACATGCCTTGTTCAGAATGAGGCACATCTTGTGACAGAAGGAATGGGTATGCAGGCACTTCTGGCCTCAGCACATCAGTGTCGATGCTTGGGCCCCATAGGTTCTGATGGGGATAAGGAAGATCCAGTTGACATTGTTTATCTGGACTTTCAGAAGGCTTTTGACAAGGTCCCACACCAAAGGCTCTTGAATAAACTTGCCAGTCATGGAATCAAGGGACAGGTCTTGTCCTGCATCAGCAAGTGGCTAAGGGACAGGAAACAGAGAGTAGCACTAAATGGACACTTCTCCAAGTGGAGGGAGGTAAAGAGTTGGGTCCCCCAAAGTTCAGTACTGGGACACCCTGCTTTTCAACCCCTTCATAAATGATCTAGAAGTAGGATTAAATAGCAAACTATCCAAATTTGCCAACGACACTGTCAGATCATTCTCTTATAATGTTCTGGGAAAAACCGTTTTCAACTTGCACTTGTTTGTATTCTTTTTTAGTGTACACCGCCCCGTGTTCCGTCTTGGTAGATGGGGCGGTATATAAATAAATAAATAAATAAATAAATAAATAAATAAATAAATAAATAAATAAATAAATAAAAATAAGTGATTATTAAGTCCAGCTGAGGACTGGAGCTATCTTGGAAGGTGGTGGCCTTAACAAGATTGAATAGATGGTTGAGATTAGATAGGCTATATGCTCTGTATTCAAAAATAGATGTAAGTAAAGTTAGATAGAATAGGGATGAGATAGTAAGGAAATTTAAGTATGAAAGTACGCTCATTTAAGCTGGGAAAGGAGATATAAATTATACTGTGCTCAAATGTTGGGGAAAACTGTGAATGAATTGGTAACACAATAGGAGAGAAGCAATATACCGTATTTATCGGCGTATAACGCGCACTTTCCCCCCCTGAAAATAGGGGCCAAATCATGTATGCGCGTTATACGCTGATATAATGTTAAGAAGCCATGTTTTTACATTATATAACAAGTACCGTCGCGGGCTGGGCTGGGCTGGGCTGGGCTGGGGAGGGGAGGGAGGAGGAGGAGGAGGAGAGCGGTTTCTTGAAAAGCTCCCCCATGCTCCCCAGTGTGCTGCCGATCCTCCTCCGTTGCCTGAGCAGAGGATCCGGGTGTGCGCGTGCCAGTGAGAGAGCGAGCGAGCGAGAGAGCGAGGAAGGGAGGGAAGGCGGGCGCGTCTTCTTTGTCTTCCCAGGAGCGCTCGCCTCCTCCACACACCATGCCTCCTCGGCTGAGGGAGAAGGTAGGGAAAGCGATCGAGGAAGGCGGGGATGGAGGGGGCGCGCGGGCGGGTGGGAACTGCAGCAGAGCCGAGCTGAGCCGAGCCAGGAGGAAGGGAGACCGTGGGGTGCGTGCGTGGCTCCTGCTGATTCCTGCTGCTGTTTCTGCTGCTACATGCAAGGAGAGCTGCCGCCGCCGCCGCCACCGCTTTCCGTAGTTACCAGCGCTGCCCGCTCGCCCACTCCTTGTTTGGAACTCAGGCCGGCGCGGCGGCGGCGGCGGCGGTGGTGTTGGGGGGGGCGCACCGCGGGAGGCTCGGCCAGGCGAAGGGCATCCCCGCCTTTCTTCTTTCTCGGGGCCTTGGAGGGAGCTCCCCACGGGGAGGTGGTGTGTGGTGGTGGT
Organism: Phrynocephalus guinanensis; assembly: GCA_037367245.1. Lineage (NCBI taxonomy): Eukaryota > Metazoa > Chordata > Lepidosauria > Squamata > Agamidae > Phrynocephalus > Phrynocephalus guinanensis. Next base: position 176,848,611 of record CM074733.1, on the reverse strand, counting down.
GTGTGTGTGTGTGCTCAGTTGGGCTCGGGCTGTTCTGGGTTGGGAGGCCGGACGAGGGAGGGAGGGAAGAAAGGAAGGAGGGAGGTTGCTTCGCCCCGTCCCCAAGCACAGCCAGCCAGCCAGTCCCATGACGGGGAAGAAGGGGAACAAAAGTTTCATGGCGGAGATTCTCCCCCACTCATTTCCCTTGCCTTGCCAATGGGCCAGGGATGGATGGAGCTGAGCGAAGACACCCGGTTTGACCCCCCCATCCCCTCCTCCGAGGTTCCCTCGTGCTCTCCGCGGCCTCGCTCAGCCTCTGTCTCTTCTGTGCCCGTGTCCTGCCCCACGGCTGCCCCCCTGCCCCCCTTCCTGTCTCCCTCTCGCAGTGCCCGGAGTTGGCAAACTTTGCCCGGAGAGCGCGCCCTGGGTGAAATTTAAATTTTTTCCCTAAAATTTCCCTCTTAAAATGAGGGTGCGTGTTATACGCCTGTGCGTGTTATACGCCAATAAATACGGTATTTGTTCTATGTAATTTAGAAAAATTACACAGAATATATATATATATATATATATATATATATATATGCATGTTAGGGTGGATTCGGGTTTCTTCCCGTGTAGAAATCTGGTTGTTTTGGCGACGTTTCGACGAGGTCTCACTCGTCATCTTCAGGCTGGTGTTCTGGCTTCTTTCTTCTTGAAGCAAAGCGTGATCTCAGTTGAAGTCCTTCTATAAATACTGCTGGGGGGTGTGGTTTGCTTGCTCTGTTGCTGATTGTAGGTTCGTTTGTTCTTTTGTGATTTGCTGTGTGGCTGAGGCGATCGTTAAGGGCTTAACTGCTGGTGGGTTAGATGGCTGTTTAGATTCCAAAAAAACACCATCACCAAACTAATCCAAAAAGAAACACCCCCCAAGAACCAAGAAACAGAAGAGAACAACGGCACTGCCCTCCTCCCTTACATCAAAGGCACCACAGACAAAATAAGCAAAATTCTCCACAAACACAATATCAAGACAGCCTTTTGCACCGAACAAAAAATAGCCAACATTTTAAGAAACCCCAAAGACAAGATTGAGCTAGAAAACCAAGGAGTCTACGAAATACCATGCAAAGTCTGCCCAGCCACATACATCGGACAGACAAACAGGAGAATAAGCGCACGCATCGCAGAACACAAGAACGCAGTCAAAAAAGAAGAAAAATCTTCCTCTCTCTTCCAGCACATAAAAACAACAGGTCATGAAATTGATTTTAAAAGAACCAAACTCATCTCCAAAACTGAACACTTCAACAGTCGAATAATCATGGAAGCCATTGAAATAGAGAAACACCCAAACAACATGAATAAACGTGATGACACCTCCCGCTTGCCTGACATCTGGAAACTAGCCCTGGTCAACAGACGAGCCTCTGTCACAAAGACTGACACCAGGTCCAAAAGGACACAAGATGCCACCACCTTCCATCCACACCAAACACAAACCCAGACCCTTCCCACAGATGAAACGAAACCACCATCCAATAACAAAACCACGACTGCACCATCTACCGCTACTCCCCACTCCAGCCACCACATGGAGCACACTTACACACGCCAAAAAAACTTTGGGAGACCACAGACACGCAGCCAGACCAAAATGAATTCACAAGACACAAGACCCCACTCCACCAAAGCCCAGGATGCTACCAGAACACCCATCACCAAGGTCGTTAAGAAACAAAAGGCTAATAGACACACATCCAGCACCTCACCCACACAGGATGTCTCTAAACAGCCATCTAACCCACCAGCAGTTAAGCCCTTAACGATCACCTCAGCCACACAGCAGATCACAAAAGAACAAACGAACCTACAATCAGCAACAGAGCAAGCAAACCACACACCCCAGCAGTATTTATAGAAGGACTTCAACTGAGATCACGCTTTGCTTCAAGAAGAAAGAAGCCAGAACACCAGCCTGAAGATGACGAGTGAGACCTCGTCGAAACGTCGCCAAAACAACCAGATTTCTACACGGGAAGAAACCCGAATCCACCCTAACATGCATACCTATACCCGTGAAAATCTACGAAAACATATATATATATATATATATATATATATATATATATATATATAAAGATAAAGATAAAGGATTAGACAAGTTCATGGAGAACAAGGGTATCCATAGCTACCACTATGGATGCCTAAGGAGAACCTCCTGGTTGGAGAGAGAGAGGCAGGCTATCTCTCAATGCCATTTGCAGGGAATCATAAGCAGGTGAAGACATCTGCTTGGGAATACCCTGAAGCCAATGGTGAGCCGCCGCTGTGTGAGACAGAATGTGGGACTGGACGGGCTGTGATGGCCTGCTCCAGCAGGGCTGTTCTTATGTGCTTATGATGGAGTGTTTAGCTAGATGGACCAAGAGTCTGAATCTGCCTAGAGCAGCCTCCCACGGGCAACATTGCTTGGAAGTTGTTGCCAAGCTGATATTATTCCTTGCTCTTCAGGAAGACGTAGCCTTTTAACCTGCTGGGGCATTTTAACCGTATTGTCCTATATATAACTTCCATCATAGCGATGGTTTGTAAAATGGTGACAGGCTGCCTGCTTTCTCTTTTATGATAAACAGCTGATTAATAATGGAGTCTTGTGCTTCGTAAAAAGCATATGATAAGAAACACAGGTGTTTGGGCTGTAAGGAGTGGCGTATTTCATGCTCTCCCGCTGCCTGTTTTCCTAAATGTTCATAACTTATACTCTTGTCTTGGTTTTACAGCCAACAGATTTAGGTGCCATAAATCAGCATAGATGTTTTATTCCTTCAGCTTAACAGCTGTCATTGCACTGTTTCGTCTTGTTCTGATAACGCATAAAACTCTCTGGCTTGAAGTTAAGCTAAAGCTTCCTGGCAGTTTAATTAAACATTATCTGGATTGGGCTACACTGATTAGTGCTTAACGGGGAAAGTGCAGGACATTTAAATCTAGATAAATATGGTTGGTGCGGAAAACACCAATCTTGGTATGTATGAAGAGCCAAAGAGACATCAGTTGAAGTTTCCTTTTATTTCCCGTTCTGTCTTGCAGTCATGTTACAGCTGGCCAGCGAAGCTCTACCCAATGACATGACCTTAGCGCTTGCCTACCTCCTGGCATTACCACAGGTAGGTGCGCACCAGGGACATGCTTATTCTTATTTGACTGATCCATTGCCTTGCCTGTTTCCTCGATTGCAATCCGAGTAGTAACATCCTCAGACGACACCCTTTTCTTAGTCCTGTGGCCGTCACAGGGGTGTTTGATGGGGGCACAGGAGAAGGATTCCGACGTGGCTGCTTCCTGGGCTCACCCATAGGAAACTGGATTGCCCCCCCCATCCGCTTTATCCTTTCAGCCACAGTTAAAGACCTGCCTTTTTTAGGTGGGCCTTTAGCAGCTAACACTGAGTCCCTCTTGAATTCTGGTCCTGTGTTCGTTTTATGTGTTGTTGGGTTTTTTTGGAGCTTTTAAATGTTTAAATAATCTTTTCCATCATTATTATATGTTAATTGTGTTTTAACAATGTAATTTCAACCATTGTGAGCCACTAGCCAAGAGAAAGGTGGCCTAGAAATGAAACATGCAAACAAAGAAATAAACAATAGCTGGAAAAAATAACAAAACGGTATAAACAGCAAGAATAGGCTCACTAAGTCTCATGGCGCAGTGGTTCAATGCCTGTCCTGCAGGTAAAACTGTGCTCACGACCTGGGGTTCAATCCTAGGCAGCCGGCTCATGGTGGACTCAGCCTTCCATCCTTCCGAGGTCAGTAAAATGAGTTCCCAACTTGCTCGAGGAGGGGGGGGTTGCCAATGTGTAGCCTGCATAGTGTCATTAAACTGTAAACCTCCCAGAAACTACTTGAAGTGGTATGGGGCGGTATATAAGCAGAACACTTTGTTTTGCTTTGCTTTCAAAATGCATCATTAAACATCAGGATGGCTGGGGGGAATCATCAGGAAAACGCCTGGCCAGACAGACCAGCCTTTAGTAGCCAGCAGAAACATTGAGGAGCAGGAGGCTGCAGAATCTCAGTGGGGAGACCATCCATCATAGTGGAGAAGGCTCACCTTTGAATGGCAGCCAGATGAGCCTCACTAGGCTGTGGTGGAGCCAGAAGAGCGGCGGCTGCCTCCGCACGGAGCCACCAGAGCCGTCTGCCTGTGCAGAGGCCGCCTGGCCCGCAGAGCCGCCTGCTCGGTTGATAAGTTTTTAATTTGTCGACAGGTAAACAGCTCCTTCCTTTTTGTTCACATCTTGAATCGAGTCTAGCCATGCATCGGTTAATCTGTGAAGCTGTGATGTACTGAAGAAATATCGGGCACGGTCCCTACCCGACTTGGTTTGGGTCATGCCACCACCTGGCTGCTCCTGATGGTGGCCCCATCAATTAAGATCCCATTCTGAAATAGATATCTGGGGCCAAAGATGGTTTCCCTGACCGATTTAGGGAACCGGGAACCGGAGAGCCTATTTTCATTGCTGATCTCTCTGTCGTGCCGCTTGCTCTTCTCCGTGTCTGATTCGAGATATGTGGATGAAGGGTTGGAAAGGAGGACCTGAATATAATGATCTGAAATCTCCCGTCAAACAAATCTCCAGAGCTGACCGAGTGACCAGGGAATGTAGCCGTCCGGCATGAAATGGGCCCGAGGGCCCCTGTACGAGGTCACAGCCGTGGACCACTTATATCTAGAGGACAGTCGGCTGTGTCCCTGTGTGTGTGTCCTGCCAGGGCGAGACAGGCAGAGGAAGGCACTGCTTGGATGCCAGGGCTAATCCAGAGGACTCTTGCGCTCCTCCTTTTCAGGTGCTTATCACTGGAGGTCACACTCTTTTCTGGATAAGGGATTTCTCTTACTGTGTACTTTGGCCCCCGAGTGGACAAGGCAAAGAAACGTTAAGTGCCAGAAAGAAGAACAGAAGGGAAATGTTTCGTTTTCTGAAGAGATGGGTTTAAAAACTCTGCCTACCGTCCCTCCCTCCCCTTTAAGCTGGATGTATGCTTTGGCGCCACTATTTCCATATCATCGTTCAGGAGCAGCCTCAGAGCCGACAGGACGACGTGCTACCTATGTTTGTGATGTTGTTTGAGCTCACTCAATTCTCTCGGTTTCTCCTCTTTCTTCCTAGGTGGTTGATGCCAACAAGTGCTTTGAAAAACAGGCTCCTTCGGCTTTATCGCTCCAGCTGGCAAGTTATTACTATAGCCTGCAAATCTATGCTCATTTGGCCCCGTGTTTCAAGGACGAATGCCACCCCCTCTACAGGGTCAGTTTCTAAGACACCCCCTATTAATATACAACACCAAAACTTTGTTATAAAGCAGGTATGTCCAAACTTCGGCCCTCCTGATCTTTTGGACCACAACTCCCAGAATTCCAAGCCTGTATTTCCAAAAGCAAAGGATTGTGGGACTTGTGGTCCAAAACATCTGGGGGGCAAAAAATTGGACATGGCTGCTATAAAGGTAAAGGTAAAGGTCCCCTCCCTGGCACATGTGTGCTAGTTGTGTCCAACTCTGTTGGCGGTGCTCATCTCCATATTCAGTTCAAAGAGCCAGTGTTGTGTAAGTCCACGGCTACGTGGCTGGCATGGCTGCAAGGAATCACTGTTTTACCTTCCCGCTTTTTATGGCGGGTCCTATTTATCTACTTGCATTTTACATGGTTTCAAACTACTAGATTGGCAGGAGCTGGGGTTAAGAGCGGGAGCTCGGTCCGCTGCGTGGCACCCGGGATTTGAACTGCCGAGCTGCCGACTTTGCAGCCGACAGTTTTCGGAAGCCTTAGTCCACTAAGCCACAGGTTGTGTGTCACTGTTTTATCTAGTGTTCTATAAAAGAACAAATAGCTAAATTTAATATAGATTATGTATTTTAATGCATACAACCCAGAGGTTTGACTTTTAAAAAAATAGCTATTTTCATTTTTAAATGATCATGAGTTTTATATCATTTTGCTATGTGGGGATAAAAATTGACCTCCTAATGAAGGGATTGAAGGATATTCAATAGAAAACCAGTGTTTTAAAACACTGCGGAGCCTTGTCAGCTTGATTTTTCTTTCATGTTAACTGCCAAAAACATATTAAAGCTAGAATTAAGCATTTTGAAGCACAAAGTCAGCACATTGGTTTAATGTCAGACTTGAATGGGAAGCTGAATACAGTTTTCATTATCTGATTTCCAAATATGTATGCTAGAACTGAGGAAAATAGGAGGCATAAAATAAAATGTTTTTTTTTAAATGACAAGAATCCACTTCTTGACATGGAAAGATTAAAAACATTAAGTTCGAAAAGCTTACGAATGCTCAGGAAATAATGCCTAGAATGAACTGTCTGTGACTGCGCCCCCCCCCCATTTGCAAATCCTGGTCACCCAGTTTAATTCATGAGTTCATAACAGACCTTTGGAAGTAAGAGATTGATGCCTTGTAATTAGGCTGTTTAATTCCCCATAATGTAGTGATCCAGGAACTGAGGTAACTTTAAAAGAGGGTCAGCCAAATCCATGTCACCAAAGCCTCCCTCATGGGTTGCCTCTAGGACCAGTGACCGCCTACCTCCAAATTCCAGATGGCTGGAGTAGGTTGGCTTCCTAGGCAGTTAATTGGCTTCCTGAGAAATAGGAAGGTGACACTCGATAGCTCAAGGGTGGGGAAATGTGTGTGGTGCCTAGATATTTGTTGCAGTGCAGCTCCCTGCACTCCTTTCACATGCCGACACTTGTGAAGGTCCATCCCTGCAGAATTCCTACGTGAATTGTCTCAGAGGATACAGAAGCAGGTTACAGAGGGCACTACCCTTCTGTGATGCCAGATTTATTTATTTATTAAACAAAGAATTGGGATCATTCTTGGATGACCTGTCAAAAATGAGGGGTGAATTGAACCTCCACAAAACCATCGCTCTTATTAACGCTGGGAGGAAACATGAGATGTGGCGTTTTGTGAATGTCTTAGAAATCGACTTTCAGCAATGCTGGCCGTCCTGAGCTGGAAATGGGATATTGGGTTCTTGACCCATCTCTTTATAAGTACCCTTAGGGGCCTCCCCCCCCCCATGTTTATCGCAGAGCTTTACAATGCATAATAAGTAAGTGGAAGAAATCTACCCAAAGTCTGGTATGGCCCATAGGGATTTTTGTTGTTCTTCTTGAAATCCATAGCATGTTGGTTCTAGGGATAATTTACTGAGCCTCTGCTAACTTCACATATTTCTGCCACAGATAAATTGTTCCTTTGCATTCTCCCAGATTTTTAAAATATGTTTTTCTTCTCTTGCGCTACACTTTAACAAGTGAATTCTTTGAGTTGGCTAGGATGGGGAATTTCTGAGGTTCTTTTGTTTCAGACACTTATGGACTGTGACAGAAATTAAAACCAAGTGCTTCAGAATTCTTTAAGTTATTTATTATTTTTTCGTTTAATAGATTAGGTGGCTCTTGGGACTAACAATGAAAGGTTTCAGAAAAAAACAACACCAGAAAACAGTTGAATTTAAAACAAACATCTTTAAAATTCAGAGACAGTTTATACTCATTTACACTACATGAAAACAATCATCTCAGAGTAATGTGCAACCCACCTATTTGCCCCAGTGTCCCCATAAGAAGGCGTGTATAACTAAGATGTATTCTAGAGATGGATTACTTAGTTTTTGCATTAATTTCATGGCTCAAGTCTTAATAAACCCTGATTTTCACCATTCTCCCCCTCCATAAAAACATCTGAATAAACCTTTTCCTGCTCTGTTATATGCAAGCAAAAGAGCAATGTTATCTTTTCCTGCTGTAGGGTTTAGGAAAGCCTCTGTGCTTTCATAGCATACTGCTGTCAAGGGCACCTTGTAGTAAACTACCAGAAGAACAGAATTCTGGTTTTCACCAAAGCGTTTATTAAGCACAAGTCGATGGATGGGCATGTAATGTAATTTAGAAGTAGGGAAGCCTGTCTCTAGGGCCAAATGTAAACATTGGCAATATAAAGGTGCTATTCCCAGCCTGCTGTAGATTTGCTATGTCAAATGAATGTAAACAAAGCCCGAAGATGCATTCTCTCTAAGAGGCAAGTGAACCCTGATTGGTCAAAGAGGCGAAATGTGACATTTTTCTTATGCTGTGAACAGAGACGGGGGTGGTGGAGGAGAGATGCAGAGAGTCTTAAAGTACAATTAGTGAGGTTTTTGCTTCCAAAGTTTGCTTTAGATTTCTTTAAGTTCGGAAGGGAAATCACGTCTTTATTTTCCAGTTAGAAAATTTTCTTGTGAAATCCTTATTAGCCAAATCAATGCGTTTGCCTATTACTCAAGTGAAGGTGCCTTGTTGAATAATTATTCTGGTAAGTGGAATAGCCACCGCAGCCAGGCTGGGAGACGAAAAAGAATCCGAAGGGATATAGGTTTTCTTTCTCCAGATGCCAGCTTTCAGCAGCTGAGGTGCATTGATTGCAGATGGGATCTGGGCAGAGAAACAGCCTTATTCCAGTGCAGGGCACGATATTGCTCAGGTCAATCAAGACCTATTAATAGCGAGGTGTACTTTTTCAGGCAGCTGAGCGGTAGAGAGGGGCCTACCTTGCTTGCTATTTGCCCAACTTCGGTATGGTTTGGTTCACCCTCTGTTCTGGTGGTCACGTGTGTTTTCAAGAAGAGCAACCCGCCCTGCCCCTTTGACAAGCTGCCCTGTTGCTGTCTGGCACAGTGCCAGGGCTGCAGTTCATTTGGTGCAATGGGAAGCCCTCCTGACTCTCTCATTCTGTAGGTTCATTTGCATTCCAATAATGCTGTGGGTATTGATATCTGAGCCCGGGATAACCTTGTGATAAATTCAGTGGGTTGTTTAAAAAGAGACAACAAAGAAACCCTCCATTCTGGTAAACTTATTGTTTACTAGTGCTAATAGTTATTAAATTTATGTGTATGTCACCCTTGTTGATAACTTTGTACGCATCTGTTTCTAAACATGCCTCTAGCTGAAGCACAGCAATTCAGATACATTGGAGGTGTCTTTCAGTACAATGTGCATAATGTGTATACCGTTCTAGATTGATGCATTGCTGTAGCGCTATGTAACTTATTTAATTTCACAGGAACGAGGGGAGAGCCATCCATGGAATGACAGACGCAACAAAAAGATGGAGAGGGGTCAGGGAGGAGGATGTCAGTAATTGAAAGGGGGACAAATTGGAGCAACCCAAAGAGCTTCCTGGATCCTTCTTGCAGGAGAAGAACATTTCTCATGTGCATGAAAGAATCTCTCAAGTGTGAGATAAAATAGATCAAGTGCAAACCGGATCACTTCAACTTCCCCTGTCCGATCATGCCCTAAGACATATTTGTGAATGTGTTTAAACAAAACAAGAAAAAAAAACCAAAAAAAAAAAACCCGGGAGCATGGCAAATCCTGATAATACATGCACATAACCCTCCAGCCAAAATGTGATTTGTAATATTAAGGGATGCATTTTCCCTATATAATTGCCAGTACTTGTCTTGTACTTTTCTTGTTTCTTGTTAGATTACCACAGCTTGGGGGGAAGAGTTTTTAGGAGTACCAATAAATGTTAAGAAGAAGCAACCAACAGAAATTAATACTTTCAAAGTGTGTCGTTTCTCAGCACTTAAATAAATGGCACACAGTCATTCTGTTTTATTCCTGCTTGAAGTTAGGCCCTCAAAATTTAAATTAGCACATAGTTTTTTCTTCCAGTGAGCTAATTTAGCACGTCGCTAGCTAATTAATTTCCTTTCCCCATCTTGCTACAATATATATCCCTTATTTGTCCTTGATGTTAATTTTTCTTCATTTTCCTAAAATGGATTTTTGGATGCTGAAGGCAATTAAATCATAAGTTGCCCTTGAGAAAAATAAGACAGTGGCAGACATTGTTTGGAATGGGTTGGAGAAAGAACAATAATATTTGAGTTGTACCTTATCTATCTGTTTGGAATATAAGGTAGGGAATACCTGATCACAAATGAGCTATTATTCTGTTTTTAAAGGTTATCTTGGAGATTGGTTAATCTCTTTTCTATTTCTCCAAATGTGCCATGTAAAACAAATAGTGACTTTAATGACTTTCTCTGATCAAGAGTCCCCCCTCACTCTTTTAAAAAAAATAACTGATGAGTTTCTTTTGGTGCATATCTATCCATTTTTGCACCATATAGCATATACACTTGTTATTCCTGTTAACTCTGTAGACTTTGTAAAATCAGGACCCATTTGTCACTCCGAAAGGAAACCAACTGCCAGATCTAGGCAGCCGGCGGCCTGTTGGCCAAACAAAGGACAAGCCAGATTTGAAGGGCAGAACCTCCCTCCCTGCACTCGGTCACCTTCCCCCTCATTTGTGATCAGATATTCTGCACCTTCTATTCCAAATAGATAGATCAGGTGCAGTTCTCCCTCTGGAGCATTTTATTATGCTTCTGTCCCAGATACAGAAGAGAAGTGAAGCCGTCTTTTCTTGTCTGCTGGCCTGCTAATGCTGTGACATTAATGAATGGGTTATATCGAGCGTATAAGGTTGTGGTGGCTCATCGGACTAGAGTACTGAAAGAAGTCGGCTGCAAAGTCGGCAGCTCGGTGGTTCGAATCCCAGGTTCCACTCACCAGAGTGAGCTCCCTCTGATAACCCCAGCTCCTGTCAACTTGGCAGTTCGAAAGTATGTAAATGCAAGTAGATAAATAGGTACTGCTATAAAAAGCAGGAAGGTAAAATAGTGTTTCCTTGCAGCCATGCCGGCCACTTGGCCATGGACTTGCACAACACTGGCTCTTTGGCTTGAATACGGAGATGAGCACCGCCCTCTAGAGTTGGACATGACTAGCATGCATGTGCAGAGGGAACCTTTACCTTTTACCTTTGTATATCGAGACTGTATCCCAGTGTTTTGGGGCCTGATCTTCTGGAGAATTATAGTGGGCCAGTGGTCCTGTGGTAATGAGTCCTTTCCTTACCATGTTCCCATGGATCTGTTGGATAAGGAAAGCAGGATAATGGAATGCCAGAGTGGGGGGGAGAAACTCAACAGATCCAGAAAAAACTACAGTATATAGAAACATATCTGCAAAATACAGACGCCTCCTGCTTGCAAAGAGGAAAGACGACAGAGGAAGATTCAGAGTAACTGAGACAGGGCCTCTGGATGAATAGAAATGGATGTCTCCCATTCCGTCACTCCCCTGACAATCCTTCTAGTCTTTTGACATGTTCCATGGAAGAAGGAAGGTTGAGGGGGATAGTGCTGCTCACTGTGGACGTCTCTCCCAGGGGAAGTTCTCCAGATCCCTTCCCTCCCGGGCTTTAGGCAACAAGGGAACAGCTTCCTCGCTGCTTATACAGGCCTTTTGCAGTCTTAACCCTGAATAATTTTGTCTCTCATTACTGATATTCTGATAATTTGGATTAATGGCCTCTTTTTTGTCGCCATGTTTTGCATCTTTTGTATTCGTTATTTCTATAGAAAGTGATTAGTCATTTGGCCTTCCTTTGTTTGAGCTTTTAATTTGATTATTATTGCAGCTTTCTTCCCCCCCCCCCCCCCATGGTTTATTTCATGTCTAGGTCGTAATACTGTAAGTGGCCCAAAGTATTAGCCTGGCTACTAGATGAGAAGGGTAAACAAACATTTAAAGAAATAAATAAAGCAAGCAAGCAAGCAAGCAAGCTGTGTTCAAGGCAGGGAAAAAGTGGACCTGGGGTGGAGGTGGGGGCAGGGGAAGACATATGCAGGAGCACTTGCTTCTCAGAAGGCAGCTCCTTGGTCCAGTCCCTTGTGGGAGAAGAACTGAGAATGGAAATACAGTGACACCCCCCCGCCGCCTATTGTGGGGGTCAGGGACCTGACCCGGCCTGTGACAATTGAAAATCCACCACATGTGGATGCACTTCGGGTCGGGACTGGGGGGGGCTAGCGGGGGGCCCTTGTGCTTAATCCCAGCCTGGCGCTGCCCCGAATGGGCCTGCGAGGAGGGCCTTCCTGGGCCTTCTGGAGGCCCCAAAAGGGAACTCCCTCCAAACCGGAAGTGACTTCCGGATCGCTGAAAATCATTTCTGAGGCCTCCGACAGGCCTAGAAAGACCCTCAACGGCCTCCGAAATGTTTTTCTGCAAACCGGAAGTCACTTCCAGTTTACAGGGAAGCCATTTGGGGGCCTCCAGAAGGCCCGGGAAGGCCCGTTTGGGGCAGCGCCAGTCCTGGGGTAAGTTCGGGAGGCCTGAAACAAGCCTTCCCCCCCCGCCCCCCTTACCCCAGGGGGGCCTTTTTTCATATACTGCGGCCCCACGTTATAGTGGGACCGCAGTATTTGAACCGCAAACGGGTGGGGGACCACTGTATAGGATAACGGCTAAAACTATATGACCAAGCTAAAACTAGGTTGTAAAGTTTAGGAGAGGGAATTTAGAAGAGCTTCAGAGGGTCAGCTAGGCTTGACCATTGTAAATATCAATATGTTTTTAAAATGCATCCATCCCGCAGGCTGACCCGAAAGAGTTGATTCAGATGGTGACGGAGCACGTGTCCCAGTCTTCGGGTGCCGACTGGCCGGACGAGATTGCCGCCCTGATCAAGCACCTGCGTTACTACAACGAGCGGCTGCTGGACTTCACGCAGGCCCAGATTCTCCAGGGCCTCGGCAAAGGGGTGGACGTCCAGAGGTTCACAGCCGACAGCCAGTACAAGAGGGAGACCATCTTAGGGTTGGCAGAGTAAGTAGCACTGGCTGTCTTTGTTTTTGTCTTATAGCTTGACACGTTTAACATGCGCACCAGGAAAGTATATTTTCAGCTGCACTGACCTTTAGAGAGACATATTAGTCATCTCTCGCTTTGTAAGGTTGCCGTTAATGGATTCACACACACACACACCCGCCAAGTGCATTCTGGCCAGACGAAGTGTTTTGTCCAGCTGAGTGGATCAATAAATACACAGGATATTAATAGAGAAGAGACTTTTATCCTGCTTCTTCTTCCCTAGCAGCTAATCATACCCTTCATTGGAATTTAGGACCCTTGGGCTCACACACACATTCTAAACTATCTTTAGAAAAAAACACCCTCCCCCACCCACCCACCCACACACTCCATGAAATGTGATAGAGACTCACGAGAAGGGTGTTAAAATGTTTGGTCCAGTAGGCAGTAGCCTTCTGCCCACTCCCAATATCTTACAAGACAAATATTATTAATAAATCTAAATGCATGGCACTTAACAGAGAGTGAGGGGACCATAGGAGAATTACAGGCTAAAAATAGACACAAGAGAAACAATATATTGGTTCTTCATTTTTACATTTATTTATTTATTTATTTATTTATATAGCTTGTATGCCGCCCACTACCCAAAGGTCTCTGGGCGGCTCACAATCAAAATGGACAATTAAAACATCAAAATACAATAAAATTAGAATAATAAAAACATGTAAATGCAATAAATACGATACATTAAAAACACCACTAAAATTGCCATCAGGACCCACAATCATTAGTTTAAAAAAAACTTTTGGAACAGGAAGGTTTTTACCTGGCGCCGAAATGTTAGCAACGTCGGTGCCAGGCGAGTCTCATTTGGTAGGGCATTCCATAGTCTGGGGGCAGTTGCTGAAAAGGCCCTTTTCCTGCAAGCCATTCCCTTCACCTCCTTAAGGGATGGCTCTTTCAGGAGGGCCCCCTGACTAGATCTTAATTGCCGGGTAGGTTCATATGGAAGGAGGCGGTCCTTCAGGTATCTAGGTCCTAAGCCGTTTAGGGCTTTATATGTCAAAACAAGCACTTTGAATTGGGCTCGGGCAGCAACTGGTAACCAATGAAGGTTATACAGAATCGGCGTGATGTGTTCCTTGGTGGCCCTACCACTCACCAGCCGTGCAGCACGATTCTGAACCAGTTGCAATCGCCGAACCGTCTTCAAAGGCAGCCCCACGTAAAGCGCATTGCAGTAATCAATACGGGATGTTACCAGTGCATGCGTAACTGTCATAAGGCTCCGTTCATCCAGGTAGGGGCGCAGCTGATATATTTTCCGCAGCTGGAGAAAGGCGCCCCTGGCCACCGAGTCCACCTGGGCTTCCAGAGTTAGACTGGGGTCCAGGAGCACCCCCAAGCTACGGACCCTGTCCCTTAGGGGGAGTGCAACCCCATCCAGGACAGGGAAGTGGCCCTCTAGCCTGGCTGACGAAGCACCCACTAACAGCACTTCCGTCTTGTCTGGATTGAGTTTCAATTTATTAACCCTCATCCAGTCCATTATCTGGTCCAGACACAAGTTCAGAACAGAAACCGCCTCACCTGGATTGGTGGAGAACGAGAGGTAGAGCTGAGTATCATCAGCATATTGCTGACTCCTCAGCCCAAACCTCCTGATGACCTCTCCCAGTGGTTCCATGTAGATGTTAAACAGCATGGGGGATAGTATTGAGCCCTGTGGAACCCCATGACGTAAACGCCATGGGGCAGAGCTACTATCCCCCAGCACCACCTTCTGGACACGGTCAGCCAGGAAGGATCGGAACCACCGCAAAGCGGTGCCTCCAACTCCCAACCTGGCCAGCCTATCCAGAAGGACACCATGGTTGATGGTGTCGAAAGCCGCTGAGAGGTCCAGGAGTATCAACAGGGTTGCACTCCCCCTGTCTCTCTCCCGGCAAAGGTCATCGTACAGGGCGACCAAGGCAGTCTCTGTTCCAAAACCCGGCCTGAAACCAGATTGAAATGGATCCAGAAAATCCGTTTCATCCAGCAGCGCCTGGAGCTGTCCGGCCACCACCCGCTCCAACACCTTGCCCAAATAAGGGAGGTTCGCTACTGGTCGGTAGTTAACCACCAGTCCTGGGTCCAGGTTGGGTTTTTTAAGGAGTGGTCTAATTACTGCCTCTTTTAAGGCAGCAGGGACCACTCCCTCTCTTAGAGAGGCATTTACAGCTTCCTGGACCCAGGTGCGAACCCCCCTGGCAGATCTTACAATTAGCCAAGAAGGGCAAGGGTCGAGCAGCGTGGTGGTGGAACGGACAGAGCCAAGCACCCTGTCCACATCCTCGGGTCTCAACAATTGAAACTCATCCAATAACACTGGACCTAAGCCCAGTGCACTGGACACATCCCTTGATACTGTACCAATAGTGGAGTCCAGTTCACTGCGAATCTGAGCAATTTTTCCCTCAAAGTGAACAGCAAACTCCTCACAGCGTGCTGCCGAATGGTCCTGGGCCTCCACCCTATCTCCTGGCTGAAGAAGTTCCCGGACCACCCGAAACAGCTCCGCTGGACGGCACTCTGAGGAAGCTATACGGTTGGCGAAATACTGCCTTTTTGCCAACCGTATAGCCACGGAATAGGCCCGATAGTGGGCTCTAAGCCGTGTTTGGTCAGACTCACTGCGATATTTTCTCCACTTGCGCTCCAGCCGTCTCCCCTCCCGCTTCATTGCCCACAACTCAGATGTATACCAAGGAGCTGTCCGGGCTCTGCGTAGGGGGAGAGGGCGCTTAGGTGCGATCATGTCAACTGCCCGGGTCATCTCCCTATTCCATAAGGTGACCTGAGCTTCGACAGGAGCACCGATCATGTCAGCTGGATAATCCCCCAGAGCTTTCAGGAAACCACCCGGATCCATTAGTCTCTGAGGGCGGATCAACTTAATGGATCCCCCACCCTTGCAGAGGGTTGGAGTAGCTAATAGCCTAAACTTGACCAGGAAGTGGTCTGACCATGACAATGGAGTCAAAGCCAACCCCTCCACATCCAAACCACCATCCCCCAGTCCCGTTGAGAAGACTAGGTCCAGAGTGTGGCCCTTCTGGTGTGTTGGGCCCATGACATGTTGAGACAGCCCCATGGTTGTCATGGTGGCCATGAAGTCCTGAGCTGCTCCACTTAAGGTAGCCTCGGCATGGATGTTGAGGTCCCCCAGTACCAATAGTCTGGGGGTCCTCAACACCAGGTCCGAGACCACCTCTGTCAGCTCAGGCAGGGAGACTGTTGGTACGCAGCAGGATGGGCGGTACACCAACAGAATCCCTAATCTGTCTCATGAGCCCAGCACACAATACAGGCCCTCCAGACCTTTCCCCAAGGAGACAGGAAGCCTGGCCAAGGAGATAGAATTCCTGTAGACTATAGCAACTCCACCTCCCCGGCCCACCGGGCGACACTGGTGCTGGACTGAGTACCCAGGTGGGCATAACTGGGAAAGGGGGACTCCACCCTCCTCTCCCACCCAGGTCTCAGTAATACATGCCAGGTCAGCACCCTCATCCAAAATGACATCATGGATGAGGGTGGTCTTATTTTGTACTGACCTGGCATTTAACAACAGCACCATGTGGCCCGTGGGCTCGCTGACATGGTCACCTGATTCCTTCTGGCTAGAAGTGGGACCAGAAGGGGGGATAGATGTAAGATATCTAACCCCTCTTCTCCTACGCAGGCATGTCCCACTCCTACCACCATACCTTCCCCTACCCAGCACAATTTCAATAGCTGCCCCCTCCATTGCCCTCCCCCCTTCCTGTTCCCTCAGTTCCATTATGGGTCCCTACCACCTACACCTAATGGCAAAAAACAAAATTAGGAGACAAAAACAAAAACAAAAGCACCCAACAATTGGACCTCATCAGCCCACCTCTTCCTCCCCCTCAGATCGGCACTGCATCTAAAACTTTAAAAAAAAAAGGCAGTGAGGCACACTGACAGGACTTAAGGGGGTCCAGCAAGGGTTACACCAGCTGGCTCAGATGGTCCGGGAGGCCAGATGTTGATGCTGGATTCCAGCCAGTTCAGGAGGCCTCAGAGGTATTTGTGCTCTCACACAGCCCCTCCCCTCTTGACGCTGCAGACTCTCCCTGTTGAGCTTCTGCCACCAACCCAGCAGAGAGACGCAGGTGGATGTCAGTCTGGAAGGGCTGTGGAGCACACTTGCCAACACTCACCGGTCTTCAGGGGGCCCAGCAAGGGTTACACCAGCTGGCTCAGATGGTCCGGGAGGCCAGATGTTGATGCTGGATTCCAACCAGTTCAGGAGGCCTCAGAGGTATTTGTGCTCTCACACAGCCCCTCCCCTCTTGACGCTGCAGACTCTCCCTGTTGAGCTTCTGCCACCAACCCAGCAGAGAGACGCAGGTGGATGTCAGTCTGGAAGGGCTGTGGAGCACACTTGCCAACACTCACCGGTCTTCAGGGGGCCCAGCAAGGGTTACACCGGCTGGCTCAGATGGTCCGGGAGGCCAGAAGTTGATGCTGGATTCTAGCCAGTTCAGGAGGCCTCAGAGGTATTTGTGCTCTCACACAGCCCCTCCCCTCTTGACGCTGCAGACTCTCCCTGTTGAGCTTCTGCCACCAACCCAGCAGAGAGACGCAGGTGGATGTCAGTCTGGAAGGGCTGTGGAGCACACTTGCCAACACTCACCGGTCTTCAGGGGGCCCAGCAAGGGTTACACCGGCTGGCTCAGATGGTCCGGGAGGCCAGATGTTGATGCTGGATTCCAGCCAGTTCAGGAGGCCTCAGAGGTATTTGTGCTCTCACACAGCCCCTCCCCTCTTGACGCTGCAGACTCTCCCTGTTGAGCTTCTGCCACCAACCCAGCAGAGAGACGCAGGTGGATGTCAGTCTGGAAGGGCTGTGGAGCACACTTGCCAACACTCAGCAGCCTTAAGGGGGCCCAGCAAGGGGTTACACCGGCTGGCTCAGATGGTCCGGGAGGCCAGAAGTTGATGCTGGATTCCAGCCAGTTCAGGAGGCCTCAGAGGTATTTGTGCTCTCACACAGCCCCTCCCCTCTTGACGCTGCAGACTCTCCCTGTTGAGCTTCTGCCACCAACCCAGCAGAGAGACGCAGGTGGATGTCAGTCTGAAAGGGCTGTGGAGCACACTTGCCAACACTCACCGGTCTTCAGGGGGCCCAGCAAGGGTTACACCGGCTGGCTCAGATGGTCCGGGAGGCCAGATGTTGATGCTGGATTCCAGCCAGTTCAGGAGGCCTCAGAGGTATTTGTGCTCTCACACAGCCCCTCCCCTCTTGACGCTGCAGACTCTCCCTGTTGAGCTTCTGCCACCAACCCAGCAGAGAGACGCAGGTGGATGTCAGTCTGGAAGGGCTGTGGAGCACACTTGCCAACACTCAGCAGCCTTAAGGGGGCCCAGCAAGGGTTACACCGGCTGGCTCAGATGGTCCGGGAGGCCAGAAGTTGATGCTGGATTCCAGCCAGTTCAGGAGGCCTCAGAGGTATTTGTGCTCTCACACAGCCCCTCCCCTCTTGACACTGCAGACTCTCCCTGTTGAGCTTCTGCCACCAACCCAGCAGAGAGACGCAGGTGGATGTCAGTCTGGAAGGGCTGTGGAGCACACTTGCCAACACTCACCGGTCTTCAGGGGGCCCAGCAAGGGTTACACCGGCTGGCTCAGATGGTCCGGGAGGCCAGATGTTGATGCTGGATTCCAGCCAGTTCAGGAGGCCTCAGAGGTATTTGTGCTCTCACACAGCCCCTCCCCTCTTGACGCTGCAGACTCTCCCTGTTGAGCTTCTGCCACCAACCCAGCAGAGAGACGCAGGTGGATGTCAGTCTGGAAGGGCTGTGGAGCACACTTGCCAACACTCACCGGTCTTCAGGGGGCCCAGCAAGGGTTACACCGGCTGGCTCAGATGGTCTGGGAGGCCAGATGTTGATACTGGATTCCAGCCAGTTCAGGAGGCCTCAGAGGTATTTGTGCTCTCACACAGCCCCTCCCCTCTTGACGCTGCAGACTCTCCCTGTTGAGCTTCTGCCACCAACCCAGCAGAGAGACGCAGGTGGATGTCAGTCTGGAAGGGCTGTGGAGCACACTTGCCAACACTCACCGGTCTTCAGGGGGCCCAGCAAGGGTTACACCGGCTGGCTCAGATGGTCCGGGAGGCCAGATGTTGATGCTGGATTCCAGCCAGTTCAGGAGGCCTCAGAGGTATTTGTGCTCTCACACAGCCCCTCCCCTCTTGACACTGCAGACTCTCCCTGTTGAGCTTCTGCCACCAACCCAGCAGAGAGACGCAGGTGGATGTCAGTCTGGAAGGGCTGTGGAGCACACTTGCCAACACTCACCGGTCTTCAGGGGGCCCAGCAAGGGTTACACCAGCTGGCTCAGATGGTCCGGGAGGCCAGATGTTGATGCTGGATTCCAGCCAGTTCAGGAGGCCTCAGAGGTATTTGTGCTCTCACACAGCCCCTCCCCTCTTGACGCTGCAGACTCTCCCTGTTGAGCTTCTGCCACCAACCCAGCAGAGAGACACAGGTGGATGTCAGTCTGGAAGGGCTGTGGAGCACACTTGCCAACACTCACCGGTCTTCAGGGGGCCCAGCAAGGGTTACACCAGCTGGCTCAGATGGTCCGGGAGGCCAGATGTTGATGCTGGATTCCAGCCAGTTCAGGAGGCCTCAGAGGTATTTGTGCTCTCACACAGCCCCTCCCCTCTTGACGCTGCAGACTCTCCCTGTTGAGCTTCTGCCACCAACCCAGCAGAGAGACGCAGGTGGATGTCAGTCTGGAAGGGCTGTGGAGCACACTTGCCAACACTCACCGGTCTTCAGGGGGCCCAGCAAGGGTTACACCGGCTGGCTCAGATGGTCTGGGAGGCCAGAAGTTGATGCTGGATTCCAGCCAGTTCAGGAGGCCTCAGAGGTATTTGTGCTCTCACACAGCCCCTCCCCTCTTGACGCTGCAGACTCTCCCTGTTGAGCTTCTGCCACCAACCCAGCAGAGAGACGCAGGTGGATGTCAGTCTGGAAGGGCTGTGGAGCACACTTGCCAACACTCACCGGTCTTCAGGGGGCCCAGCAAGGGTTACACCGGCTGGCTCAGATGGTCTGGGAGGCCAGAAGTTGATGCTGGATTCCAGCCAGTTCAGGAGGCCTCAGAGGTATTTGTGCTCTCACACAGCCCCTCCCCTCTTGACGCTGCAGACTCTCCCTGTTGAGCTTCTGCCACCAACCCAGCAGAGAGACGCAGGTGGATGTCAGTCTGGAAGGGCTGTGGAGCACACTTGCCAACACTCAGCAGCCTTAGGGGGCCCCAGCAAGGGTTAAACCGGCTGGCTCAGATGGTCCGGGAGGCCAGAAGTTGATGCTGGATTCCAGCCAGTTCAGGAGGCCTCAGAGGTATTTGTGCTCTCACACAGCCCCTCCCCTCTTGACGCTGCAGACTCTCCCTGTTGAGCTTCTGCCACCAACCCAGCAGAGAGACGCAGGTGGATGTCAGTCTGGAAGGGCTGTGGAGCACACTTGCCAACACTCAGCAGCCTTAAGGGGGCCCAGCAAGGGTTACACCGGCTGGCTCAGATGGTCCGGGAGGCCAGATGTTGATGCTGGATTCCAGCCAGTTCAGGAGGCCTCAGAGGTATTTGTGCTCTCACACAGCCCCTCCCCTCTTGACGCTGCAGACTCTCCCTGTTGAGCTTCTGCCACCAACCCAGCAGAGAGACGCAGGTGGATGTCAGTCTGGAAGGGCTGTGGAGCACACTTGCCAACACTCACCGGTCTTCAGGGGGCCCAGCAAGGGTTACACCAGCTGGCTCAGATGGTCCGGGAGGCCAGATGTTGATGCTGGATTCCAGCCAGTTCAGGAGGCCTCAGAGGTATTTGTGCTCTCACACAGCCCCTCCCCTCTTGACGCTGCAGACTCTCCCTGTTGAGCTTCTGCCACCAACCCAGCAGAGAGACGCAGGTGGATGTCAGTCTGGAAGGGCTGTGGAGCACACTTGCCAACACTCACCGGTCTTCAGGGGGCCCAGCAAGGGTTACACCAGCTGGCTCAGATGGTCCGGGAGGCCAGATGTTGATGCTGGATTCCAGCCAGTTCAGGAGGCCTCAGAGGTATTTGTGCTGTCACACAGCCCCTCCCCTCTTGACGCTGCAGACTCTCCCTGTTGAGCTTCTGCCACCAACCCAGCAGAGAGACGCAGGTGGATGTCAGTCTGGAAGGGCTGTGGAGCACACTTGCCAACACTCACCGGTCTTCAGGGGGCCCAGCAAGGGTTACACCGGCTGGCTCAGATGGTCTGGGAGGCCAGAAGTTGATGCTGGATTCCAGCCAGTTCAGGAGGCCTCAGAGGTATTTGTGCTCTCACACAGCCCCTCCCCTCTTGACGCTGCAGACTCTCCCTGTTGAGCTTCTGCCACCAACCCAGCAGAGAGACACAGGTGGATGTCAGTCTGGAAGAGCTGTGGAGCACACTTGCCAACACTCAGCAGCCTTAGGGGGGCCCAGCAAGGGTTAAACCGGCTGGCTCAGATGGTCCGGGAGGCCAGAAGTTGATGCTGGATTCCAGCCAGTTCAGGAGGCCTCAGAGGTATTTGTGCTCTCACACAGCCCCTCCCCTCTTGACGCTGCAGACTCTCCCTGTTGAGCTGCCACCAACCCAGCAGAGAGACGCAGGTGGATGTCAGTCTGGAAGGGCTGTGGAGCACACTTGCCAACACTCACCGGTCTTCAGGGGGCCCAGCAAGGATTACACCGGCTGGCTCAGATGGTCCGGGAGGCCAGATGTTGATGCTGGATTCCAGCCAGTTCAGGAGGCCTCAGAGGTATTTGTGCTCTCACACAGCCCCTCCCCTCTTGACGCTGCAGACTCTCCCTGTTGAGCTTCTGCCACCAACCCAGCAGAGAGACGCAGGTGGATGTCAGTCTGGAAGGGCTGTGGAGCACACTTGCCAACACTCACCGGTCTTCAGGGGGCCCAGCAAGGGTTACACCAGCTGGCTCAGATGGTCCGGGAGGCCAGATGTTGAATGCTGGATTCCAGCCAGTTCAGGAGGCCTCAGAGGTATTTGTGCTCTCACACAGCCCCTCCCCTCTTGACGCTGCAGACTCTCCCTGTTGAGCTTCTGCCACCAACCCAGCAGAGAGACGCAGGTGGATGTCAGTCTGGAAGGGCTGTGGAGCACACTTGCCAACACTCACCGGTCTTCAGGGGGCCCAGCAAGGGTTACACCGGCTGGCTCAGATGGTCCGGGAGGCCAGATGTTGATGCTGGATTCCAGCCAGTTCAGGAGGCCTCAGAGGTATTTGTGCTCTCACACAGCCCCTCCCCTCTTGACGCTGCAGACTCTCCCTGTTGAGCTTCTGCCACCAACCCAGCAGAGAGACGCAGGTGGATGTCAGTCTGGAAGGGCTGTGGAGCACACTTGCCAACACTCACCGGTCTTCAGGGGGCCCAGCAAGGGTTACACCGGCTGGCTCAGATGGTCCGGGAGGCCAGAAGTTGATGCTGGATTCCAGCCAGTTCAGGAGGCCTCAGAGGTATTTGTGCTCTCACACAGCCCCTCCCCTCTTGACGCTGCAGACTCTCCCTGTTGAGCTTCTGCCACCAACCCAGCAGAGAGACGCAGGTGGATGTCAGTCTGGAAGGGCTGTGGAGCACACTTGCCAACACTCACCGGTCTTCAGGGGGCCCAGCAAGGGTTACACCGGCTGGCTCAGATGGTCCGGGAGGCCAGATGTTGATGCTGGATTCCAGCCAGTTCAGGAGGCCTCAGAGGTATTTGTGCTCTCACACAGCCCCTCCCCTCTTGACGCTGCAGACTCTCCCTGTTGAGCTTCTGCCACCAACCCAGCAGAGAGACGCAGGTGCATGTCAGTCTGGAAGGGCTGTGGAGCACACTTGCCAACACTCAGCAGCCTTAGGGGGGCCCAGCAAGGGTTACACCGGCTGGCTCAGATGGTCCGGGAGGCCAGATGTTGATGCTGGATTCCAGCCAGTTCAGGAGGCCTCAGAGGTATTTGTGCTCTCACACAGCCCCTCCCCTCTTGACGCTGCAGACTCTCCCTGTTGAGCTTCTGCCACCAACCCAGCAGAGAGACGCAGGTGGATGTCAGTCTGGAAGGGCTGTGGAGCACACTTGCCAACACTCACCGGTCTTCAGGGGGCCCAGCAAGGGTTACACCGGCTGGCTCAGATGGTCCGGGAGGCCAGATGTTGATGCTGGATTCCAGCCAGTTCAGGAGGCCTCAGAGGTATTTGTGCTCTCACACAGCCCCTCCCCTCTTGACGCTGCAGACTCTCCCTGTTGAGCTTCTGCCACCAACCCAGCAGAGAGACGCAGGTGGATGTCAGTCTGGAAGGGCTGTGGAGCACACTTGCCAACACTCACCGGTCTTCAGGGGGCCCAGCAAGGGTTACACCGGCTGGCTCAGATGGTCCGGGAGGCCAGATGTTGATGCTGGATTCCAGCCAGTTCAGGAGGCCTCAGAGGTATTTGTGCTCTCACACAGCCCCTCCCCTCTTGACGCTGCAGACTCTCCCTGTTGAGCTTCTGCCACCAACCCAGCAGAGAGACGCAGGTGGATGTCAGTCTGGAAGGGCTGTGGAGCACACTTGCCAACACTCACCGGTCTTCACGGGGCCCAGCAAGGGTTACACCGGCTGGCTCAGATGGTCCGGGAGGCCAGAAGTTGATGCTGGATTCCAGCCAGTTCAGGAGGCCTCAGAGGTATTTGTGCTCTCACACAGCCCCTCCCCTCTTGACGCTGCAGACTCTCCCTGTTGAGCTTCTGCCACCAACCCAGCAGAGAGACGCAGTTGGATGTCAGTCTGGAAGGGCTGTGGAGCACACTTGCCAACACTCACCGGTCTTCAGGGGGCCCAGCAAGGGTTACACCGGCTGGCTCAGATGGTCCGGGAGGCCAGAAGTTGATGCTGGATTCCAGCCAGTTCAGGAGGCCTCAGAGGTATTTGTGCTCTCACACAGCCCCTCCCCTCTTGACGCTGCAGACTCTCCCTGTTGAGCTTCTGCCACCAACCCAGCAGAGAGACGCAGGTGGATGTCAGTCTGGAAGGGCTGTGGAGCACACTTGCCAACACTCACCGGTCTTCAGGGGGCCCAGCAAGGGTTACACCGGCTGGCTCAGATGGTCCGGGAGGCCAGATGTTGATGCTGGATTCCAGCCAGTTCAGGAGGCCTCAGAGGTATTTGTGCTCTCACACAGCCCCTCCCCTCTTGACGCTGCAGACTCTCCCTGTTGAGCTTCTGCCACCAACCCAGCAGAGAGACGCAGGTGGATGTCAGTCTGGAAGGGCTGTGGAGCACACTTGCCAACACTCACCGGTCTTCAGGGGGCCCAGCAAGGGTTACACCGGCTGGCTCAGATGGTCTGGGAGGCCAGAAGTTGATGCTGGATTCCAGCCAGTTCAGGAGGCCTCAGAGGTATTTGTGCTCTCACACAGCCCCTCCCCTCTTGACACTGCAGACTCTCCCTGTTGAGCTTCTGCCACCAACCCAGCAGAGAGACGCAGGTGGATGTCAGTCTGGAAGGGCTGTGGAGCACACTTGCCAACACTCACCGGTCTTCAGGGGGCCCAGCAGGGGTTACACCAGCTGGCTCAGATGGTCCGGGAGGCCAGATGTTGATGCTGGATTCCAGCCAGTTCAGGAGGCCTCAGAGGTATTTGTGCTCTCACACAGCCCCTCCCCTCTTGACGCTGCTGACTCTCCCTGTTGAGCTTCTGCCACCAACCCAGCAGAGAGACGCAGGTGGATGTCAGTCTGGAAGGGCTGTGGAGCACACTTGCCAACACTCAGCAGCCTTAGGGGGGCCCAGCAAGGGTTAAACCGGCTGGCTCAGATGGTCCGGGAGTCCAGATGTTGATGCTGGATTCCAGCCAGTTCAGGAGGCTTCAGAGGTATTTGTGCTCTCACACAGCCCCTCCCCTCTTGACGCTGCAGACTCTCCCTGTTGAGCTTCTGCCACCAACCCAGCAGAGAGACGCAGGTGGATGTCAGTCTGGAAGGGCTGTGGAGCACACTTGCCAACACTCACCGGTCTTCAGGGGGCCCAGCAAGGGTTACACCGGCTGGCTCAGATGGTCCGGGAGGCCAGATGTTGATGCTGGATTCCAGCCAGTTCAGGAGGCCTCAGAGTTATTTGTGCTCTCACACAGCCCCTCCCCTCTTGACGCTGCAGACTCTCCCTGTTGAGCTTCTGCCACCAACCCAGCAGAGAGACGCAGGTGGATGTCAGTCTGGAAGGGCTGTGGAGCACACTTGCCAACACTCACCGGTCTTCAGGGGGCCCAGCAAGGGTTACACCGGCTGGCTCAGATGGTCCGGGAGGCCAGATGTTGATGCTGGATTCCAGCCAGTTCAGGAGGCCTCAGAGTTATTTGTGCTCTCACACAGCCCCTCCCCTCTTGACGCTGCAGACTCTCCCTGTTGAGCTTCTGCCACCAACCCAGCAGAGAGACGCAGGTGGATGTCAGTCTGGAAGGGCTGTGGAGCACACTTGCCAACACTCACCGGTCTTCAGGGGGCCCAGCAAGGGTTACACCAGCTGGCTCAGATGGTCCGGGAGGCCAGAAGTTGATGCTGGATTCCAGCCAGTTCAGGAGGCCTCAGAGGTATTTGTGCTCTCACACAGCCCCTCCCCTCTTGACGCTGCAGACTCTCCCTGTTGAGCTTCTGCCACCAACCCAGCAGAGAGACGCAGGTGGATGTCAGTCTGGAAGGGCTGTGGGGCACACTTGCCAACACTCAGCAGCCTTAAGGGGGCTCAGCAAGGGTTACACCGGCTGGCTCAGATGGTCCCGGGAGGCCAGATGTTGATGCTGGATTCCAGCCAGTTCAGGAGGCCTCAGAGGTATTTGTGCTCTCACACAGCCCTTCCCCTCTTGATGCTGCAGACTCTCCCTGTTGAGCTTCTGCCACCAACCCAGCAGAGAGACGCAGGTGGATGTCAGTCTGGAAGGGCTGTGGAGCACACTTGCCAACACTCACCGGTCTTCAGGGGGCCCAGCAAGGGTTACACCGGCTGGCTCAGATGGTCCGGGAGGCCAGAAGTTGATGCTGGATTCCAGCCAGTTCAGGAGGCCTCAGAGGTATTTGTGCTCTCACACAGCCCCTCCCCTCTTGACGCTGCAGACTCTCCCTGTTGAGCTTCTGCCACCAACCCAGCAGAGAGACGCAGGTGGATGTCAGTCTGGAAGGGCTGTGGAGCACACTTGCCAACACTCACCGGTCTTCAGGGGGCCCAGCAAGGATTACACCGGCTGGCTCAGATGGTCCGGGAGGCCAGATGTTGATGCTGGATTCCAGCCAGTTCAGGAGGCCTCAGAGGTATTTGTGCTCTCACACAGCCCCTCCCCCTCTTGACGCTGCAGACTCTCCCTGTTGAGCTTCTGCCACCAACCCAGCAGAGAGACGCAGGTGGATGTCAGTCTGGAAGGGCTGTGGAGCACACTTGCCAACACTCACCGGTCTTCACGGGGCCCAGCAAGGATTACACCGGCTGGCTCAGATGGTCCGGGAGGCCAGATGTTGATGCTGGATTCCAGCCAGTTCAGGAGGCCTCAGAGGTATTTGTGCTCTCACACAGCCCCTCCCCTCTTGACGCTGCAGACTCTCCCTGTTGAGCTTCTGCCACCAACCCAGCAGAGAGACGCAGGTGGATGTCAGTCTGGAAGGGCTGTGGAGCACACTTGCCAACACTCACCGGTCTTCAGGGGGCCCAGCAAGGGTTACACCAGCTGGCTCAGATGGTCCGGGAGGCCAGATGTTGATGCTGGATTCCAGCCAGTTCAGGAGGCCTCAGAGGTATTTGTGCTCTCA
The DNA here is from genome assembly GCA_037367245.1 of Phrynocephalus guinanensis. Lineage (NCBI taxonomy): Eukaryota > Metazoa > Chordata > Lepidosauria > Squamata > Agamidae > Phrynocephalus > Phrynocephalus guinanensis. The sequence goes on along the minus strand of CM074733.1, from coordinate 176,822,029 downwards.
CACAGCCCCTCCCCTCTTGACGCTGCAGACTCTCCCTGTTGAGCTTCTGCCACCAACCCAGCAGAGAGACGCAGGTGGATGTCAGTCTGGAAGGGCTGTGGAGCACACTTGCCAACACTCACCGGTCTTCAGGGGGCCCAGCAAGGGTTTACACCAGCTGGCTCAGATGGTCCGGGGGAGGCCAGATGTTGATGCTGGATTCCAGCCAGTTCAGGAGGCCTCAGAGGTATTTGTGCTCTCACACAGCCCCTCCCCTCTTGACGCTGCAGACTCTCCCTGTTGAGCTTCTGCCACCAACCCAGCAGAGAGACGCAGGTGGATGTCAGTCTGGAAGGGCTGTGGAGCACACTTGCCAACACTCACCGGTCTTCAGGGGGCCCAGCAAGGGTTACACCGGCTGGCTCAGATGGTCCGGGAGGCCAGAAGTTGATGCTGGATTCCAGCCAGTTCAGGAGGCCTCAGAGGTATTTGTGCTCTCACACAGCCCCTCCCCTCTTGACGCTGCAGACTCTCCCTGTTGAGCTTCTGCCACCAACCCAGCAGAGAGACGCAGGTGGATGTCAGTCTGGAAGGGCTGTGGAGCACACTTGCCAACACTCACCGGTCTTCAGGGGGCCCAGCAAGGATTACACCGGCTGGCTCAGATGGTCCGGGAGGCCAGATGTTGATGCTGGATTCCAGCCAGTTCAGGAGGCCTCAGAGGTATTTGTGCTCTCACACAGCCCCTCCCCTCTTGACGCTGCAGACTCTCCCTGTTGAGCTTCTGCCACCAACCCAGCAGAGAGACGCAGGTGGATGTCAGTCTGGAAGGGCTGTGGAGCACACTTGCCAACACTCACCGGTCTTCACGGGGCCCAGCAAGGATTACACCGGCTGGCTCAGATGGTCCGGGAGGCCAGATGTTGATGCTGGATTCCAGCCAGTTCAGGAGGCCTCAGAGGTATTTGTGCTCTCACACAGCCCCTCCCCTCTTGACGCTGCAGACTCTCCCTGTTGAGCTTCTGCCACCAACCCAGCAGAGAGACGCAGGTGGATGTCAGTCTGGAAGGGCTGTGGAGCACACTTGCCAACACTCACCGGTCTTCAGGGGGCCCAGCAAGGGTTACACCAGCTGGCTCAGATGGTCCGGGAGGCCAGATGTTGATGCTGGATTCCAGCCAGTTCAGGAGGCCTCAGAGGTATTTGTGCTCTCACACAGCCCCTCCCCTCTTGACGCTGCAGACTCTCCCTGTTGAGCTTCTGCCACCAACCCAGCAGAGAGACGCAGGTGGATGTCAGTCTGGAAGGGCTGTGGAGCACACTTGCCAACACTCACCGGTCTTCAGGGGGCCCAGCAAGGGTTACACCAGCTGGCTCAGATGGTCCGGGAGGCCAGATGTTGATGCTGGATTCCAGCCAGTTCAGGAGGCCTCAGAGGTATTTGTGCTCTCACACAGCCCCTCCCCTCTTGACGCTGCAGACTCTCCCTGTTGAGCTTCTGCCACCAACCCAGCAGAGAGACCCAGGTGGATGTCAGTCTGGAAGGGCTGTGGAGCACACTTGCCAACACTCACCGGTCTTCAGGGGGCCCAGCAAGGGTTACACCGGCTGGCTCAGATGGTCTGGGAGGCCAGAAGTTGATGCTGGATTCCAGCCAGTTCAGGAGGCCTCAGAGGTATTTGTGCTCTCACACAGCCCCTCCCCTCTTGACGCTGCAGACTCTCCCTGTTGAGCTTCTGCCACCAACCCAGCAGAGAGACGCAGGTGGATGTCAGTCTGGAAGGGCTGTGGAGCACACTTGCCAACACTCACCGGTCTTCAGGGGGCCCAGCAAGGGTTAAACCGGCTGGCTCAGATGGTCCGGGAGGCCAGATGTTGATGCTGGATTCCAGCCAGTTCAGGAGGCCTCAGAGGTATTTGTGCTCTCACACAGCCCCTCCCCTCTTGACGCTGCAGACTCTCCCTGTTGAGCTTCTGCCACCAACCCAGCAGAGAGACGCAGGTGGATGTCAGTCTGGAAGGGCTGTGGAGCACACTTGCCAACACTCACCGGTCTTCAGGGGGCCCAGCAAGGGTTACACCAGCTGGCTCAGATGGTCCGGGAGGCCAGATGTTGATGCTGGATTCCAGCCAGTTCAGGAGGCCTCAGAGGTATTTGTGCTCTCACACAGCCCCTCCCCTCTTGACGCTGCAGACTCTCCCTGTTGAGCTTCTGCCACCAACCCAGCAGAGAGACGCAGGTGGATGTCAGTCTGGAAGGGCTGTGGAGCACACTTGCCAACACTCACCGGTCTTCAGGGGGCCCAGCAAGGGTTACACCGGCTGGCTCAGATGGTCTGGGAGGCCAGAAGTTCATGCTGGATTCCAGCCAGTTCAGGAGGCCTCAGAGGTATTTGTGCTCTCACACAGCCCCTCCCCTCTTGACGCTGCAGACTCTCCCTGTTGAGCTTCTGCCACCAACCCAGCAGAGAGACACAGGTGGATGTCAGTCTGGAAGAGCTGTGGAGCACACTTGCCAACACTCAGCAGCCTTAGGGGGGCCCAGCAAGGGTTAAACCGGCTGGCTCAGATGGTCCGGGAGGCCAGAAGTTGATGCTGGATTCCAGCCAGTTCAGGAGGCCTCAGAGGTATTTGTGCTCTCACACAGCCCCTCCCCTCTTGACGCTGCAGACTCTCCCTGTTGAGCTTCTGCCACCAACCCAGCAGAGAGACGCAGGTGGATGTCAGTCTGGAAGGGCTGTGGAGCACACTTGCCAACACTCACCGGTCTTCAGGGGGCCCAGCAAGGGTTACACCAGCTGGCTCAGATGGTCCGGGAGGCCAGAAGTTGATGCTGGATTCCAGCCAGTTCAGGAGGCCTCAGAGGTATTTGTGCTCTCACACAGCCCTTCCCCTCTTGACGCTGCAGACTCTCCCTGTTGAGCTTCTGCCACCAACCCAGCAGAGAGACGCAGGTGGATGTCAGTCTGGAAGGGCTGTGGGGCACACTTGCCAACACTCAGCAGCCTTAAGGGGGCTCAGCAAGGGTTACACCGGCTGGCTCAGATGGTCCGGGAGGCCAGATGTTGATGCTGGATTCCAGCCAGTTCAGGAGGCCTCAGAGGTATTTGTGCTCTCACACAGCCCTTCCCCTCTTGACGCTGCAGACTCTCCCTGTTGAGCTTCTGCCACCAACCCAGCAGAGAGACGCAGGTGGATGTCAGTCTGGAAGGGCTGTGGAGCACACTTGCCAACACTCACCGGTCTTCAGGGGGCCCAGCAAGGGTTACACCAGCTGGCTCAGATGGTCCGGGAGGCCAGAAGTTGATGCTGGATTCCAGCCAGTTCAGGAGGCCTCAGAGGTATTTGTGCTCTCACACAGCCCCTCCCCTCTTGACGCTGCAGACTCTCCCTGTTGAGCTTCTGCCACCAACCCAGCAGAGAGACGCAGGTGGATGTCAGTCTGGAAGGGCTGTGGAGCACACTTGCCAACACTCAGCAGCCTTAAGGGGGCCCAGCAAGGGTTACACCGGCTGGCTCAGATGGTCCGGGAGGCCAGAAGTTGATGCTGGATTCCAGCCAGTTCAGGAGGCCTCAGAGGTATTTGTGCTCTCACACAGCCCCTCCCCTCTTGACGCTGCAGACTCTCCCTGTTGAGCTTCTGCCACCAACCCAGCAGAGAGACGCAGGTGGATGTCAGTCTGGAAGGGCTGTGGAGCACACTTGCCAACACTCAGCAGCCTTAAGGGGGCCCAGCAAGGGTTACACCGGCTGGCTCAGATGGTCCGGGAGGCCAGAAGTTGATGCTGGATTCCAGCCAGTTCAGGAGGCCTCAGAGGTATTTGTGCTCTCACACAGCCCCTCCCCTCTTGACGCTGCAGACTCTCCCTGTTGAGCTTCTGCCACCAACCCAGCAGAGAGACGCAGGTGGATGTCAGTCTGGAAGGGCTGTGGGGCACACTTGCCAACACTCAGCAGCCTTAAGGGGGCTCAGCAAGGGTTACACCGGCTGGCTCAGATGGTCCGGGAGGCCAGATGTTGATGCTGGATTCCAGCCAGTTCAGGAGGCCTCAGAGGTATTTGTGCTCTCACACAGCCCTTCCCCTCTTGACGCTGCAGACTCTCCCTGTTGAGCTTCTGCCACCAACCCAGCAGAGAGACGCAGGTGGATGTCAGTCTGGAAGGGCTGTGGAGCACACTTGCCAACACTCACCGGTCTTCAGGGGGCCCAGCAAGGGTTACACCAGCTGGCTCAGATGGTCCGGGAGGCCAGAAGTTGATGCTGGATTCCAGCCAGTTCAGGAGGCCTCAGAGGTATTTGTGCTCTCACACAGCCCCTCCCCTCTTGACGCTGCAGACTCTCCCTGTTGAGCTTCTGCCACCAACCCAGCAGAGAGACGCAGGTGGATGTCAGTCTGGAAGGGCTGTGGAGCACACTTGCCAACACTCAGCAGCCTTAAGGGGGCCCAGCAAGGGTTACACCGGCTGGCTCAGATGGTCCGGGAGGCCAGAAGTTGATGCTGGATTCCCCTGGATTTTACATATTTATTTAGCGCTTCTGTATAGCTTTTCTGGTACTGAAAAAGGTTCCTAAGCTATAGGTTGGGTGTGGAGCTTTGAGACGACAGAGCTTTTAAAATTGAACCCACATTTAAGGAGATTCAGATCATAGTGGAACTATATTAAATAGCGTACACAGTGAGGGTCCTTGTCACTTGTTTTGGGAATGTCACTTGTTTTGGGAATAGATTCTTCACGCATCAAGGTGCCTTCAGGTTATTTCAGGACCAATGTGTAAAAACGAAAGACTTACTTGGGTTATAGTAATTGCATTGCTGAATCCATCAGACTCATCACTACCAGATATGCTCCTGGCATCTTTTCATAACAGAATGAGTGACATCAGTTAAATCCTTTTGAGAATTTTTTTTTTTTAAAGAAGACGACGACAAAAATGTGGCTGCACCTTAAAGGCGAACTGCTGTATTTTAATGCAAGCTTTTGTTTTCATGTCCACTTCCTCAAGTATTAGAATGGTAGTACCTGGGGGGGGTACACCCTATAAATATATGCCATGCATTCCCAATCTGAATTCTGAGGATATAGACATGTCCACGAAAGAGCACATTAAAATATAATAGTTAATTGTGAGTTTTTCAGCCTCTTTAGCCGTACTCTGGAAAAACTTCCAGAACATGGCCAAACAGTCTGAAAAACTCACAATAACTATCAGATCCCAGCTGTGAAAGCCTTTGAGAATACACAGTAGTCAGTCTTTAAGGTACCACAGCATTTTTGTCTTCATTGTTTTTATTTGCCTTCTGTTGTTGTTGTTTTTGCCATGTATAAACATGTGGCAGCTGCCGAACAAAACTTTTTCTGTTCTCATTTATTTTCCAATTTCCTCCCTATTCAGAACACTTGAAGAAAATGTGTACAGGATTGCTCTTTCCTTGGCTCAGCGTTACAGTGTCCCACTCTGGGAAGTTTACATGACACATTTGGAATTTCTCTTCGGTGACAGTGGGTACGTAGACTAACTCTGCTTCAGGTAACTTTATTGATCTGTAGCTGCATGTCAGCCTTCAAATCTTTCCAGGTGGGGGTTAAATTGTATTAGGAATTGGGATTCCAGTTTGTTTGCTGTGGTTTAATATGACTTGTAATCAGCATTCCCTCTAAGCGCTCTCTCTGTGTGTGTGTGTGTGTGTGTGTGTGTGTGTGTGTGTGTGTGTGTGTGCACGCACACACGCATGCGCACGTGTGTCTACCAGCACCACATTGATCACATGCAGCACAATCAATGTCACTGCTCATTTGCTTCTAGTTATGGAACCCCACATGCGGAGGGCAGGGGTTGAGCCTCACGCAGCACTAGCACAAATTAGAGGAAACGGTGCTCGTTATACTTGGCTTAAGACGGTCCATTTCCACCTCCTGTCGTTAGAACTTCCTCTGTTGGAGTCTGTGTTTGAGTAAGACGAGGACTGAAACGTGGCCTTTCCGAGGATGATAGGCTGTGGTGTTGATCTTCAGGGTCCAGTTGCCATGGCATTTCATCCCCTTCCTTTTTGGCCTTGCATAGTATCCCCTGTCATCTAAGTTTCAGGCTAGTATTTAAGGGCATTTCGTAAATATACACTTTCATGTCTACTTATGGAATATCCTTAACCCCAGATTTAATTAGGTGGCTGTGAAAAGCCAAAATATTAGGCCCAAATGCATGCCTCCTGCCTTCTTCTCATGAAAGTTCAGTAGACAGTCTGCCAGTGAGGGCTGTTCTGCCTATGACTCTGAGGATTCCGTTATGTGTTTTGCTCCATTTCAGTTGTTATTCTTCTTTCTCTAGCTTTCTGGATAGATAATTGTTATGTATCATAATATTTATGTGACACAATCTCTTCCATTTACAGTTTTGGCTTCAAAAATCCTTGTACATTATTTTTATCAGTTTGAATTGGAAATAATTATTCCACTTTTCTCTAACTTTCTGGGTAAAGAAGACAATTCTATGTTTCTTATTGCTTATCTGGCACATTATGGAATTGGTTTCTAAGTTTCTTTTACGATAAAGAGCAGGTTTTAGCTATTGGAAATTTGATTTGTTTTATTGTTTCAGCTGTTTCCACACTGAACAGTTGAATCCACCATTTTGTGTTCTACTGTTTTGCTGTTAGGTCAGCATAACAAACATGACGATGTGTCCCGCTAATGTGAAATTTGGCATCTGTGATCTATCTAATGAGGCCTATGGCTATGCAAGAACAAAAAAGGCAAACCGTTGTGGGCTAGCTGAAGTCCTGAGCGGCTGTCGAAAGGCTTCTGTCTCTTGTTAGGATATGGCAGTAACTGCTAGGAAATTGGCCACATACACATGCCCATATTCATTCTGAAGTGAGATGGCTGAAGTTAGCTCATGTTGTAAATAAAATAATTCCATGATGCACACATCCTTGGGATCCCCTTAGAATGAATGCATTCCAAGTTTCATGCATCTAGTTTTCATGGTCTCTGTGTAAGGGCACAGAGGGCAAGCACACTCTTATTACAAATTTGTATCATCCTTTTACTGAATGTCTGTATCACATTCCATATTCTAATTCCTCCAATCTCTGCTTTTCCTGGAACTGATTTCCCTGGCCAGGAACGAGAGTTACTGTTAGAAAACTCTGTGGAGGAAGACGCTCATAGGCTGAGTTTAGTCTCTGTGATCCTCATAGGAAAAGGTAAAGGTACAGATTTCCCCCCCCCACACACACACACACTTGCACATGCATGCTAGTTCTGTCCGCCTCTAAGGGTGGATCTCTGTTTCCAAGCGGAAGAGCCAGTGTTGTACAAGTCCATGGCCATGTGGCCGGCATAGATGAACGCATTTCTGCACACAGAATATTGTTTACCTTGCCACTTTTTACGGCGGTACCTATTTATCTACTTGCACTTACATGTTTTTGAACTGCTAGGTTGGCCGGAGCTGGGGTTAATTGCAGGGGCTCGCTCCGCTGCGTGGCACCCAGGATTCGAACTAACGAGCTGCCAACTTTTCAGCCAACAGTTTTAAGCGCTTTAGCCTGCTGAGCCACCAAGCCCCTTCCTCATATACCTGTCACTAAAATCTGCTTGAGTATCTTTGTACCTTTTAGAGACATAGAGAAGAAAGGAAAAGACAAATTGGCTGGTCTATTGAGAGTTCAGTGCCTTTTGGACATCACCAGCCAATAAACCAATTCTAACCCTATTGAATATAATTCTAGCCATCATTGGAGAAGCCGAATGAATCAACAAGCTGCCAGGCAACCACACAGCTTAACTAAACGAAGAAAGCCCGGCCCTTGTTGAGCCAGTTCTGCACGAGTTTAGCAGCAATCAGGATAGATACCAACGTGTTTAACTTGAAGCAGAGCTCTGCCTTCCCATGAAAATAGTAAAGAGATGATACAAAGCAAAAAAGCAAAGTGTTCTGCTTATATACCGCCCCATACCACTTCAAGTACTCTCTGGGCGGTTTACAGTTTAATTATGAAGGCTACACATTGCCCCCCCCACCAACAGCAAGCTGGGTACTCATTTTACCGACCTCGGAAGGATGGAAGGCTGAGTCAACCTTGAGCCTGCTATCTGGGATTGAACCCCAAGTGGTGAGCACAGTTTTAGCTGCAGGACAGGCCTTTAACCTCTGCACCACGATGCGGAGCAAGAGTAACCTCAGAGGAGGCCGTGGTGGCCAAGCCTGGGAGGAAGGGGCCAGAGGAGTGGCAGACGGGGACCCACAAGAGGAGAAGGAAGCAGGCAGGGGAAATGGGATTGCTGACTGAGGGGGGCAAGGGAGGAAGGGAGGGAGGACACTGGGAAGCCAATATAGGGCCAAACAGAGGGTGGAGGGAGGAGAGTGGAAGGCACGACTGAGGAGAACTAGAGGCAGCCACAAAGGGGAGGCAAGGCAGATCCTCTCGGGAGCAATGAAAGCATCCCAGTAGTAGGAGACCTGTGAGGATGGGGAGGGGAATAGTAAGTGAGTTGATTTGTATACTGCCTATCTAAACCTGGGTGGTTTACAACAATCACAAGGTTTTTTTAAAAAATCTATCACATCACTTATTTGGAACACAGCACTCTTCAAGTCAATGTACTTTGGAACTATTGTTGTTTGTTTGCTTGCACAAGAGCCCCGTGGTGCAGAGGTTAAATGCCTGTCCTGCAGGTAAAACTGTGCTCACAACCTGGGGTTCAATCCCAGGGAGCAGGCTCAAGGTTCACTCAGCCTTTCGTCCTTCTGCAGTCGGTAAAATGAGTACCCAGCTCACTGCAGGGGGCGGCGGGCAATGTGTAGCCTGCATAGTGTAATTAAAAACTGTAAAACCGCCCAGAGACTACTTGAAGTGGTATGGGGCGGGATATAAGCAGACTGCTTTAATTTTATTTCTCATTAATATTGTTCTGCACTATTTTTGGATTTTAATTTCCATTTTCTGTTTGTTCTGCTAAAGTTGCTCTTCTAAACTGTTTTTCTGTTCCCAGTTTAAAATTCTCTCTCTCTCTCTCTCTCTCTCTCTCTCTCTCTCTCTCTCTCTCTCTCTCTCTGTGTGTGTGTGTGTGTGTGTGTGTGTGTGTGTGTGTGTGTGTGTGTGTGTGTGTGTGTGTGTGTCGGTGGCTTATGCCACCGAAAATTATCAAATAATCAGTCTGATAATTTGAGCCTTTACAAAAATATACTTCTTTTATAATAAATTGTACCAGAACAGAGGACGAATAAATAACCAAGGACCAAGGAATCCTGTCATGCATGCTATAAATAAAATCATCATCTAGCAAGAATTTTAAATGTGGCCTCCTCTCCATGGGCTCTGGTAGACTTAAGCAGGTAAAAAAGCATCTGGAATTTGAGTCATGGCAACTGGGCTTCTTTTTTGTTGTGCGATCACAGTGTTTCGCTGCTCATCCAAGCAGCTTCATCAGTCTGAGGAAAGTTAGTGGCATGGCCTCCAATTTATAGTTCAACTCGATTTCACATCACCCTGGACTGAAACAGGTTTGTCAGATGTACAGTGGCCTGGGGTGCTTGAAAGTCCTACTTATTCAACCCTTCCCAACACCCACTGAGTCTGGGTCATTAGCTGTGTCCTTCCTGTGTCCACCATTTAGGCCATTTCCTCAGATGGACACAGCTGCTGGGATGAGTCGTGAAATGTTTCGCTCCCACAAGAAAAGAAGTCCAGTTGCCATTATTCGACTTCCAGCAGATAACCTCACCTGGGTGACTGAGAATCTTCACAGGCGTAAAAAAAAAAAAAAGGTATGGATTTGTTCTTTCTAAATAACAGCCCTGGTCTCTTCTTATCATACAGTTTATCTACAGCAGCCATAGAAGAGAGAGCGCAAAGCCTTGGTATATTTGACACTTTGAAAACCGTCCCCGAAGCTTTTCATGAGCATATGGTCAGATATGTATACCCTACCATTGAAGGCCGAGATCACCAGCGTTTGCTTTATTATTTCACACTCCTCGAGAACTGTGCCTCCCCTGAATGTGTGAAGCACGTTCTCCAACCCGAAACACACATCCGCCTGCTGAAAAAATTCAAAGCTGTTGCACCAGGTATGTAGCATCGACATGTTTATCAAATCGTATCTAGCAGAGTTCTATTCCCTTTTTTCTTAAAAGCAAAATATGATGCTAAAATCGGTTATCCTAAGTCTAAAATGCTTCAAGTGTGACAGTCTCTAGTTCTTGTAAATAGAAAATGGAGACCCTATGAATTAAAAAACAAATAGCAGCAAAACAATAGATGCATTTCTCATAACCTTCTGCCATCGTTCAGTGAGAGGCATGGTGGGGAGTTTATTGATTAGTGACAAGTCAGCAGTAAAAAATTATAATCCAGTATATCTAAGAGTAGACATGTTTTGGATGATGTGCATGCTAATATAGGTTTGGGTTAGATTTACGTGACATATTATTAATGCCAGATGTAGTATCTGAGTGACACCTCCCCAGTGTCCCCCTGTTAACCATTACGGAACCTTAAACCACAAGTAAACTTGAATGAATATTTATGAAGTCCAACATTCCAAGGCACATTTACTAAAAGCAAGCCCTCTGAACATAGTGGTACTTATTTCAGGGTGAAAATGCAGGGGAATCTGCTCTGACCCACCTAAAAAACAATGAAAGAGTAAGAGATCGTGGTGAATGCACGCCGTAATTATGGCCCTTCCAGGGGAAAAGCCCTCGTGTGAACCCCAGGAATCCAGAAGGCATTCACAGATGTGTCAGAACAGGGTAGCAAGAAGTGGAAGCGACCCACAGTCATAGAACAGCTGGTCTAGCCTTTGCTGCTGCTGCTGCTTCTGCGCATAGTGATACTATACCTTGCTGTTTGTGTGCCAGAAAGGAATGGGAATTTTTGCTGCCTTTGTAGTATTGCATACACACATACCTCCCCTATGTAAAGAGGGACTCTGGGCCAATCATATGATGGATGAGGAAAAATGTGTTTCAGCCAGACCTCAATCTGTGCCCAAGCTGCATCATTTTGGTCCAGCCGTGGAGAGCTTCTACAGAGTGGAATGGTTCTTTGGCAGGTGGAAGCGTCTCTTGAAGGGAAATTGCTCCCATTACAGCTACTATTCAATCATGCTTTAAATCTAGAGATAAGCACGAAATGCTAAAATAGGGTTTCATTTCGTTTTTCGTCTAGTTCCCTTCTGTTTTCTTTCGTTTCATTGGAAATGATTTTTTTAAGAAATTGTTTCACTTTTCATTTTGTTTCATTTTTCATTTGTGTCTGTGTGTGTGTCTGTGTGTCTCTGTGTGTCTCTGTGTGTGTCTGTGTGTGTGGTGCTTGTGTAACTTCCCACTCTGATTGGGGTGGGAAAAGGCAGGATTTGTAATAATAATAATAATAATAATAATAATAATAATAATAATAATAATAATAATAATAATAATAATAATAATAATAATAATAATAATAATAATGCCGCCCCAAGCGCTGATCAGCTGTATTGCGGGCTTGGGGCAGCAAAAAATAAGGTTTAAAAATCCCACCTTTTCACCCACCCGATTGGGCACGGGAAAACTTTTTTTCTTTTTCTTTTTGCTGAGCCCCAAGCACCAATCAGCTGTAGCATGGGCTTGGCACTAACCAAAAAAAAGTTTAAAAATCTTTCCCCTCCCCCATGGGTTGGGGGGAAAGGAGCAATTTTTAAACATTTTTGCCCCCAAGTGCTGAACAGCTGTAGTTCCTGTGGAGGAAAGGATCAATTTTTTTTAACTATAACCCTAACCCCAAGCACTGTAGAGCAGGCTTGGAGCTGGCAAAAAAGTTTAAAAATCCCTCCTTTTCCCCCACCTCATCAGGTTAAAAAAAAACCACCCTCTTTTTTTTCAACTCCCAAGCCCTGCCTGCCAGCTGATCAGCACTGGGGTGGGGGGGAAACATTTTCTCCCCCACCCTAGTGCCGATCAGCTGGCAGGTGGGGCTTGGGGAGAGAAAATACTTTTTTAAAAAAGCCCAGGGATTTTAAAAAACATTTTCCCCTTCCTCAAGCCCTGCCTGCCAGCTGATCAGCACTAGGGTGGTGGTGGGGGGAACCTTCCCTCCCACTCTAGCGCTGATCAGCTGGTGTGCAGGGCTTGGGGGGAGGGGGGAAAGGTTTTTTTTTAAAGCCCGGAGCTTTTTGAAAAAATGTTTTTCCCTCCCCCAAGTCCGCATGAGTCTTACAGGCGGAACAAAATGGTTCGTTTGAACAAAAAAACACCATTTCGTTTTGTCTGTAACAAAATGCTGCTTCCTCGTTTCGTTTCGTTTCGTTTCGTTACATAACGACATGACGAAACAGTGTTTTGTTTTTTGTTTTGTGCCCATCCCTGTTTAGATCTTTTGGTGTTCCTGTCCCCTTTCTGGGTATGTTTTGTTCTTTAAAAGGCCCATTATATATAACGTGGAAGGTTGTCTAAAGAAAATGGTGGTAGGAAGCTGAGGCGCAGAAACGTCAATTCTCATTGTGTGACAGATTTTTCCATCTGTTTAAACACCTTATCTTCAGAAAAAAATCTTTCTTTTTTCCCCCTCCTCTAACAGGCCTTAATTACAAAAAGCTCACAGGAGGAAATGCACATCCTCTGGAAGCTTTGGATCCTGTCCTGACAAGTCAAAATATTTTATCTATTTCCAAACTTGCTCCAAAAATTCCCGAAAAAGATGGAGCGATGCTCTCCCCGAGTTCTATCTATGCCATCTGGTTAAAAAAACTCTTTTGGCATGGAGATCCCCATCTCATTAAAATAGCTCCAAAAAGCGTAACGGAATGGATCCATGCCTATGACATCTGTGCCAAGTACTTTGATAGACTTCACCCAGGAGATGTTATCAATTTCATGGATGAAATTACTTTCTCCTCAAAAGCTGTCACCAAGGTAAGTTCGATTTTACCACTATATCGTTTAAACGCACGTGTTCTATTTAATGTCTTGGACGCCTTTGCGCCTTCTTCATTCGGATAATCAATTGCATCTATCAGGGGCGTCACAGTGTTTCACATATGGACCTGCCTTCTGTCTCCTCTCTCTCCGTATGCCCACCAACCAGCTCTGAAATGGGCCCCCAGAGCCAATATTGGGGGTGTGCATGCATGTTCCAGTGGGAAGATGGAATCTCTTCTATTGGGGGGGGGGTCTGTTCTGTTAAAAGACGGCCATCTTTGTATTTCTCTCTTCAAACCAATTCTTGCTCCAACCCCTTTGACTTAGGCAGGGGAATTACAGGGTTGACTCCAAACTGAGGTATTAATGTGGTAGAGTTAAATTTATTTATTTGTTAAACACATCACATATTATCTAACTTATTGCCAAGCACTACTTCTGGCAGGTCACAACATGCGTCAACATAAAAAACATATTGTCCCCCAAATTCTCACTCATTAAGAATTTTTTTTTCAAACAAAATGTCTAAATCACTATGTGCAAATTGTTTGGGGTAGCTCAGGGTTGTGCTTAGTTATTTGCAGCTCTTTTCACGGCCACCACTGAGGTCTTAAACACTGGCTGCCAATCCCTTTGCTTAGCAGAGGAGGTCACAGCTAGAGTAGCCCATTGCTACTTGTCACTGGCAATACAGGCGTGGAATTCTAGGAGTTGTGGTCTGAAACATCTGGAGTGCTGAAAATTCACCACCGCTGTTATAGATCATAAGCTGAATATGAGCCAACGGTGGAATGTGGCTTGAAAAAAAGGCAAATGCTATTTTTGGTTAAATGAACGGCAATAGAGTCACCAAATCCCATAAAGTGCTAACTCCCCCTCTCTAAGGCATTTGTTGGGTCTCATGTAGAACGCTGTGTCCAGTTGTGGACATCACAGGCTAAGAAGGACACCAGGAAACTGGAGCAAGTCCAAAGGAGGGCAACCACTGGTAGGCAACCAAACCTGTTGAGGGAAAACTGAAAGAAATAAGTATACTTAGCCTTGGGAAAAAGAGATTATAGCACTTTCCCCGTACTTGGAAGGCTGTCATACAGAGGAGGCGCAGGATATGTTCTCCATCAGCCCAGAGTGCAGGAGGCTCAGCCATAAATAAGCTCAAGTTACAGGAAGCTAAATTTCAGTTAAATATAAGGAAGAACCTGCTGTTAGAGCAGTGAGACAGTGGGACCCATGACCTCCAGAGGCGGCGAGTGCTCTGCCAACACTGGAGGCATTCCGGAGTAATGTCGCCAACCACCTGGCAGAGATCCTTTGATTTGTATTCCTCTGCCTGGAGCTACACAAAAGTGAGCGTTTTATGGGCCCCTTTCAACCCCAATCTGTATGATCTCCTCCCCCAAAGCATGACAACTACAGTGTGACTGTTTGCTCCCTGTAATCGTGGAAACACAGGGACAGTGTCGCTCGAAGGCCACGGTGTGTTCTTTTGATAAACCCACGAGGAAAGAAATTGAAATGGGCCACCCCTGTCCCCAGTTGCCTCCCAGGTGGCTTGTCACCCGTGTCCTCTCTAATTTTCAGCTCCACTGGGCACGGCTGTCTTCCTCGTGTGTGCAACTTCACCCACGTGCAGGCAACCCCCCACACACCCTACCCCACAAGGGTTCATTCACGATCCGTACAAAAGCTATTGCTGTGGGCACCTTGCACAGGGCAGGGCAGGGGCTGAGGAACCTTAGAGGGAACGTTTTTGTCACACACACACACACACTTTTTATTTTATTTTATTTTATTTTATTTTATTTTATTTTATTTTATGTTATTTGGAACCCTGGACTAATATGGAACAGATGACCTTCAGATGACAGTAGGAAATTTCGGTCTGCTAGCTTCAAAGGAAATTAGCAAACAACTGGAAAAGTTTAAAGTTGTGCTTCCAGATTGCTACAGGCTTTTATGCTTTAGGAATGTGTATGCAGGTGTTTAACATCAGATAATGGAATCAGTCAAGAATATGTAGGCGTAGAGAAAAAAGAGCAGAGCGTAGGATTAGAATTTGAAAGGAATCGTTCTTTGGAGCACACTCTTGTTCTTTACAAGCAAAGACAATACTTTAATCAGTAACCCATTGCTCAGCTACTCCTACCCTTAATTCCTGTGCACCCAGGCACCCCTTGCGTTGCAAATACCAGTGACAATTTATGCCTTATCTTTTCTCAGCTCTCAGTTGATGCTCGGGTAGAGATGACGAAGAAGGCAATTAAGGCAGTGATACACCTTGCTGAAAAATCTGGGAAAAGGACTTCCAAGGGGGACAGCATGGAAGGTGTGGTTGACAGGCAGGTCACTTATGAAGATGCTCTGAGTCACCTGCAGCAGTCTCTTGCACATCTGGAAACACTCAGCCATAGCTTTATCTCTTCCTTGAAAAATAGTGACCAGGTAAATGAGGGGAAAAATTTACCTTACCAAATCACTACACTTAGCCCAAAGGCCTAAAGCTGTACTCATGACCTGGAGTTCAGTCCCAGGTAGCTCAAGGCTCATGGTTGACTCAGCCTTCCGTCCTTCCGAGGTCGGTAAAATGAATACCCAGCTTGCTGGGGGGGGGCAATGTGTAGCCTGCATACTGTAATTAAAAACTGTAAACCGCCCAGAGACTGCTTGAAGCAGAACACTTCACTTTTTTGCTTTTCTTCAAAACGGCTTCCCTGCTTATTACCTGACACAATTTTGGTGGGAAAGATTTCAGATTTGTGCCCGTGAAATGCCTGCAGTGCTCCAAAGCCTCAATTGAATGTTAGACTTCCTTCCTGGATGTTTCTAGAAGGGATTGTCCTGCTATATTTCTATTGCTTGACTGCAGATTTCCCCGATTAGAATTACTTGACTCTTGACTAAGATCGACTATTGTGCTAAATCTAACACGTCCCAATTTGGGATGGTTTTGGTTCAGTGAGTGGATGCAATAGAAGTCTCCCACGGACAAAAGGCCCGCCCACCGCTGTCCTCGGAAGGCTTTTGATCTAGCAGCGCTTTCTCACTTACAGGAGAGAAGCTCTGAAACTCTCCGTAGGGTTACCAAAGGGAAGTCTGGGCAGGCAGCAGAGGCAGGAAGGAATCGGCCACACTTCCCTTCTGCCATTGGAAGTGCTCTGAGCAGGAGTCAACACTAATCCCCTGCCCCCCCCCAAAAAAAACAACAGAGGATCCAACCTGAGTTTTTATACAGCACTTGAGTTCTGAAGATTTCTCTCCACTTTTTATTATCCCTACGGAAGTAAAATCCACTGGACCAGCTCTTTGATCAAAATTAGTTTCGAGGTGGCAAGCGGTAAAGCCAAAGCACTGTAAACATTGCCGATAATGATTGAAATTGTAAATGCACAAGAATCATCCTGAATATCTCTAAAACAAAATTATGGAATTCCTTGCCCTTTACAATTCGTTCTTAAAACTGCTCTGTGCAGCAGTGGGAATAATAGCTGCCATTGTAATTTATTGCTATTGGAGGGTTTTGTTTGGATTCTTTTGAAGAAGGGCCCGTTTTGGGTCTTCCTTGGTTAACAGCGAAATCTGAGGTTTTAATTAATGTTGACCGTCTGGGTGTAAAACCTGTGAATCAAAAATTGTTTCTTCGGTGTGTGTTTAGAATGCTTTTCCTTACAGACCCTGCTGCAGGAATATGGGCATCTGTATGATTTATCCCGGTCAGAGAAAAAGAAAATCGGTGAACAAGCCATCATGATGTGTCTCGATGGCCAGCCCCTAGAGATGATACAAGGATTGTTGGAAGTAGCTGTTGGAGACCTGGGACTCTCGCCTAAAGATATAGTACAGGCGGCTGTAAGCAAAGTGGTAGAAGCTTTGCGGTAAGTTAAGTTACACATTTTTAAAAAGAAAGAATATCTTGATAGACAGAAGTCCTATAAATGCTGACCTAGAAGTGAATACAGTATATAGTATATGAGGTCCAATGCAGTGAGGAGTGCGCAGACGTCTACATTGGAGAAACTAAACAGCCATTAAACAGAAGGATGGCCCAACATAGGAGGGGTAACAGCTCAGGACCAGAATCAGCAGTACACCTCCATTTGAAGGACAAAGGGAACTCTTTCAAAGATGAGGATGTACACATATTAGACAAAGAAGAGAGGTGGTTTGAAGGAGGAGTAAGGGAAGCCATTCATGTGAGCATCGAAACCCCCTCCCTCAACAGAGGTGGTGGGCTCCAGCATAGTCTATCTGCTACTTATCAGGCTGTGCTTTCCAAAGTCCCCAGGCAAATCCAAAAGCCTTCACCACCAAGGCCATAGCTAACGACCCATTCTTGATAGGTTTCAGCACCTTATTTAGCCATTGTTCACCTTAAGGCTATGGATACTATTGTCTACTTAACGAGCCTATTCAGGCCATTGTTCATCTTATGAGCCTAATTCAGACCAGGGTGACAAGAGGTCAAAGCTAACTATAAGATGGAGGACTCGCACTAGCTGTATTCAGACTGACGAAGCTGTTTAGATGATCAGCGAAACGTTTCTGTCTCTCAAGAAAAAGAAGTCCAGTAGCCATGACTCAACTTCCAGATAAACTCACCTGGGTGACCTAGAGTCTTCACAGACAAATTTTTGTTTTAAAACGAAGGATACAGGGTGAAAAACAAAAAAGAAGACATTACTAATGAAACCCTTGATAACATAAAAGCACATAAGCAGTACAATAATACGTAATGTGCTCCTCTCCATCAGGACTATCTGGACTAGAGATGGGGATGAACCACCAAAATGGCAGTTTGTCCCAATTCACGGCTCTTCAGCGGTGATGAACCACGATCCCCTCTCCCTGGCTGACCAATCGATTTGTCAGTGCTTAAAAAATGAACACTGTATCCCATTTCTGTTCCCATATAGAAAATCGTACCAAATATACCCACAAACAAAATCCCAAAGACCCCGGCCTTATCCCACCCCCCACGCCCCACCAAACCTCCACCTCCACACAAAAATGTGTCTCCCCCCAACTTCCACCAGTTCCATCAAAGCAAACGAGGGGGGGGGGAGAGAGGTTGAGCCACATGGCAAGTAGCCAAAAACGTTTAAGAGTAACCTCCTGGCAGAACACATCTTTTGCCATATTTGAGCTTTAGGGACCTGCTTTGAAGAAGAGAGTGTTGAACCCGAAAGCTTGCAATGTTCTTTTATTTTTATTAGTGGCCTATAAAGGTAATTGCCTGTAGCCTACGTCTTCCACCAGGGTTCTAACACCTGACAACAGTTTGTTGCCAAATCTCAGTGGGGAAATGAACCACCCATGATGTCCACCAGTAGTCACCCAAAGCTCCTCAGTCCTCTATCTAATATTTACTAAGTCCCTCCTCATATATTTAAATACAATTCATATTATAAACCCATTATATCTAAATTTCCATTCTGTTCCCCTCAACCCTAAGTTGTATAGTTGAGATCGCTATCTCGTATATGTTCCATCAGCTCCTTCTTACTTTTTATCTCCCCCCTCAGAACTAGTAACTTGATCTTGTTTCTTCCATTCCATTTTTCCAACTGCTTATTTCCTTTTATTGTCATCAGTAAGCCCCCATTTGTCTGACAAATCTAGGACGTGATGCATTGAGGTTATTCTGCAATATATTCCTGCATATATCACTTTCCTGTGTCCTGGGTATCCAGTACACAGGAAAATAAAATACCTTATTTTATTCTTCATAAGGACAGCCATTGTAGGTTTTAAAGACCATCTCCAGGGTACAGTTTGCTACAGTACCAGAGTTGATATAGGTGCCTCTTTATATACCAACTTTCCAGACTTTTCTCTTGCCACTTTCAAAAACGTAAACAAAAATTACATATCTTACAACAAGATCTCTTGTCTGTATTAGATCTCTTTGTCCACAGAGTACTTTACTATCCAAAGTTTAAATACTCTTCTGAAATGTAGTCTTTCACATTTCCACTTGGGTTCCTTACTTCTTTTTGATTGATGTCTATGCATCAAAATGTGACCAAGTTATCCACCGGGGAGACGCTCTCACAGAAATACTGATATCCACGTTCTCCTGTCTGTCTATCTGTCTGTCTGTCTGTCTGTCTTTTAAGCTAACAATTAAACAGCTTGATCTTATATGCAAGAGTAGATCCGTTTTTGTTTTTGTTTTGTTTTTAGTTTGGCTTTCACAAACAAATAAGCGCTAGACTTGTTTGTTGCTCAGATATACCTGCAAGAGTTCAAAAGATCCTCTTCTGCCCACCTTATAATCGCTTCCCTCTCTGAACTAGTTCCAAAACTGAGTATTTTTGTGAGTTTTGACCCTTACTAACCTGGTTGGACTAAACAAATTTTCCAGCTAGTATTAAATCAGATAAAAGGTGACTGTTTCTTCCTTTTTTAGCTGCTCAGACTCCAATCATCTGCTGAAGCAAAAGTTCACATAGAGGAAATTTGTCTTCTATCCGTTCGGTCGTGTCTGACTCTCTGTCACTTTGTGGATCCGTGCTCTCCATGCCTTTCTCAAGAAACTGTGTTCTTTCTTCTTTCAAAGGGTATTACTCTCTCGCGGCATGAGTCAGTCACTTACTTTCAAGGGAATTCTTTTTTAAAAAAAAATCTTTCTAAAGGAGCAGAGAGATTTTTGATAGTCAGTGGTCATAGCAGACCAAGAGGGCCCAACCCACTGTTTTAATTTTAAAATCCTCATGTCTCTTACACGGTGATGGTCAGCTTTTGGTGAAGCTAGAGCAGTAATGTTTTACTGGTTACAGGTTTTCATCTCCGTATTGGCCACAGTCCCGCGGGTGTCTATGTAAGGTTGCTGAACGGGCTGCAGCTTATGGTGCCTGTGTTTGGTCGTGTCACTGGCATGCGTTGTCATGTGTGCCCAGTCCGTAAACTGCAATGAACTGCAACAAGTTATGCAAACCTTACACAAGCATCACTAAGTTTCCGACACTTAACCTAGAGGTAGTGGTGGTGGTGGTTGTCGTCATCATCATCATCATCATCATCGTCATCATCATCATCATCATCATCATCATCGTCATCATCATCATCATCATCATCGTATTTCATTCATGCAGGCATGAATTCGTGCAATTTGTATCTCCCCATTGTTCACGAGAGCTGAGATCTATAGTGGTAAACTCCATTTCCCCCACCTGCCTGTATAATCAATCATTCCATCAAATGTTATAGAGCTGTATCTTTCTAAATAAAATCCCTGCACCTGTGAGTTAATTGTAGGCACGTCACGGGCCTTTGAATTGGAAAAGCGGTTGCAAATGCCCATAAGCAGTATAAAGGCTGTTAAGTAAAAGTGATGGGTCCAGCTTGCATCAGTTAGCAAGCACCTTCCCGCCCCTGTCACACTCTCTTTTCTCTTTTCTCTAACATCTGGCTATTTCCCTTCTGGCACGGAACAAAACAACTTTTGGGAGGCACTCCAGAACCTTGAATGGGTCACGCTTCCATGCCAGAGAAGGGGAAATGTTGCTTTTTCCATACTTCAGCAGAGGGAAAGGAAAGGGTATAAGTCAAAAGTGTTTTACTTATAAGGTTGATGGAATTGTAGCCATGTCCCAGAACTGAAACATTTTTGCTATGGTCTTGATTAGTACCCACACCACCATCCCCGTCCGTTGGTGCCACCCTAAGATATACAGTTCAAGGCAAGGAGAGGAAGTGGAGGGTGGTCCAGCAACCGAGAGCCTTCTGCCGACCCTCAAACAAAGGTGCTTAAAAATAGAGACAGAACAGCTCCTGCCGCAAAATACTGCCCATAACACCTGGTCATCTCAGGCAGGGCATCTGAGGGTGCCATTGCTGAAGGAGGCCCGTAAATCTTGACAAGAAATCGGGCGTTCCCAGTGGTAGCTCCTCACCTCTGGAATCATCTTCCCTCTGAGAGCTGTTTGGCATCTTCCCTCCCGGTGTTTAAGCAACCTCTAAAGACGTGGCTATTTATGTACTTTTGGGGGGGTTTGTTTTTAGGCCATCTTGCTCCTGTTTGATGTTCAGATAGATATTGCTTTATTTCTTATTATGTGTTTATTATTGCATTGTTTATTTCTTGTGTGTCTTGATTGATGTTTGTTCAACCTTGTAAACCGCACAGAACTGCCATGCAGCTAGATGGAGCAGTATATAAATTTAATAGATAGATAGATAGATAGATAGATAGATAGATAGATAGATAGATAGATAGATAGATAGATAGATAGATAGATAGATAGATAGATAGATAGATAGATAGATAGATAGAGCATAATAAGTGCTTCAGTTTTTGCAAGCACCCCAGCCAGGAGCAAAACGTGTACAGGGATTCTCTTCATGTCAGCAGAGCCTCGACATTGGTTAGTCAGAGGTTAGAATGCCTTCACCTGTTGGTGGGACAGCGGGATAGATTTGGCATTGTGCTGGGTTACCGTGCTCCCCGCCACCCAGCACAATCCCTCCCAGAGCTCTCGGAGTTCATTGCGGTGGCACGTTTGAGGTCCCCACGCCTGTTGGTGGTTGGGGACTTCAAAGTGCACGCTGGCGATGGACTGTCTGGTGCAGCTCTGGAATTCATAGAGTCCATGATCTCCATGAGCCTGTCCCAGCATGTTTTATGTCCCACTCACAGGTCAGGGCATACCCTTGACTTGGTTTTTACCTCCATGTCGGGGAATTCCACTCTGGAGATAGGGGACTTTGTCTCTCTGCCTGTGTCATGGTCAGACCATCACCTGTTGTCCTTTTCCCTGTTGGTTGCAGCCCCTCCCCGTGGGGACCTCAGGCCTTCTGTGTTGGCCCGCCCCCGGAGGCTTCTGGACCCAGCACGGTTCCGTGACTCCTTCGGGGAGCTTCCTGGTGGCCTGGCTGACGCTCCGGCCGAGGTTGCGGCTGACCAATGGTTTGAAACAGCTGTCCGCACTATCGACTGGATCGCCCCCAAGCGCCTTCTCCGTAGCAGAGCTTGACCTTTGCTGTGGTTCACGGTGGAGTTGAGAGCGATGAAGCAGGAACGGAGAAGGCTGGAGAGGAGCTGGAGCCGGAGCCGGACGGCAATTAATAAGACTGCAGTTGTTATCCAGACTAGGCGCTACTCGCGAGCGATCAGGGAGGCTAAAACATCCTATTACTCCCTGAGAATTGGTGAGGCCTCGAACCGCCAGGCGGAACTTTTCCAGGTGGTTTGGGACCTCACCAGTCCTAGTCTGGCAAGGCCTCCTCCTACTGAGTTCAGTAGTGAGAACTTCGCAGTCTTCTTTCGATCCAAAATAGAGGCCATCCGTGCCGGCTTTGACTCCGGTTACACTAGCCCTCCCCCGCCATCCCCTGTCGCTGTGCCCCCTCGCTCTCCTCGTTTGGATGAGCTTGGGCCTGTTTCCTCCTTGGAGGCTTCCAGAGCGATTGCCCACTGCCAGCCCGTGTCCACCCCCTTCGATCCTTGCCCTGCCTGGCTAATAAAAGCTGCCGGCGGGAGTATGGCCGAATGGGCGTCAGCCATCGCCACTGCCTCCTTCAGCGAGGGGATCTTTCCCTCCCGTCTGAAGGAGATGGTGGTTAAGCCCATTCTTAAAAAACCAGGCATGGCATCGGACCAATTGATGAATTATCATCCGATTGCCAACGTCCCTTTTATGGACAAGGTAATCGAGAGGGTGGCTGTGGTTCGGATACAGTCCTTTCTGGAGGAACAACAGTGCCTTGATCCATGCCAATCCGGGTTCAGGCCTGGCTGGGGGACCGAGACAGCTCTGGTCGCGCTGCAAGATGACCTAATCCGGGCGGCCGACAGGGGCTGCTCTACCCTGTTGGTTCTCCTGGATTTGTCAGCGGCCTTCGATACCGTCAACCACGGTATTCTGCTGGACCAGCTCTCCGAGATAGGTATCGGAGGCACTGCTCGCATTTGGCTCCGGTCCTTCCTGGAGGGCCGTCCCCAGTATGTGCAACATGGTGGAGAGTTGTCGGCCCCGTGGATACTCCCTTGTGGGGTTCCGCAGGGCTCGTCTCTCCCCCCCATGTTGTTTAACATCTATGTGAGGCCAATGGCTGGGGTCATTAGGAAATTTGGAGTCTGCTGTCATCAGTACGCTGATGACACGCAGCTCTATCTCTCCTTTTCCACCTCTGCAGTGGAAGCTGTCCGGACTCTCGACCAGTGCCTGGATGTGGTTTTAACATGGACCAGGGCCAACAGCCTCAAGTTCAACCCCGAGAAGACGGGGGTTATGTTCTTTGGGAGTCCCCCATCTGGATATGGAGGCCCTCTCCCCTGTCTGGAGGGAGTTTCTCTCCAGCTGGTGGATAGGGTTCGGAATCTGGGCGTGGTTCTGGATCTGACGCTTACCTTGGATGCCCAGGTGGCTGCCGTGACCAGACATGCATTTTACCATCTCCGTCAAATTGCCCAGATCCGCCCATATCTAGATGGTGACTCTCTGAGAACTGTGGTCCAAGCGCTGGTGATCTCGAGGTTGGGCTACTGCAACACTCTTTACATGGGGTTTCCCTTGACTCTCCTCCGGCGCTTGCAGCGGGTACAAAATGTGGCAGCCAGACTGGTGGCTGGTGTGCGTCGCCATGACCACATCAACCCAGTTCTGGCTCGCCTGCATTGGTTGCCCGTTGCATCCCGGATCAGATTCAAGGTCCTGGTTTTAGTTTATAAAACCCTCCATGGCTTCAGCCCAGACTACCTGTCAGAGCGAATCGTCCAGCGATCAACCTCGGCCCGTTCAGTTCGGCAGTCACGGGCGCACACGCTTCGGGTCGCCACTCCTAGAGAGGCCCGGAAAACGTCCACTCATAACCGGGCCTTCTCGGTGGCTGACCCCTCCCTCTGGAACAGCTTACCAAGCGAAGTGCGCTCTGCAGAGTCCCTGCTAACCTTTCGCCAAGCATTAAAAAGTCTGCTCTTTAGCAAGGCTTTTGGCGGTCTAGTTTAATTTCTTTTTTTTCTCCTCGCCATCTGTATGCTTGCTCAATCATTGCTGCTACTGAGCCTCGATTGTTTTTCTATGATGCCAAAGTTGTTTAATTATGCTGTTTTTATACTGTTGTTGCTGATCCATATTGTATTGTTTGGTGACTTGATCAGCTCTGTAAGCCGCCCAGAGTTCCCTCGGGAAGATGGGTGGGGTATAAATTCAATAAATAAATAAATAAATAAATAAGTAAGTAAATAAATAAATAAATAAATAAATAAATAAATAAATAAATAAATAAAAATCTTGACCATTTCAGGCAGCAAGTCAGAATATATGTGTGCAGAGTTAAGTAAAACTGGGTGTGTCTCACCAAACCAATATGCTCTATAGTTAATGGTCCTTTTGATTCTGCCACTGCTCGGAGGTATGAGTGCTGGTTTTGTGTTGCTGATAAAAAAAGAAATTCTGACGGCCAGCAAATACAGCGAAAGCTGGGTGATAAATTATCTTAGTCTTTCTCTCTGGGGAAGGAAAAAAATCGGGAAAAGGAAGGACCTTCAGCTTTCTTTTTCTTCTTTTTCATGGAAGTGACAAAACGAAGCGTTTCAATAGAAAAATGTGTGACTCACAGTAATTGATGTCTTGATCAATAGCATAGAATTGTACACCCTGAGAAGCCTTAAGGATTCTGAAATGTTTCTTCTCAAGTTACATTTCTCCAAGGTTGTCTTTCTTTTGTTCCTTTGACAGTGGCGATGGTGGCCCAGATGCTCTCGACAAAGACCCTTTCCAGACATTAGAAGGCATTGTCTCTGCTGTCCACACGAGTGCCGAGAAGGGGTAAGAGCTTTTATTTTTTGGGGGGGGAGGTGCCACAATTTATCCTCGAAGGCTTTCACGGCCGGGAGAGAGAACTCCTAGCTCTCCTGAGCTCCTTGCCCTCTGAAAATGCCGGCCACGGAGTCTGGCAAAACGTCAGGAAGGAAAACTTGCAGAACACGGCCAAACAGCCAAAAAAAAACACCTCACAACAGCTGTGGTTATAATTGCTCATTGTTTGCAATGCATGCATCTGTCACCTTCTTCGTCGCTGGGTTCATCAGCCATCCTGTGGGGGTAGCGGTGGCAGCAGCAGTGGCGAAGAGGGCTCAGCATCGTCACATTTTCTCTCCCCCCCCTCCTTGCTGCTGCAGCTAGCCTGCGGGGCCAGAAGCAGTGGTGGAGGGAGAAAACTTACCGATGCCAAGCCTTCTTCACTGCACACCGGCTGCCCTCTGGAGGGCTAGGGGACCCACTCGGGTCCTGGGCGGAGGACCAGAAATTTCAAACTTCCCACTACAGCTCAAAATTCTGGTCCTTCGTCCAGTACCTGAGCAGCAAGTTCAAAGGCTGATTGGCCAGGCGAGTCCTCTTAAGTCCCTACCCCACCCCTCCGGAGAGTGGCCGGAGGGTGGCCGGCGTGCAGCAGCACAAAGGGCTCGGCATTGGTAAGCTTTCTTTTATATTCCTTTTCCCTCCTCGCCCTCAGGCTCGGACCTCCCTGGCACCTGCTGATCACCGATCATGGATAACTGAATCCACGATTGGTGAATCAGCGGGTGCGAACCAGAACCTGCAGTTACGAACCAGAACCTGCATTTCATGAAGTGTTATTTACCTCTGCATTGCTCAGTTATTGTAAGAAATAAATATAACTGAGTATAAATTGTCTCCTTCAGGAAGTGGCTGTTGTCTGAAAAATGAGCTCACCTAACTTTGGAAGCCGTGGTCTCCACAGTTCACTTTTTAATTTATCAACCTTTAATTTACATTTCAAATGCCACTCACTCTGAAGCCTAATTTCTAATTTAACACCAGTTCTCAGAGAGGTGGAATATAAAGAGAATAGGGGAGGCTAAATAAATTCTGAAGTTTTCAAAAAAAAAAAAACACCCATAACTTAAACTGTCAGTTTGTATTATTTCAGCGCTTGCAGACAGGTGGAATTGGTGTTTTTTGACTGATATTACTTTCTCATCTGTCTTGTTAGGATGAATATAGCAACATTAGTTATAATATAAATCACATTCTATCTGGGACTTTGTTTCTTAGGAAGAACTCAGTGTCAGTTTGAAATATTGCCAATGAATACCCAAACATTATTTACGCGTTTATATATATATATATAGTCATTTGGAGCTGGTAAAAAGGGCAAAGGGCTGTTTTTGACCGTGTACCTAAAACCGTGGACTAATCTCAGTCGCGCAAACTGCACACCAGCTCACTTGAGGGTTCTAATATAGGTTTCATCACACAATAGACTTGGGCATCATTCAACATAAACGTTATGGCCAAGAAAGAAAAATAGGTTGTTCTGGTTCCAGCTTATGCTCTGCGCAACTTAATGAAGACCAGTCCCTTCCCTAGGAGTCAGCCCCGAATCATGTTGGCACTACAATTTTGCCAATGTGAGACCACTTCCTTTCCCTTCCGATCCTCCAGTGGTTCTCCATCTTGCCAAGGCCTAGCCCTGGGGGTTTCTTACAGACCAGGTCGGAGGGGTATACAATGGCCGGGCGTTGAAAACACAGTCACCATGTTGCCTATCCCCAGTGCGTTGTTCTGCTTAACTAGTAGACCTTCACCGTTGACTGCTCTCCTTATTCATCTATTGGAGCTAACAATTCTTGACTAGGAAATTGTTGTGCCTCTGACATTAGAGTAGAAGGGGAGGTTCCAGACTGGCAGGTAGGCCATGATGAATTTGACCAACCTTTCGTTGCCTGTTTGACCCCACTCCTTCAATGGGCTAGATTAATAAATAATAAATCTTTAGCTGCCTTTCGGTAAATTGTGATGGGGTTTCCTGCATGGCAGGGGGTTGGACTGGATGGCCCTCCTTGAGGTCTCTTCCAACTCTAGGATTCTATGGTATCACTGAACAGGGTATCATTATCGTGCGTAGAGCACATTGATGCAGAAAAAGACTGCATCAAGTGATGTAGAAGACTGAGAAGTCAGGCTCAGATGATTGAAACGAAGCCCTTCAAATATTGTTGTTGTTGTCGTTCAGTCGTTCAGTCGTGTCCGACTCTTCGTGACCCCATGGACCAGAGCTCGCCAGGCCTTCCTATCCTCCACTGCCTCCTGGAGTTTTGTCAAATTCATTTTGGTTGCATCAATTACACCGTCCAGCCATCTCATTCTCTGTCGTCCTCTTTTCCTTTTGCCTTCAAATATTGTTGGACAGCAACTTTTTCCCAGCCTTTGCCAGCAGAGAGGAATGCTGGGAGAGGTAGGGCAACAACATGTGGATGACCACCTTTGTTTCCAGGCTCCCTAAAAAAACAAAAAAACAAAACTGCTTCCCCCACCCCGCCCACAATAACAGCTTTAAGACACAGGAATTAAAAACATATATTTTCAAATATTCTGAAAAGGAAATTTGTAACATGTTTATGTCTGCCAAGGTACAACTGCCTGGGGTTAGGAAACAGCAATGAATGGCCACATTCACTGTCAACACAAAGTTACTTAGGGTTTAAGAAGACTAGCTGAATGTGAAAAGTTTGCAAAGGTCTCTCTGGATGAGGAGAGCAAAGTCACCGAAACGGAAAAATTCGGTGTACACCTAGTGATTCAGAATGGTGGGTGGGAGTGATTTTTGTATGCCTACTAATGGATAACTGATGGAATCTAGCTGGCAGCCGCTGGCCATTAAGTAGTTTATTCTAGTATGTGACTGCTATTAAATGCCAGTTGGTATGTTCTGTTTAATTAGAAGAGGAAATGTATAATCCTGTTGATGTCATATGCTAATATAAAAATCCTTAGTAGAAAAACTCATATCTGGCCACCACATCAGTATTTATCACCGCACCAAAGCAAGGGGTATTCTACAGCTGGAGAAGGTATAGAATTCAGCAGGCAGCCTGCTCTAAGGATTGGAGTCAAGAGACACCCTTCTGTGGGATAAAAACCCAAAATAAAGCAAATATGCTTACTTCAAATGAGTTGCAGTGGTGCAGCAGTTTTTCTGAGATCTTCCCTGTTGTATAGATCTGTATCAGAAAGCTCCTTTTCCATCAATAGTCTATTCTCATGCAAATAAGGAAAAAAAAGGCAAAAATCATTTACAACCACAAGGGAATTTGCATCAGAATATCTAATCCTCACACAAGAAGTAGAACAGCTTTTATGCAAGTGTGTTTGGCAGTTATGAAACCTAGAAGATGCAGAAAATGCAAAAAATAACATTTCTCTCCATAAATGTTTTGCTTTTAAGACACAGGTTAGTTTCTAGGAAAGGAAATATTCTGTCATCAATCTACTGTCTTGATAGATTTTTTCTCTCCCTTTTTGTTCATGGTCTATTGATTACTAAAGTATTCACACACACACACACATGCGCGCGCACACATACACACACAAGCTTTTAAGGGGGGGAGTGAAATTAGACAGTGGAATTTTTGCTTCCTGATCTGAATGTTTGAAGAAAATACTTGTGTGTTTGATTTGTTGAGTGTTGAATCTACACGGAGGATTTCTTAAAAGCTTGAAATGCCTGTTTTATCTAGATGATTGATATAATACCGTGAATGAGTTGAAACTCCTTTGTAGAGGACTCATTCGGCATAACTTTTTTTTTGCCGTCTTGCCGATGGCTTTTCGACTCCCTTGTTGAGCTGTTTTATACTATATACAATATATATTTTTCTTTTATATGCCGTTTTTATTTTGTCTCGATTGCTGTATTGTTTCTTTTGGGTCTGTCTTCCCTTCTTTGTTCAATGCCCGGAGTTCTTTCGGGAAGACGGGCGGTATAAAAATGGATAAATAAATAATAAATTAATAAATACACTGTTGCACCACTGACTACTGCAGAAAGAAGGCAGAGTACCCAATACTTACGAATTCCATTCATTTTAATGTGTCTTGAACAGATATAGTCTGTGACATCCATGTGTATGCGTTACCAATATACTGTATAAAATATTATTAAAGCAGGAACTAGAATATTATTTGGGAGTTGTAACAGGATGTTTGTTGCTTTGTGGGCTTTTTGGTGGGAGCAAATATTCGTGAAAAAACTTTGTGTGAAGGATGGGTTCTGAGGACCTTTAAAACTTTTATCCACATTCTCCCATCCGTTGCTTTCTTTAAAAAAATGAATTAATTAATGCTATATTTTGTTACACAGATGAGCATTTATATATATAAAATTGTACATCAAGAGATACTTTTTAAGTAAGATCATCTAATAAAAAACCTACATATAAGATTTCTCTAGAGGTTTATTAGTGGTCATGATTCTTTTGAAATTCAGCTTGTCCGAATTCCCCCCCCCCCAAACCAGATCTGTTTCTAAGACAGTCTGGTAGAATATTAACGATGCAGCAAACAACTATTGTTAATTCTGTCCTTTTTAAAAAAAAAGTCTTCAAAGGACTGCATTTTGTGATCATAATAGGGTATTATGTTTTAATTTTAATCGGAAACATTCTGGCTTGTATATACATGTGCCACTGAACGTTTGAAACATGACCGTTAAGTCATTCATTTCTTATGACTGCAAAACGTTTTAACATCCTAGGGTGCTTTATATTTAACAGTCTAATCATTTTAAGATTTTACATTTGTCTGAGCTTGATGTTTCATGCATGCCCATAATTTTAAAATGTAGCAATGCTCTGATACGAATAAAGAAAGAAACTTTTTTTTAAAATGGTGGGATAAATGAGCACGGCAGGTGGTTGGTTGGGACCACATCCTCTCTTCCTTTCACGTGTTCATTTTATTTATATGCCTACCTTTCTTCCACTAAGAATAAACCATTCTAACCCTCGTGATCCCTGATTTTAACTTGCAGCGAACCTCTCGTCACTTCGGATGACCTCCTGGCTTGGCTGAGACCTTTCTGTGGGGACGATGCTTTGCCGGTGAAGCCTCGCATCCAAGTGTTGCAGATTTTGGAGCAAGCCTTTCACCTCAGGGACGAGGACATCCGGCTGCTTGTGCTCTTCCGAACGCAAGCGGTGCTCAACGCCTCTTGGCCGGAGACTCAGGTGGGTCCCCCTCGCCCGTTGCGTGCTGCTGTTCGCTTTTGTGCTCTTTTTAAGCATCCCCTAAATGAAGGATGGGAAACCTGTCCTGAGATCTTGGCACCTGCTTAGACCTTCAATGAATGTTGAAGATTTGAATACTATACAGTGGACCCTCGTATAACAAACGGTTTGTATAACAAAAAATCTGTACAACATAAAAAATTCTGGAGATAAGGGAAATTTGCTTAACAGAATCGCCTATGGGGTGAATCCATACAACATAAAAATGGGATTACTCTGTTTTCAATGCATTCCTATGAGAAATTTGTATAAAGGAAAATTTGCTTAACAGAATTTCATTTGGAACAAATTAATTCCTTTATACAAGGTACCACTGTATCCTACTTAACGGGTTTTCCCCCAAATAATGTTTTGTACTACATGCTTGAACGGATTGTTTTTCTGCTAGGATGGCTCAGTATATGCCATGGTTTTTCATTTTTCATTTTCTAATGGATCCATGACCTCCCTTCTTGTACATTTTAATTTTTAAAAAAAATAGCAGTTAAAAGTAAAACTGTCAGAAATGTGAACCTGTTGAATAGATTTGGTGTTGTTTGTAGTGTGTATTAGACCCTTGTTGTAGTGTGTATTAGGCCCTTTAAATAGTGTCTTTTTTTTAAAAAAAAAAGGCACTGCTGGCACAAAGTAAGAAAGATCTAGAACAGCTGATACTAATAGGCCAAGATGAAAGGCTTGGATTCCGCCTCGAGACAAAGAAAACAAAGATAGTGGCCATGGCAGAGAACATGCAAGTCAAGGTAAGTCAGTGTTAAGATCAACAGCAAGGCAACGGACGCAGTAAACTACCTTGGCTCTAAAATGAATCAAAATACTGAATGTGGCTCAGAGAATCAAGATGTATATAGCACTTAAAGGACAGTAATGATCAGTATGAATAACATCTGGCGGAATAAAGTCGTCAGCCACCTAATCAAATGCGGACAAGTGAATTCAGCCTTATTTCCTATAGCTTCGGATGGTTGCGAAACCTGGACTTTGCCGAAGAGGAATAGGAAAAAAGATTGAGCCATTTGAATGGTGGTGCTGGAGATGACTACTACATATCGCATGGAGAGCGAGGATAACCAACAAGGAGTCAATTAGACAAAGTCAAACCTAACAGATCACTGGAATTAAGATCACCAAACCCAAGCGGTCATGTTTCAGTCGTGTTTTGTGAGTCGACTCACTTCGAAAGACAGTGGTGCTGGGATGGGTCAGTGGCCAAAGAAGAAGGACTCACTGGCCGTCAGGAGGGACACTGGGATGACCCCGATGGAGCTAAAAGAAACTATAAGAAGTGGAAAAGGCAATGGAGTGACAGAGAGCTGGACACGACTGAACGGATAGAAAGAAGATTGTCTTTTAATGACGTATGCTACGGGGGCGGGGGGGTCTTTTTTAAGGAGAAAGGCAGGGTAAAAATATTCTAAATCAAAATAAATTATTGGTGCATGCCCGAGTATGGCCAGAAGGCAGGAAGGGTTTGAATGAATTGTAAGAGAAAGTAAGCTATAGTCACTTATACCTATGATGGGGCAGGAACAGAGGTCTGAAAGTTTTGAGCCATAAATGGAGTCTTGGAGCACATCTCCTCTTTTTTGACAGCGTTGTTTCCCCTTTTTCTTCTGTTCCTGCTGGATTGTCTTTTTATCCTGAGGCAGGGCTTTGCAGGGCTTCCTCTTAAGTTCTTCAAGTTTAGACATTTAAAAAAAAAACACCACATAAGGATTGTTTTAGGGAGCTTGCCCTTCGTAATATTGCCGACGGTCTTTCTGAAGCCATTTTTAATCTCTTCCAGTTCTGATGAATCTGTGGTTTCATTTCCTGAAGATTTCACAGGGAACATTGTTTCCGAAATAAAAGCTGGAATGCCGAACCATATTTAATACAGAACAACAGAAAATATTTAACCTTTATAATAAACTTCAGAGATGACAGGTGGCGATACAAATGAGCTCTTATCTATGAACCCTGATATTAGAAATTTACCAGAGTATAATAAAACTGTGTCCTAAATCCTTTGAGATCTGATCTTCAAGTCCATTTTCTCTCTTTTAATATTTTTTTTTCTGGGGGAAGGATATTCAGACTTCACAATAGTTCAAAGCATCTTATTTTGGCTTTTCAACGTTCCTCTAACTGGAAAGGGAAAAGAAGGTCCTTCAAAATAATGGTTTTATGGCTTCTTAAGCGTTTTTTAAAAAGTCATTTTCTTCCTCTCTACTTCATATTGGCATCCATTTTTTAAAAAAGCATAGTGTTATTTCTCTCCATCGTTTCCTGTCCAGAACTCTAGATTCTGGCAATGATGGATGTGGATTCGTAGTGTGTAAAGATAATTTAGATGACATTGCGGTGTTCCATTGCCAGGATGTGTGTGAAAGCCACCCTTGCTGCGTGCCTAAGTAATCCTCTTAGTCAGGCTTTGCATACATTAAAGGGGAACTTAATATTTAATTACGCTGTAGGGGCAATAAGTTAGTGTTCCCCACAAATCAATGTAGTGGTGGGGAACAGGCCAGCTTGTACAGAAGTTTTTTAGAAAAATATGTTTTATGGAGGCAGTCCCCTATCTCACAGTTGTAAGCAGAGCAATTTCCAGTTCACTAATGATTAGTTAACAAAATTAAAAATTCAGATGTCCTCATTTTTCAAAGGCTTGAGAGACCTTAATTCACATTCTAATGGCCTCCCATGGGGAGGAGCAGGGGAGACCAGTGACACGGAGGGGGAGATGTGTTGTTCTTAATCCTCTTGATACTTTTTATCAGAGCTCTTCAGGTCCTGCAATTTTCTAGTTAACCAGAGCATTAAAAATGTGCCTCGAAGTACTAATATTCCCTTTAAATTCTCCAACGTCTAAAAGAGTTTTTAAAAGCCCCAAATGGCAGGGCCGTCCGTGTTTGCTTTAAAATTCTTGGCTCTGGTGGCTAATTGGCTAGTACCTTTCTCGAACTGTTTCTTCCCGACCCTGCCCGCCAGTGGTCTTCTCGCTAATGGTTTCCAAGGTGCCCATGGAGATAAAGGTGCCATTCTGGGAAAGATGGGTGTCTTAGAAAGGCATATTTAAATTGTGTGATGCTTGTGGTTATTTTCAGCAGTGAATAAAAGAAAAAGATCTCCCCGTTTCTGCAGATCTTTAGATGATGATTCCAAAACAGAGCAACTCCTTTCTTGCTTTTCCTGTGAATTTGTTTCATTCCCCCCCCAGTGATGTGACCAGATAGCTTCAAGTGATTTAACAAAGCACTTCTGTCCTGTCCTGTCCATATGACGGATCCATCTAAAACCATTCCACTAATTTGCTTATGAAAATTGCAGAAATGTGGCAGTAATTGGGTAAGCAATGACAATGACTAGAAGTGACACGTCTGGGATTTTTGAGAAATGTTTCCTCATCCATATTACTTTTGGCACTATCATCAAAAGCAGAATAAGCATAGTCTGAGGGAGAGTGGTGCTGCTGAAATGGAAGGACATGGCATATTTCTTGTATTTATCAGTTGATGTAATAAAGAAATCGCTCCCAATATTATATTACCTTTGATTATCAATGTTTAATTCCCCTATGGGGAATGGGTACAATTTAAACTAAATTATGGTTGATGTGAAGAAAATATTAGTTAGTTTATATACAACCCCATTAGTATAGAATAGAGATTGCTGTTTCATTTCGGCAGTGGTCCAGTTCTGAAACAAAACATGGGAGACCACCTGACGTTCAGAACTGAACCAAACCAACGGAACGAAATCAGCCAAACCCTAGCCTTGCTCTAGGGTCATGCAGGGCTAAACTCCAATGAGGAAGAAGCCTCTGATGTCATATTTCACTCTTCCTGGCACTGGTCAATCAGACAGGGAGGTGGGAGGTGCATTTGCCTGCACAGCTCCTGATTGGCCAGTGCCAGGGAGAAGGAAAGATTATGTCAAAGGCTTCTGCCTTGTTGGAGTTTAGCCCCCGCGACCCCAGAGTGAGGTAAGGGAGCACTAGGACAATTGGACAATTTAAAAGATTCTTCTACGCTAGAGGTGGCCAGTTAATAAATCCTCCCATCAAGGTCTTCACTGCAAAAATCCTGGCCCAAATGCTCTACGGGGCTGAATTATGGGGGGAGGGAACTAAACCTAATCTGGAGGTAATACAGAACAAATTATTTAGGCAACTGTTGAGACTCCCTCCGGGGACCCCTTCTGCACACCTAAGAGCTGAGCTTGGCCTTCCTTCTGTTGGTGCCAGAACTGAGCTAGCCTATTTCAGATATGGGCAAAGATTAAATGGCGTGGATGATCAATCTCTGACCAAGAGTTGCTGGTTAGAACAACTGCGGACAGAAGGATGGGCAAAGCAGTGCCAAGTGAAATTAAAGACCTATGATCTTAGTATGGAAAGGCTTCTCAGCGCTGACCCCAGTTCGAACTCTTCAAAGAACTGGATTTTTGACAGTGATGCCTCTCAAGACAGGGCCACAATTATCGATTCCCGATTCTCAAAGTGGTACCCCAAACTGCAGATTAACCACCTGAGGCCAAAATATTTTGAGACTTTAACTATCGCACAACTGCGCTGGGCTTTTACAGAATTAAAATTCCAACAGATGCCCTCCGCCTATCTTGAAGGGAGATATAAAAAAATCCCAGTCACGGAACGTAAATGTGTTTAGGGATGTGACCAGATAGAAGATGTAATCCATTATGTCCTCTCTATAAGAATCCTCGAGCTAGACTATTGTGGCCTATTACTAAGATATTTCCTGCTTGTTCCAACGATGAAATAGTACGAAGGCTGCTCGCCGATAACCAGCCATCGGTTACTCATTCTGTCGCACTTTTTGCACTGGCCGCTAAGAAGTTGTGGTCGGGCTTTCTTAAGGACTCAAAGGATATTGGGGAGTTCATATTGTTGTTTTAAAAGAAGAAGATTTCTTCGATTTCTTGTACTATGTTATCTGTATTTTGTAAAGGCCTTTGGTCATAAACAATAAAGATACTATGTGTGTGTGATTTTCAAAGCAATAAATGAAATTATGGATATCGAAATATAAAAGTGTCCAACAATAGGGCAATTAAATATGATTGGAAAAAATCAATTAGAACCGTGGGGAAGGAATTAATTATTGTTATGTTAACAGTAGCAAGGCTGCTATTTCCAAAGAACTGGAAAAATAGTCATCGGTTTAATATTGAAGATTGGTACAAAGACAAGTGAATAGCTAGTAATGATAAATTAACTTGTGAATTGAAATTTAGAAAGGGAATATTGAAAACAAATTGTTTTAAGAAAATGTGGATTGTTTTCATAACATATATATTTGTCTGTGAAGATTCTCAGTCATCCAGGTGAGGTTTTCCAGAAGTTGAGTCATGGCAACTGGACTTCTTGTGAGATCAAAACGTTTCGTTCCCAGAAGAAAAGAAGTCCAGTTGCCATGACTCAACTTCCAGATTACACATGTCTCTGTTTTAAAAATGTTATTATCTCCGACCCCCCCAAAATTGTTCCATTTCTGAAGAAAGACAGGGTATATGGAGTACCATACAATACAAAACAGTAGTATGTTCTTTTAAAAATCCCAAAGTTGGTGGGGAACTCAGTCTGTCTTGAGGTCTTTTTATATTTTAGTTTATATTTCTGTTGTTAAGTTTTGTTTATTGTACAAATTAAATTATAATAAAAAAGAAACATGTCCACAGCTCATGACTAGCTTAAGAAAATAATAAAATAAGTTTAAAACAATAAAATATTAAACTGAGCAGAGTAGAAAGTTTAAACATAGGTACAAGTATCTTTATAATACCATCATCACCTCAAGGGTCAGCTAAAAATCCAAGTATTTTTGACTACAGCTTTAGTGTACTTTTCATGAAGCAGGATAGTTTCCAAAACTATCATTAAACTTTGCCTTAAAATAATATACTACCTAAAAGTTGTACTAGCGTGTGCATAAGTGTCTGTTGTTGACGCTGGTAGTGAATGTGGTGCATGCAAAGCCACCGTATGGTTCCGTCCCAATTTGGGGGTGCGCAGCCGGGCTGGCCGAAACGGTATGTGCTCCCTCATCCTCCCGAGAGTAGCCCACGTCGCCCTCTGAAAGTGTGGTGCAGACAAGGCCGGGAACCCGCCTGGGAGCTCTGCCGAGGATTCCCTGGAGATCATGCAAAGGGCGCCATCCGGCTCTGGGAGGGACATCCCTGATTCAACAGGGCAGCCCAAACCCGCCACTCGGTGGTGCCGCCACTCAGCTGTTGCTGAACGCGCTGCTACGTGGGTGTCGGTGTCGTGTTCGTCATCTGGGTGGAGGCCCTTCTCCCCTGGCAATAGAGTGGTTAATTGTCCTTTATTCAAGATACTCAGTAGGAGTCTCCACTTTAAAAAAGCTGGAATAATAATAATAATAATATGTCCATCAGCCTCTCCCTTTTGACATCATCCTTTGCTGGAGTAAGGAGCAGCTCTGTGTGTGCGTGCGTGCATGCGTGCACATAATAACAGGTGCAAAATAATTGCCTGCGCAATTCAATAAAACCATTCCAGGTGCATCTTTTGTGTCACTTTAGCATAGTATTTTAAAATAAAGCCCATATCTGAGACGATTTTTTCCCCAGAGCCTTTTTGCTGTGAGTAAATATGAAGTGTTTCTTTATTAAACTTCCCTGTAACTGAGAATGCATTGTAGCAGAAGAGGGATACCCACCAGTGCTTTCTTTGCTATTCCTGGTTTTATTAGTGCATTAATTCAAATTGGTACTACATTCAGTTATTTCAAAGGAATGCAGGATTGATAAGATACTTTCTTTTACGTGATACTGAATATATTACTGTTGAATTTCCCAGGATATGCATACACTTGACATTGTTTTGAGTCATGGTAGGTTGAGTAGGGACAAGTAATTTTATGGGCATTCAGCAAATGTACATAGTTTATCTTGCCTTCTGTAAAAGGAGTAAACTTGACTTCTGCATGTCAGTCATATGCAGTAATAATACTGTTTCAAACTCCTCGTTCCATTAAATTCTTTCCAAATGGCAGTCCTCTTCATGAAATGGCTTCTTTCTGAAACAGCAGCTTCCGCCAGTTATATAAGGATTTTTGCAATTTCCCTAGTGAATAGTAGTATTACACCTTTTGTCTTGACTCTTGCTAAATTGTTTCCTTCAATGCTGAGCCACACAGTGATTCATGTTGATGTGAAAGAAAATGTAAAATTGCCAGAAAAGTATAGTGACCCATTGGTTGTTCTGGCACGTATCTGAAATACCTTATTCTTTACAAATATTAACTAAATTTCTTCTTTCACAATTCACTGGAGTGAGATTCTAAAATTGAAAGTATGAAATATACCTTGTGAAAGAGAATGAAAATATGCAAATAAAGAATAATAAGCAAACCAAAAATTACTCATTTTGTCCTTCTGAATATTTATTAAACAGTATTTATTCAGGTATCATATTCATACCAGCATGCACTATAAAGAATATATTCATTTTATGTATATATTCATTTGTAGCATTTCAGTAGTCAGTAGCTAAATATGCATTATGATTCCAGGGGCAGTTTGCTTATTTAAAATGAGGTTTTATAACATACATTCATGACACAGTGTAGAGCTTAGACTCCTGATGAGCGTCCCCACCCCACCCCTTCCGTTACCTTGGATTGAATTAATTACCAAATTTTTTCTTTCAGGTTTCACTTTGGGGGGGGTGTTTGTCCTCCTAAGAAAGCATTTGCATTTGGCATTTGCTCTTTCCCTCCTTGCAGAGTCTCCTTTGATGTATAAATCAAGAGATCCTTTTAGAATCCTTTCATTGGGGAGGAGGCTTGGCTCTGGGGAAACCCTTCACCTCCGTTCTGAAACAGAGCTGCCTATTAATTGAGCGTTTCCGCATGGAATTTCTTCAGTGGGCAAAATGAAACACCAAGGCCAAGGTTTTCGTGATATTGTTTGCCTTCTTTCTTTCTCGCATAGTGAATTAGCTCTTCTGGTAAGAGCCCGGAGAGAGACCGGATTTGCAAACAATATGCAAAAGAGGCGTGCTGTTTTCTTATCCCCAGTCTCCGGTCAAACTTCCTCAGAAAATGTGCAGAAGCAAAGGATGGACGCAGTCTTCCTTTGCCCCGAAAATGGCTTTAAGCAGGGATGGAAACTGGAATTGCAAGATTAGCTGTAAAGTTGGACTTAAGGTGCACCAGTGACTCGACTTGGTTTGTTTGTTTGTTTTGAAAACTCATACTCAACTCACGACTTGGAACCCACCCAGCCCACCCTTTTTGCTGAGAAAAAGAGCTTCTTTTTAATAGGGGCTTGAACTTGGTACCCAAAGTCATGGGCTCAGACCCAAAGACTTGCCAACTTCCCTGGATTTTAGACTTTGCATAGGGGGGATCCCTGCTGTACCAAGAAAGAGTAGGTTCATGGGACCGTTAAGTAACATTCCCATTGTTCCGCTGCCTGCCAGTGAGATTGCGTTGTGGTTGAGGTTGACTGGTGGCCAATGAACTGACTAGGTGTAAGACTCCTTTATAAATCACTTCATTTTGAGTAGTATGAGGTTCTCTCTGTTCAGCACTGGTTAGGCCTCATCTGGATTGTTCTGTCCAGTTCTGGACACTGCACTTCAAGAAGGATGCTGACAAAAAAAACAAGTTCATAGAAGAACAACAGGGATGACTTGGGAGCTGGAAACCAAGCCGCATGAGGAATGATGGAAAGAACTTTTTTTTGGGGGGGGGAGGAAGTATGATAGCCCTTTCAAATACAGTGGTACCCCGATTTAAGAGAAATTCGACTTAAGAGTGGAAAACTGTTGGCATTTTAACTGTTGCCTTACAAATTTTAGATATGGTCTACTCGACTTACAATTTTTTTTCATTTTTTTCATTTTTAACTAATTTTTTTCAATTTTTTAGATAGGTACCCCAACTTAAGAGTAGTTAGACTTAAGAGCATGCACTCGGAATGGATTAAATCCGTAAGGCGAGGTACCCCACTGTACTTGAAAGACTGCCGTACAGAGGAGGAGGAGCAGGAGGAGCAGGAGGATCTGTTCTTGTCCAAGGGCAGGACGCTCAATAAGGGGCTCAAGTTCCAGGAAGCCAGATTTCAGAGGATATCAGGAAAGACTTCCCAACTGTTAGAGCAGCGCAACAATGGAACCCATGACCTCAGGAGGCGATCAGTGCTCCGACACTGGAGGTATTCGAGAGAAATTCAGACAACACCCTGGCCGGTAGCCTTTGATTTGTATCCCAGCCTAGAGCAGGGAGTTGGACTCTATTACCTGATAAGCCCCTTCCAACGTCCTGACTCTCTGATTCTATAAGCAAGTATGGGTTAATTTTGCTTCTCCTGGTCATGCAGAAGAGCAGGGAATTATACAAGGAACCCAAGTATTTAGAATATATTGATTAAATGACTTCCTTCCTTTCTCTCCCTTTCCCCTCAACTCTCGTGCAGCTCTTGACACGTCCTCATTTCCACAGCACATGTGGCCTTTCTGTAAGCCGCGCTTCATGGAAATAATGGGTTTGTAATCAAAAAAGGTTAGGCAGTATGTATGTGTGTATATATTATAGTATACACACACAGTGGTACCTTGTATAAAGGAATTAATTCGTTCCAAATGAAATTATGTTAAGCAAATTTTCCTTTATACAAATTTCCCATAGGAATGCATTGAAAATGGAGTAATCTCATTTTTATGTTGTACGGATTTTCCCCATAGGTGATTATGTTAAGCAAACTTCCCTTATCTCTGGAATATTTTATGTTGTACAGATTTTATGTTATACAAGCTGTTTGTTATATAAGGGTTCACTCTGTGTGTGTGTGTGTGTGTGTGTGTGTGTGTGTGTGTGTGTGTGTATATATATATATATATATATATATATATATATATATATATATATATATATATATATATATATATATATATATATATATATATATATATCCTAAAAATGAATAGCTCATATTGAAGGGCATTTCTTCATGAAACTAGCAGCCAACGAACTGGTAGCACTTGTGTGACCAAAACACTGTCATTACCACGTCATCATCTTTTAGACTTTTTCATACCAGTGTTATACGGAACTTGAGCTGACTTTAACATAAGTCCCCTTATCAGGAGAAAGTTGTTTGCTTTTTCAAAAACATTTATTTATTCAACTGTTGGACGATAAATGAAATGAAACCATTACTGTAATTAATTTTCTGCCTGCTTTTTTGGAGTGCTGTGACATTTTGGAGAAACTCCTATGTTGACAGACTGCTTAGCATCACAGCATGAGATCTTTTAAGATTTAATGTTTCAGTGAATATTCAGTAATCTGCGCTTGTGAAATCTCATACATTTTATTTTTTGGTAGGGAATTCAAGAAGGTGGCGGGATTCTTAGCACTATTCCCTTGATGTGCTTGTTCAGGTTTAATGTTGTTTAGGGAAATATAATTTCTGGACTTACCATGGGAGACTAGACTGAATAAAATGCTGTCTAGGAATATCTTAGACATCTTCTCTATTTTAAGCCCATGGCTCGGCTGACAGATCATATTTATTCCTTGAAAATTCTGCCATAGGTATCTTGGTATGCCGGATCCTGTGTGAATTATCGCTCTCTCCCAATTTCTTAGGTAGAAGTAACTGATATTGAAAATGAAGAAAAGAGGTACTCTCTCTTCTTGAGACTTCTGGAAACGAGTGAGGACCATCTGAAATTTCAACATTTAGCTATGCTCCTGCAAGCTTGGCCCCCTATGAGAAGCCCTGATATGTAAGTATTTGTTGATAAGTTAGCAACCATTTTAAAGTATCTTTTTTTAAAAAAAAATATATGCATTATCATGCTTTTGACTTTGAAAATATGTTTCTTTCGTTGAACGTCTAAGATACGTTCATCGGTTTGTCTCACTGAGAAATGCATAAAATTGCAGAATTATGTGTGTGTGTGTGTTTTAAAAGGAAGCTATTTATTTATTTATTTTTGATTTTTTTTTCTGAATCCAACAGAGCTATGGTGTTTGAGGCAATGCATTAGCAACTAAGCTGAGTTAAGTTCTGCTACTTCATAATTTCGGTGTTGTTGTTTTACATAATTCAGCTCATAGACACCTTTAGCGATGGCTCTGTCTGCCTCATGGTGCCTAAGAAGGATAAGAATTGATCCCCACCATTATAACATATTGGTATGGCTCTTAGATCTTTCCTAAAGTAAAAGACAATTCGAGATGGCCTAGTAGTGAAAGGTTAAGGAAACATCTTAGGAAAACCAGAGAATTCCGTTCCAGTAGCTTGAGGGCGTCGCTTCTCTGGCTTCTAAATATGGGGGAAGAGAATAGATTTGTTGTGCTGTGGTATGTTTTCTCTGAAAAAATACATAGTGCCACAGCTGCTTGTCTCTTCTTTTCAAGAACAAATCAAGGTTGTTATTGTTGTTGTTTTTAGTTTGAGAGAGAGAACTACTGATACTCTCTGGCAGGCTGGCTCAGATTTTCATTCCTTTGATTGTAAATGTAAGGCTTGGAAGGCAGCAGAAAGGGATGTGATATTTGTTTGTTTAAAATATTTTTTTCACCCTGCATTTTTCCTTAACAAAAGATCTGGGGATATGTTCATCATTAAAAAAAATAGCACGTTGCTCAGGTATTTTAAAAGGAATTAAAGGCACATCATATTAAATTTTAGATAAAATATGAAAGATGAAATTGCCTTCTGTTGAGCTACTGGTGGGGAATTCTGAGAGCTATAATATAAAGAAAACAGCTTTCCCCCGTTTTACTGAGAACAATGTTGCTATAGCAGTTGAATAAATAAATGTATCTGAAAAAGCCAACAGAATGCTACTGTGCAAACTACAGTTGAGCTGACTTCTCTCACATTCATTTTCTCTTCAGCAACAATGCTGAGTGCACGTGCATAAATTAACCACCTCAATTTACTGATTGCTGTCAGCAGAGTCCTTGCTGAAGTCACGGAGCTCTGCTTATTCCTTCCTTCCTTCCTTCCTCCCTTCCTCCCTTCCTTTATAGGTTCTACAAAATTAAATCTGTAATGTTGACTTTTCAGATAACAATCCCATATCTCCTTATTTCAGTTGTGTGTTGCCCATCACACACAAATCTAGCGTGTCTGGTTAGTGTGAAGAAAGCAGTTGTATTTGATTCAGGTTTTAGAAAGCTAGTCATTAGCCCTTATGAGGGTCACAATGATATATGTGTATGTACAGACCCCCCCCCAAAAAAAAAGTATGTTTCCAAACTGTATTTCCTTGATTGTTTTCGATAATAAGCCCTTGAATAAGCAGTCAAGAGCTTATGTCAGTTGTGCACCGCTTCCCCTGAAGTAGAGCTGACCATCATCAGCACATGGAGGCCATCCTGCTCCAGGTCACCTGACAACTATGCACAGCAGTGTCATAAAGCACTAGAGGCGACGTGGTGAGTAAGAAGAATGGCGCAGCAGTGCTCCCTCTCTTTGGACATCAGAACCTAAGAGAAGAGCCATCCTGCTGGATCAGGCCAAGAAAGGCCTATCGAGTCCAGCTTCCTGGATCTCCCAGTGGCCCCATCAGATGCCTCTGGGAGTGCACGCGACTAGATCTCTGTCACCTGATACCACTCCCCTGCATCTGGCCCTTGAAGTACCCCGGTTTTAAGCTTGGAGATTGCACATCTCCATCATGGTTTGTAACCTGTGATGGACTTTTCCACCAGGAATCCAGGCCAGATGCCATCACCACATCCTGTGGCAGGGAGTTCCACAGACTAACAACACGCTGGGTGAAAAAATAGAGAGAGTCTGAGTCCAATTCTGCCCCATAATAAGTTTTTTAATTGATACAACATAGACTGTGGGTCCTCTGATGGCAATTTTAGTGTAATGATTTTAGTGTAAGGTTTTTATTATTGTTTTAATTATTTATTGATATTTGATGTTTTAACTGTTTTAATTCTTTGATCGTAAGCTGCCCAGAGACCTTTGGGTAGTAGGTGGCATATAAGTTGTAAAAATAAAATAAAATAAAATAAAATAAAATAAATAATGGGGACCAAACTGAGATGAGACTAGAAGATCATTGATGTGGGTTGAGAGTTCCTGAGGCTGAATTACCACTGTTTGCTCAAGCATTTGTCTTCAGAAGAAGACATTCATCATCACATGGTAGTGCTGAGCCCACCAAGTATAAACTTCCAAATCTGGGGAAGATTGTTTTTAAACAGGGATGGTATCATTACCTTCTTAGCATACCTGTTACGGTTAGTATTATTAGCTTTTTCAGAGAGGGTAGCTCTGTTAGTCCTTTAAAGAATTGCAGGCAAAAATGAAAGAAAAACAAAACAAAACAAAAGACCTAAAACATGTGGCGCCTTAAAGACTAATTTTCATATTTTAATGTAACATTTTGTGGACACGTCCACTTCTTCAGACATATAGCAGCAGAATGAGGTGTGCAATATAATATGTGATGAGATATGCATTTCATTGGTGGATAGGGGAGGGGGAAGAGGAGGTAGAGATCATGAGTTGTAGAAGTGGTGGGAGGACTTGGCCAGGGGACGTAGGTATGTTAAGCATTGTCTGTGGAAGAGGATGAGATGATTATTTGTACAAATGGTGAGAAGAATGATTTGGCTAGGGGATCATAGATATGTTAAGTATTGCTATTGGCTCTGTGGTCAGGGTCTGTAGAAATGTTAAGTGTGGTTTTAAGGTAAATTCCTCAAGAGTCAGAAACCATAACCAGATTGAATGGGGTGAGGTGTGTGTGTGTGGAAGAAAGGGGTGAGGGAGTGGGAGTGTTTATCTTAGGGTACAGGTGGGAGATAAAACTTCAATGGAAAATGGCAATACAGTGGAACCTCAGATAATGACTGCCCCGGATAACGAATAATTCGGATAAGGACTCGTTATTTTCAAACCCCCCCCCCACAGCCCACAGCCCCAGCCTCCCTCCACATTTCTCTTTTTATGACCTGTGGGGGGAGGCAACATGCAGAGGTGGGGCCTGGGGGGGGGAGAACCGGGGCAGTCTGTCTCTTGGCGGCAGCGGCAGAGGAGGAGGAGGAGGTGGGTTTTGTGGGCGGTGGGGGGGAAAGCGCCAGGCACCGCTCGGCCCGAAGGCCCGGCAGCGGCAGAGGAGGAGGAGGAGGAAGAGGTGGGTTTTGTGGGGGGGGGAGTGCCAGCCGCCGCTCGGCCTGAAGGCCCA
This sequence comes from Phrynocephalus guinanensis, assembly GCA_037367245.1. Taxonomy (NCBI): domain Eukaryota; kingdom Metazoa; phylum Chordata; class Lepidosauria; order Squamata; family Agamidae; genus Phrynocephalus; species Phrynocephalus guinanensis. The sequence goes on along the minus strand of CM074733.1, from coordinate 176,777,926 downwards.
GCGGCCGCAGTGGTGGAGGAGGAGGAAGAGAAGGAGGAGGAGAAAGAAGAGGTGGGTTTCGTGGGGGGAAAGCGCCAGCTGCCGCTCGGCCCAAATGCCCGGCGGAGGGGAAGGGGGAGGAGTGCACTTTGAAAGTGCACTTTAAAGAGGTCTGAGAAAAAAGGCTTCTTTTTTTGCCTTTTTCCGGACCTCCGGAACAGATTAAAATGGTTTCCCATTCATTTCAATGGGAAACCATGCTTCGGATAACGAGGAACTTCGGATAACGAGGAACGTCAGGGAACGAATTACCGTCGTTATCCGAGGTACCACTGTATAGTAATATTACATTTGATAATAACTCAAGAAACCCAGACTTATGTTCAATCCCTTCTTGTGTGTGCCCATCATGCATATGAATTTTATCTCAGCTGTTTCCCTTTGTATTCTTGATCTGTAGTGATTCTGTTCCAAAACGGTGACCTTCAGGTCCTTCAAGGAGTGTCCAGGTAAACTGAAGTGATTTGAGACAGGTTTCTCTGTATTGTGGTTTCTTGTGTCAAACTTGTGTCCATTGATGTGTTTTCTTAGAGATTGTCCTGTTTGTCCAATGTGGAGTGAAGACAGGCATTGCTGGCAAAAGATGGCATGGATCACATTAGTTAAGGAGTAGGTGAAGTTGCCCTTGATACTGTATTCAACATTGTTGGGTCCTGTGATTGTGTTGCCAGAGTAGACGTGTGGGCAGAGTTGGCATCGGGGTTTGTGACAAGGTTTCGTTCCATTGTCCATGTTGCTGTTTTCTAATCTTGTGTGCATTAGTGTTTGTTTGAGGTTGGGAGGTTTGTTGTTCAGTCGTTCAGTCGTGTTCGACTCTTCGTGACCCCATGGACCAGAGCTCGCCAGGCAAATATAGGTCTCCCACCAAGAGTGATGTGTTCTTGTCAAGGATGGGCTGGAGATCATTTAAGATGTGTGAAAGTGGTCTCACTTGTGGAGTTTAAGTGACAACCAGTGGTGTTCTGTCATTTGGCCCTTTGGAGCTGTCTTGTAGCAGGTTATCTCTGGGTATGTGTCTTGCTTTGCTGATTTGTTCCTTAACCATGCGAGGTGGATATTGTAGTCTGAGGAAAGCATTTTGTAGATCCTTGAGTTTGGAGTCTCTATCCTGTGGGTCAGAGCAGATGTGGTTATATCTAAGCGCTTGGCTATATACGATTGATTTAGTTGTGCGTTCAGGATGGAAGTTTGAAGAATGCAGATAGATATACCAGCCAGTTGGTTTTCGGTACAGTATGGTACTAAGATGCCCATGCTGTAGTTTCAGGCAGTGGTGTCCAGAAAGTTCACCTGTTGTGTGGATTGTTCCAGGGTGAGGTTGATGTTTGGGTGAAAACCATTGAAGTCCTGGTGGAATATTTTTAGAGATTCCTCTCCATGGATCCAGATCAGAAAAATGTGCATCAATGTATATCAAATAGAGAAGTGGTTTCTGTGTGCATTGTTATGGGACACCGCATGGATGGAGCCTCTGCACCAAGGTCCATCAGGGTTTTCTCTGCAAACCCAGAGATACATTCCCCATGATCCGAGGACTCCTCCTCTGATATGTTACACCCAGGGCCCATGCCAAGCATTTTTGTGCCCTAGGCAAGACTAACTACTTGCGCCCCACCCACCCACCCACCCAAGTGCTATGGAATATAAATATATTCCATGTATAAAGGGATTAATTCATTCAGAATGAAATTCTGTTAAGCAAATTTTCCTTTGTACAAATTTCCCATAGGAATGCATTGAAAATGGATTAATCGTGAGCATTTTTCTGTTGTATGGATTCGCCCCATAGGTGATTTTATTAAGTGATTTTCCCCTATCTCTGGAATTTTTTTTCCTTTAAGTGGATTTCCTGTTAAACAAAACACTTGTTATACGAGGGTCCGCTGTAGTTATATTCCATAGCGCTGTTGCAGTACTTATCTTAAAATTTTAAAATATAACTTTTCAGTTGCATGTTCTTCAATGCAAAACTGTGCCTCAGGTGAATTCTGCTCTCCTCTGAGTTCAGTTCTGCACCCCTCTTAGTTCTGCCCTCTAGGCGGCCGCCTCGTTTGCCTCCTGGTAGCCATGGCCCTGGTTGTACCAGGGCTGCTCAGAGTAGATGCCTTTTGTGTGCAGCACCTCACATCCTGACGTGCTCGGGGCGACCCTCTACCAGGTCCATCTTGGCAGCGTTCCACCCCAGAGATGTACCCATGGCAGCTTTCCAGCCCACTCAGTCTTGCTGCCTTCTCAAATTATCATAAGAAAACCATTTGAGCCCAAAGGCACTCTTGGCCGCTGACCTTTTTAAGATCTCTTCTTACTTGGGAAACCATAAATTCTCATTTTTGTTTGATGTTGCCCTCTCCTAGCTGTTATTAATAGCCTGCTGGTTCTGTGCCTGTCAGTTGATATAGGGCTCATCGCCAGTTCCCCAGTCAATATATATAGGGAAATTAAACTTGTGTATTTCAGCTGTAAGTGTTCTTAGACTCCCTACTCAGAAGGCAACTTAAAGCATTGTTTTTCAGGGAGTCTTTCTGCGCTGACCTTGTTTGATTTTAAGTCCTCTGTCCTGCTGTCACATGGAGAATTCCAGTTGGGGCCACTTGCTCTTATTTTCCTAATGTTTTCATTTTTGTGTCTTCTAGTTTTTCATTGTAGGTTTTGTCTGTTGTTGTAAATAGGATAATGCATTGCAGTCAGGGCCGGCGCGTCCATTAAGGCGAACTAGGCAGTTGCCTAGGGCGCCAAAATGGAAAGGGGGCGCTGGCCAGCCTGCTGCCCCCCGCTGCCCCCCACCACTGGCCACCGCCATCCGTACCCCCCGCCCATCGCCGTCCGTCCACCGCCCCCCACGCCCATCGCCGCCCCCCCATGCCCGTCGCCGCCCGCCCCCAACACCCCTCGCCTAGGGCACAAAAAAACCTAGCGCTGGCCCTGATTGCAGTAATGGGGCAGCATATAAAACCAACCAACCAACCAACCATTTCCCAATACAGTGGTACCTCGGTTTACGAATGCCACGGTTAAAGAAAAACTCGATTTAAGAAAATAAATTATTGGAAATGGTGATGCCTCGGTTTAAGAAAAAAAATTCAGTGGAATGCCCCCATTTAAGGTTTTTTTTCCATAAGACATTAAAAGTTGATGTGTGATGTTCGCATGATGAAAGAATGGGAATGCCTCCGTTTAGGGAATTTTTAAATGGAATGCCCTGGTTTGCCTTTTTTCTGACCTCTGGAACGGATTAATTGGTTTTCAATGCATTCCAATGGGAAACCGCATTTTGGTGTAAGAATTTTTCACAATACAAAATGGTCCGGAGAATGAATTAATTACTTACATAAAGGTACCACTGTGTATACTTATATATAAGATCTAGCTGATCTGCATGACACCTGTTAATGGCACCTGAAGTCACAATTTCTTTGTCATGATCTTGGTGCGCTACACCTGTGGCCTTCGCCTGTGCAGAACTGTCATTTGGAACCTTCTAAATAAAGCAGGTTTTGACCGTAGCCTTTTCCCTCTCGTCTCTCCAGTACATGTGTCAGCAGGCTGTCCCACAGGGGTGCTTCAGTGTTGACCTCCCTGTTAACAACCATAAAGATAACTTGGCAAAAAAAAAAACCCTTCCTACACACTTGTTACCTCTCATCAGGTAAAGACTTTCTGTAAAGTTCAGAATGATCTGTGTCACATCCCCTGCCTGGAAAGAAATCCTCCTCTATACCATCTGACCAGAAATGTGGATGCCTCGACCTTCTGAGTGCAAATGTTAATGCCTCGGTCTTTTCAGCCAGAAAATGGCATTGGGTCTGCCAACAGGTGCATCCAGAATGGTGCCACTTGTTCCTTTGGGATAAGTTAACCAGACAGATGGAATTCTTGCCTGAGCATAACAATAAGAAGGTTGTCTATCTCTTCTTTAAAGAATCTGGCAACGTCTCCCACCAACCCCTCAGCTCAGCTAGGCACACAGTGCAGTGTACAGCTAAAGCCTTAATTGGTAGTACAGTAATACCTTGGTTTAAGGGTAATAATAATAATAATAATAATAATAATAATAATAATAATAATAATAATAATAATAACAACAACAACTTTATTTTTATGCCGCCTTTCTCCCCAGAGGGACCCAAGGCGGCTTACAACAAATTCAAAAAAGTACAATAAAAGCAATACAATGTAAAAACAACTCAATACCAGTGAAATACTATAAAATACTATACAATATAATACAATATAATACAATAAAAACAAGATTAAAAAAACAATAGTTGCAGCAGGGTTTAAAAAGCTCCCCAGCCAATAAGACTAAAAAAGTAAGATGCTATAAAAATTTGTAAAGGCTGGAGGCTCAGAAGGCTTGCCTAAATAAGTACAGTAAGTCTTAAGGCCTCGCTTGAATATTTCAAGGGAGGAGGCGGTTCTCAACTCAAAGGGGAGGGAATTCCATAGTATTGGTGCCACTACTGAGAAGGCCCTATTTCTTGTTGCCGCCCCTCGTACTTCCTTGGGTGGCGGTACTCGTAGAAGGGCCTTCTCCGATGACCGAAGGGGGCGGACCGGATTATAGGGAAGAAGGCGGTCTCTCAGATAACCTGGTCCTAAGCTGTATAGGGCTTTAGAGTTCATAACCAGCACCTTGAATTGGGCCCGGAAGCGAATGGGCAGCCATTGTAGTCCCTGGAGAAGCGGCCCAACAGAGTTGTACCGCCGAGCTCCAGTAACCACCCGGGCTGCCGCATTCTGTACCAATTGTAGTTTCCGAACCATCTTCAAGGGCAGCCCCACATAGAGCGCATTGCAATAGTCTAATCTTGATGTCACCATGGCCAGGTCTGCATGATCTTGGTTTAAGAGCATTTTGCAAGACATGCAAACATTTTTTCTAAATTTTGCCCTGATCAACAAGCAATATATTGATATACACGCACTGGAGCAGGTCACATGATCACAAGTGAGCCAATGGTGGCTCTCCTTTCCTCTCCCTGCTGAATTGTGGGGAATTGTCTGGAACATTCCCTCTCAGGCAGCCTCCAAAGCAGAGGGAGGAAAGAGGAATAGACGTCTCCCTTGCACCAGTCAGGAATATGCAGGTTAGGGTTTTATTTTTCCTTATATTTACATTTTTATTTAATTTGTTTTCAACATTCTTTCTTACTTTTTCAAACCGTTTCTAGTCATGGGGTAGCTAGTCAAGTGTGTATAGGGCTACAAAGTGCACTGTACACTATTGTTGTCACATTAAAAATACAGATAAACTCACCTGGGTGACTAAGAATCTTCACATACATTAACAATACAGAGTAAAATCCAGTTAGTCCAAAGCAGAGCAGATTCCGCAAACAGGTACGTAAACCATGGTGTGGACGTGGACTTCTAGCCAACTCCTTTTGTGAGTTTTGGCATTTTGTGTGTACATCATGTGGTCTATGGGACCCCAGAACAAATCATCGGAATTTACATTATTTCTTATGGGGAAATTTGCTTTGATATGAGAGTGTTTTGCTTTACAAGCATGTTTCTGGAACGGATTATGCTCATAAACTAAGTTATTACTGTATTATCTTATCTCCTGGCTCCACTCTACAATCTTAAGCATTGGTGGAGATACCCTAATCAGTTCTCCGAAAAGAAAGGCAAGGAACAAGACAGTAACCACTAACTTTCCCATGTGGGCCATCACACAGGAATTCAACCATCCACGTTGTACTGATGTCAACCTGTCTGGCGAAGATCACCCAACTGTTCTTGATCCTAATCTTGAACATTAAAAATGTTTTACAATAAACTTTCATCATCCAAGGCGTGCTTGATCTCCCATCATTCCATGTATCCTTCTGACATATGTAAACCGACCAACACCAAATACCGTCTTTAGCTTCTTACAGTATCTTCCCAACACCTGGTATGGAAAGCTCCCTCTCATTTGGCAAAGTAACTCTCTCCGCAAAGGATGGGGTCCGCAGTTTGGGTGTCCTGCTGGATCGGGCACTCACCATGGAGACCCAGGTGGTGTCAGTGCTCCACTCCGCTCATTGCCATCTGCAGAGGATTGCTCAGCTGTGGGCCTTCCTGGATGTTGGGATGTTGGCCACACTGGTCCATGCCCTCGTCATCTTGAGATTAGACTACTGTAGTGCTCTCTACATGGGGCTGCCTATGAGGTTTATGCGGAAACTGCAGCTAGTGCAGAATACAGCGGCGAGATTAAAAAGATTCCAGCATATACCCTGTTCTGGCCACTTTGCACTGGCTTCCGATTCGCTACCACATTGACGTCAAGGTTTTGGTATTAACATACAAAAACCTAAACAGTTTGGGACCTTGGTATCGGACAGAACGGTTCCTTCCAATAAGAACTGCCAGGATCACTCTTTCAAGCCAGGCTGGCTATCTGCAAGTACCGACCGCGAGGGACGCACGAAAAATATCAACAAGGAACCGGGTCTTCTCGGTGGTCGCGCCTCACCTGTGGAAGGAGGTTCCCCAAGAGATTTGCCTGGCACCCTAACCCTAACCCTAACCCTTCCCCGATCATTCTGTTCCAACCACCTTATATAAATAGGACACTACTTTTCCTCTCGGCCTTATGATAATTTTCTACCAGCTCTTTATTTTTTGATTTGCTTTTATTTTGAATTGCTAAATGGTTTTGATTTACAATATTTGTGTGTATTTGTTCTTTGTGTTATTAATATGATGATGATGATGATGATGATGATTTATGTCATGTTGGTTTTTATTGATTAGTCTGTTTATTTAAGTTGTATAATGTGTTCTCTTGTATTCTGCTTATGTTTGCAAACTGCCCAGAGTAGCTTTTCGCTAGATGGTTGCTGTAAATAAATAAATAAATAAATAAATAAATACCTTGTCAAATATATTGTGAAAAAATCTATTGTCATACTAACTAACTCAGGCTGTTGCTAGCTGCTGTAGAAACTCATTCCACCACAACCTTAACCTGCACCCAACACTGTTACCTAGACGCCAGGTCTCACAGGGGTGCTTCATTTGGAGGAATACTTCCCTTTCTTGTTCCCTAGTGAGCATATGCTCCTCCTACCAGCCTACCTTCCAGAGTTTTCCATGGAAGCTTATTTATCTTAACCCATGCATGTGGTCTTCAGAGACCATTATGATGAAAACTAGGTCACTTACCTGTAGCGTTATTGTTCAAGTGGCGCCTTGTGCGTTTGCACCCTCCTCTCTTTGGCCCACAGGGGTGGCTGATATTCTTCCCCTTTGTCACCCAGCTGTTTGAACGGAGGCATTGCCTGTCAGTGAGTAGACCGTAAGGAGATGGTCAGATTACTGCCAGTAAATCAATAGGTGTGAATGCACAGGGGACCACTTGAAGAACAAACAGAAACAAGGAAGCAACTTGCTTTTTAACAGTCATGTGCATATACATGGCAGTTCACATTCATGTGTGCATATTGAGTACCGACCGATGATAAGAACATAAGAACATAAGAAGAGCCATGCTGGATCAGGCCAAAGGCCCATCTAGTCCAGCTTCCTGTATCTCACAGCGGCTCCACAAGATGCGTTTGGGAGCGCATGAGATTAGATATCTGTCTCCTGATACTACTCCCCTGCATCTGGCCCTTGAAGTACCCTGGTTTTCAGCCTGGAGATTACACATCTCCATCATGGTTTGTAACCTGTGATGGAGTTTTCCACCAGGAATCTGTCCAATCCCCTTTTGAAGGCATCCAGGCCAGATGCCATCACCACATCCTGTGGCAGGGAGTTCCACAGACTAACAACGCGCTGGGTGAAAAAATATTTTCTTTTGTCAGTTCTTACTCTCCCAGCCCTCAATTTGAGTGTATGTCCCCTAGTTCTGGTATTTTGGGAGAGGGAGAAGAGCTTCCCTCTATCCACTTTACTCATGCCGTGCATTATTTTGTACGTCTCAATCATATCCCCCCTCAGGCGCCTTTTTTCCAGACTAAAGAGCCCAAATGTTTTAGCCTTTCCTCATAAGGGAGGTGCCCCAGCCCAGTAATCATTTTAGTCGCTCTCTTCTGCACCTTTTCCAGTTCCACTATGTCCTTCTTGAGATGCGGTGACCAGAATTGTACACAATACTCCAGGTGCGGCCTTACTATTGTTTTGTATAAAGGGATTATAATGTTCGCTGTTTTATTTTCAATCCCCTTTTTGATAATCCCTAGCATGGAATTGGCCTTCTTCACTGCTGCCACATATTGGGGAGACACCTTCATGGAGCTGTCCACCAACACACCAAGATCTCTTTCCTGATCTGTCACGGATAACTCAGAGCCCATAAGTTGATAGATAAAGTTTTGATTTTTTCCCCAATATGCATTACTTTACATTTCGCTACATTAAAACGCATTTGCCATTTCTCAGCCCATTCCCCCAGTTTGGAGAGATCCTTCTGGAGCTCTTCACAATCTTCTCTGATTTTTACCACACGGAAAACTTTTTGTGTCATCGGCAAACTTGGCCACCTTGCTGTTTATCCCTGTCTCCGGGTCATTTATGAACAGATTGAAAAGCACCAGTCCCAGGACAGAGCCCTGGGGAACATCGCTTTTCACTTCTCTCCATTGTGAAAATTTCCCATTGACACCTACTCTTTGTTTCCTGGATCTCAACCAGTTCTCAATCCATAAGAGGACCTGCCCTCTTATCCCCTGACTGTGCACTTTTCTCAGCAGCCTTTGGTGAGGGACTGTGTCAAAAGCCTTTTGAAAATCCAGATAAACTATATCCACCGGTTCACCCAAATCCACATGACTGTTGACCTTTTCAAAAAATTCTAAAAGATTTGTCAGACAAGATTTACCCTTACAGAAGCCATGCTGATTTTATCTCAGCAAGGTTTGTTCTTCTATGTGTTTTAAGATTTTCTCTTGGATGAAGCTTTCCACCATCTTCCCTGGGACAGATGTAAGGCTATCTGGCCTGTAGTTTCCTGGGTCCCCCCTCCTTCCTTTTTTAAAAATTGGTGTGACATCTGCTATCCTCCAGTCCTCCAGCACTGTGGCCGTTTTAAGAGACAAGTTGCATATAACCGTTAAGAGATCTGCAATTCCATTTCTCAGTTCTCTAATACCCCTTGGGTGGATGCCATCTGGGCCCGGTGACTTGTTAATCTTCAATTTATCAATTAGTCCTAAAACCTCCTCTCTTTTAACCTGTATTTGATTTAATTGTTTAGGCAAGAGGGGCGGTTCGGGCAGCGGAATCTGCTCCAGGTCTTCTGTCGTGAAGACAGATGCAAAGAACTAATTTAATTTCTCTGCAATTTCAAAGTCCTCCTTAACCTCCCCTTTTCCTCCCTCACCATCCAGAGGGCCAACTGGTTTTCCTGCAGGTTTTCTACTTCTAACATATTTAAAGAAGCTTTTATTATTACCCTTTATATTGCTAGCCATGCGTTCCTCAAAATCTTTATTTGCCTCTCTTATCATCTTCTTACATTTCTTTTGCCAGAGTTTGTGTTCCTTTTTATTTTCCTCCTTTGGGGAGGATTTCCATTTACAGAAAGACCTCTCCTTGCGCTTTAGAGCCTCTCTAACTCCACTCGTTAACCATGCCGGTGTCCTCTTGGACTTAAATGAGCTCTTCTTTCTTTGTGGTATGCACTTGTGCTGGGCCTCTATTACCGTTGTTTTAAACAGGCTCCATGCACTCTGAAGAGATTGGATTCTTCTAACCTTCCCCTTCAATTTCTCTCTAACTAGTTTCCTCATCTGAGGGAAGTTTGCCCTTCGAAAATCAAGGGTTTTTATGTCTGATTTGGTTGACACTCTTCCTCCAACATGCATGGCAAAGGAAATTGCAGCATGGTCACTGTTCCCCAGAGCCTCAGTGACATTCACATCCCTGACCAGGTCCTGAGTATCACACAGCATTAGATCAAGAGTTGCCTGTTCTCGGGTGGGCTCCATGACAAGTTGCCCTAAGGCACAGTCATTCAGCAAGTCGAGAAACCCAGTTTCTCTTTCTTGCCCGGAGCTCGCATTGGCCCAGTCAATGTGGGGATAATTGAAGTCCCCCATGATTACTATCCTATCCTTCTGAGACACCTCCATGATATCTCTCCTCATTTCAAGGTCCCCCTCAAGTTTTTGATCTGGAGGGTGATAGCATACCCTAACTATCAGATCACTCCTTGGACCTGGTAGTTTAACCCACAGTGATTCTATGGTGGAGTCAGGCCCTCTGTCAATCTCCATTCTGCTGGATTTTACCCCTTCTTTGACATAGAAGGCCACTCCCCCTCCAACCCGCACATCTCTATCCCTTCTATAGAGTTCATAGCCTGGGATTGCTGTATCCCACTGGTTCTCCACATTCCACCACGTTTCTGTTATGGCTATAATATCTCTGTTATCCCTAGCTGCCAAATGTTCAAGTTCTCCCATCTTTGCTCGGAGGCTTCGAGCATTGGCGTAGAAGCACCTGTACAGTGGGTCCCGCAACAACAGCTGCTGCCTTGTTCTCCCCCCCCCCAGCTTTTGTTTTCAGTAGACAAACTATCACATTCCATTATTCTCCCAGTGCTAATACCTGCTATGTCATCTCTATGTGATTCTCTACCCTCTCCAACCTCATTCCCTGAGGATGAGGTGTCCCGAACTGGATGCCACACAGCTCCTGACGGTTTTCCCCCAGTTATCAGTTTAAAAGCTGCTCTGCAGCCTTTTTGAGGTTGAGTGCCAGCAATCTGGTCCCATCATGATTCAAGTGCAACCCGTCCATCCTGAACAGGTTTGGCTTGTCCCAAAATGTTCTCCAGTTCCTGACAAATCTAAAGCCCTCCTCTCGACACCATCACCTCATCCACGCATTGAGGCTTCTGAGTTCTGCCTGCCTGGCAGGTCCTGCATGATGAACTGGTAGCACTTCTGAAAATGCTACCTTGGAAGTCCGGGACTTCAATCTTCTACCTAACAACCTGAATTTGGCTTCCAAGACTGACCGCTTGGCCTTCCTGACATCATTGGTACCAACGTGTACCATGACCACTGGCTCCTTCCCAGTTCTCTCTAACAAGCTATCTAGATTTCTCGTGATGTCTGCAACCTTTGCACCTGGCAGGCAAGTGATCATACGGTTATCATGCTCATCACAAATCCATCCCTCTGTATTTCTAATTATAGAATCCTCTAGTACAAGGAGCTTCTCTCCTGCAGCCTGTTCATCTACATGTACCTGATCCTGTATCTCATCAGTTGTGATGAGGGAGAGATCCTCAGGTGGAACCACTTGTTCGTGCATACCTCATGAGGTGTGATGAGGGAAAGAGCCTCAAATTGATTGTGAAATATGAGACTCTCTGAGTGATCCCTTGGCCTTGAACTCCTTTGAGTCACATTCCTCCACACTAGAGATGGGCACGACTAGGGAAAATGACGTTTTCGAGTTGTCGTGTGTCGGAGGCAGTCCGTTTCGGCTCGTTTCCGTTTTTCGCGAAATTTCGCAAAAAATAGTTGGTTTGTTTTTTCGTTTTTTCGTTGTCGTTAGTACTGGTTGGGGGGTAGCGGGCTCCTGGAGGGAGCTGCAGGAGTCAGCCAGAGCCTCAAGTGACGGACTGGCAGACTCTTTGCACCCGCTGTGTCTCACGTACTTGCATGTAGTGCAATGCAAGTAGATCTGGCTTAGGGTTAAGACGGGTTAGCGCAAGGGCTAGGGTTAGGCTAGTTACGGGTGACGTTAGGGTGAGTATTGGGGTGCACCTCTGGGGGCCTCTCTGACCCACTTAGAAGGACAGTGTACTGGCGTATGGGTTAGGCTTAGGGTTCGGGTTCGGGTTTGGGCTACGATTAGTGGGCTGTTTATGCCCGATTGGCACATCCCAGAAGTCTCTGTCGTCAACCTGGCCAAGTGGCCATGCGATTGGTGGAAAATTTGCATGGTCCACTCCCATGGGCGAGCCCATCATTGCGAATGTGCAGGTGTAAAAAAATAAAATAAAATAAAATAAAATCAACGGAGACTTTTTTTTGCAAGAAAAACCCACTGCTGCTACTGTAAAAATTCAAGCATTTAAAATAGCTAATTTTCGCATGTTTCTGTGGTGCTTTGGTGGGGTTTTGGGCAACGATTTCAAAAAAAATATTGCGGTCGCCATTTTGGATCCCCCGCACTGCATGGCAAATGGATACGCCCTCCCAGCCTGGTACCAGCAGTGCAGCAGTAGCAATAGCCAAGGAGAGTGGGGCAGGGAATCCCCCCCCAAATAAAACACCCTTCTGGCCTGGTAGGTGCCCTCAGACAGTTTTCGCCTACTTTTAGGGCCGGGAATCGGGGTTTTTTTAACTTTTAAAAACTTTTTTTCTGTGCTGCTTGGCATTGCGCGATCGCCGCGATGCAAGTAACGAGCACGACAAATCAGACCAAATTGTTCGTTCGTTGGTTCGAGCTCGAATTCTGGCGGAGTAATTCCCGTTACCGTTTCCGTAGAGTAACGGATACGAGTAACGGAAATGGAAACGGGAATACCGCTAAGTCGTGCCCATCTCTCCTCCACACATCTACCTCCTGAGTTGGGGAAGTGACTTCATCCTCAGAAGTGTTCCCTGTCTCTTCTTGGACCTGGATAGTCTGTTCCGCTCTGTCTAAAAACAGCTCAAGCTCCTTAATATGTTGCTGGTCCGATCTGCGGGCCTCTAGCTGCTGGACCTTATCTTCCAATAGTGCAACCAGCTTACACTTGCAGCAAGTGTAGTTCTCTGTGTGTTTTGTCAAGATGACAAACATGGCACAAGTGTTACAGGTAACTACAGCTGCTCCCTCAGACGCCATTCTAATGAGTGCAGTATTCTGGGCCTTGAAATTTTTTACAGTTTTACTAGCTGGTAATCTAGAAATAATAATCTAGTACAATTATCTTCCTTTTATGTTAAGTGCTGTTCTTTCTCTTTTGCTCTCTCAGGAGTAGGTCTGCCTGGTTCCACACACCAGGCTCAAATGCTGAGGCTCAAATGCTTCTTCAGGGGAAACACACTTAGTGTAACTCCACCCCCAAGCTCAGAGGAAGGCTTAGTCTGCCACCACTCCCAGCTTTCTGGCCACTTCCTTTGTTTGGCTAATTAATGGCTCTTTGTATTTAAATGAGCAGTTAAAGTTAGCAGAGCCAAAAGGTCAAACAGCCCTAGTTGAACTGCTCCAAGCCAGAAACTTTCCAGTGCTGTTCTTTCTCTTTTGCTCTCTCAGGAGTAGGTCTGCCTGGTTCCACACACCAGGCTCAAAATGATGTCTCCTTAGGTGGAATTGTGGCAATGCATAATTCTCACTTTCTCATGGGAAATGAATTTGAAACAGAGCTGGGTTCCTTCTCTTCTTCTCAATGTTTGCCCATGATTGTCCCTTGCTGTGCTTTCGGTTAGGAGAAGGAGAAGGCCAGCAATTATCCATCTCTGTAATATTTTGTTTCAGCCGTTATCTTGTCCTTTGCTGTTGGAAGCAGCATCAGCGTAAAGCAGACTTGAGTTCACTGGCTGAGAAGCCTTAGAAGAACCCAACTTTGGACATCAGAATTCCTCCATGATGTTGTCTTCCTTTGGGAAGGGAAACCTGCCTTTAACTTTTAATGTTCTTCACCCATGGCTGCTAATCCATCAGGCAACCTTTTCATCCTAACCAGATCTTGATTTTTGAGAGTTATTATTGTCTCAAACATATGCTGCTAATAACTCAATTTATATGCATGAGCAGATAGACACACTATATACTTGGTGTTTGCTTGCTTAGTTGGCTTCAAACATAATTAACTTGGTGGTGGTTTTTTTTCTCTCTCTCTACATTTCAGAGCAAGTCCAACCAACAACCCTTGGGTTAAGTTGGGAACCGTGATGCTTATGAAATGTCAACAAGAACAGAAGGAAGACACAGGGAATGAGATTCTGAAAACCTGCCGCTCTTTATATGATACGAAGCACATGCTCTCTGCCGAGGTGAGCCTAATTGCTTAGAGTTAATGTGCCTGCACGGATAATAAATCCACCCCCTTTTCCTTGCTCAGCATAGAAACAAACATATAAGGAAGCTTTGAAATATTTCAGTCTTAACTGCAAACTGCTTCATTCCAGGTGCAGACCTGGGTCCTCTCTTCATGAGGCCCTGCTGCGAAGTAACTTTCATTCATTTCCTATGGGCCTTGTTCTTCGTACGCAAGCCTCCCTGAGCGCTATAAGTCCCGATCCAGGCATGGTCTTGGACGGTTAGTCACACATAACAGCGGATGGCTCTCAGACATGCGTCCAAGTACAGTGGTCCCCCGCCCTTTCGCGGTTCATATATTGCGGTCCCGCTATATCGCAAGATCGTAATATATGAAAAAGCCCCCCTAGGGCAGTGATGGCAAACCTTTTAGAGACCGAGTGCCCAAACTGCAATTCAAAACCCACTAATTTTTTTGCAAAGTGCCAATACAGTAATTTAACCTGTATACAGGTGGCTATGAAGGGGTGATGTCGGGTGCCCACAGAAAGGGCTCCGAGTGCCACCTTTGACACCCGTGCCATAGGTTCGCCATCACTGCCCTAGGATAAGGGGGGAAAGTCCTGTTTCAAGCCTCCCATACTTACCCCAGGACTGGAGCTGCCCCAAACAGGCCTGTGAGGGCCTTCCTGAGCCTTCAGCAGGCACCAAAAGGGCCGCCCTGCGAACCGGAAGTGCCTTTCGGATCCCTGAAAATCATTTCTGAGGTCTCTGAGAGCCTTTCTAGGCCTTTCGGAGGACTCAGAAATGATTTCCGGTTTACCAGAAGGCACTTCCAGTTTGCAGGAAGGCCCTTTGGGGGCCTCCAGAAGGCCCAGGGAGGCTCTCACAGGCCCGTTTGGGGTAGGGCCAGGCTGGGGGTAAGTACAAGAGCCCCCAGCTAGCCCCCCCCCCAGGCCTGACTCGACCTGCATCTGCATATCGCGGATTTTCAATTATTGCGGGTCAGGTCAGGTCCCTAAACCCAGCGATAGGCGGGGGATCACTGTATATGCGCTTTGTTCACCTTGGCCCCGTGAACAGTTCATCCACGTGGAAGCCCACGCCTGCATTCTCTAGTTGGTTGCAGGAGCAGATCCCTGCAGATAATTCAGCAATAGTGCTTGATGAATTAACACATCTTGTCAGATCAGCTTATATTGGAAGGTTTTTGTGTGTGTGTGAAACCCCTGAAATGTACAGTGACTTTCGGTCGCTTGAAGCCTCCCCCATTTCAAACATGGAAGGACATTGATTGCAGACCTCAGTGTAAGCTCTCCAGCGTGCACTCTTCTATTCCTCTGTTGCGGGGAATCAATGTTCAGGTGCTATCCTTGTTTTTCTGATCATGCTCAGACAGTCTTCGTATTGCTACAGGCTGTAAAGTGCAGTAAACATTTTAAATGAGTCATCCTGGAGTAAGCCTCAAACCAGGCAATCTGAAAGGTCCTTCCACTAACGTGTCTGCATATAAATATAATCGTCAGTCCTGTTTACTGTACATACGCACACACAAACACATATGTAAAGCTATATATGTTTAAGGTAATGTATCTTTCATCTTATTGAATACCACAGTGAGTTTATAAAAAGCATGGCCAAATTGAAGGAAACGGAGAGGAATGATACAAAATTTTTAAAAAGTCATGGCGAGGGCATTCTGCCATGTGATTGTGTCCATGGGGTTGTTACCCATTTTGTTTCTGCAAGCATTTGGGTTCATTCGCACATACTGCTACACGTTTCTCAGCATTTCCATTTATGTTCCATTTCTGTCAACACAGGTCACTGAGTTCATGGTTAGAAAAATGTGAGTTTTTCTGTTCTCGTAACTCCTGCTGGGATCCTGAAGGTGTCTGGGCAACCAACTGCATGCTGAACATATACTAAATGTAGATGGAGCACCTAAAACAGGGCTAGAATATTCAGGATCTGGCTGTCCATGAAGTAGGAGCATCTCCCTGCTTCTTTACCAGGTTAATAATCCAAGGCTGTCCCTGGCCAACAGTATTTCCAAGTGCAAGTTTATGTTGGAAGAATAAGTGAACAGAAAGATTTATTTATTTGTTACACTTATATCCTGCCCATCTTCCGAAATGGAACTCTGGGCGGCTAACAATAAAAAACTGGGAGTTGAGTCATGGCTACTGGACTTCTTTTTTGAGAGATAGAAACGTTTAGCTGTTCATCCAAACAGCTTCATCGATGAAGCTGTTTGGATGAACAGCTAAACGTTTCTATCTCTCAAAAAAGAAGTCCAGTAGCCATGACTCAACTCCCAGTTAAACGAACCTGGATGACTGAGAATCTTCACAGACTAACAATAAAAACTACAAAAAGAGAACCAAAAAAATCAAAGAAAAAAATCAAATGAAAAAGACTTTGTGATTTGGTAAAATTAAAAATATCAGGCTTTCTCTAATCTTTGTGAATATTTTATTTCTTTATTTGTGGGAAATTGCAGCAACAGCAGGAATCTTGCAGAATACTAAACAAACTAGCACATTGTAGATTTTTCTGCACATTTTCTGTGTACCTGGGAAATACAGCTTATTGGAGTCTGCACAGTATTGCCGGAAATAAATACCGGTGGCTTTTACAATGCAGAGCCCGGGTGAAGCAGGAGTTTTTATAGCGCTGGTAACATTTTATATTTGCAAACCCATCAAAACCCTAAGTGAAGAAGCAGCAGTGTAAGAGGCTTGGCAGAACTATAAAACTTCTTTCAAAAGAATGTAAACAGTGCTTCTGTTTGTGAAGATTAGCTGTGGGGTGGGTGGGCGGGCAGGGAGAGGAAAGGAGACCTGACCAGTGTCGATTTGTTGTAAACATCTAAGGGGAATGGAGCTGTCGCCAGTCCAGAGATGGGTCAGAGACAACAGAGACTAATTGCACAGGCGAGGGCGGTGTGGACACAACTCCCCCCCTTCTCTATGGGGGATATGATTGAGGAGGCAACTTTGGGAGCAACCTTTTGGGGGCCAGTTTCCCTCCCGCTTAAACATGGTTAACTGGACATGGTGTTGGTGGCCAATGAGAACCCGTAGGGACCCCATGTTTGCACAACACGGCATGACTGTTCTTTGAGATGGTCGCCCGTCACTGCTGCATATGGAACCCAACCAAGCCGTCAGGGAACATGTATGCACATATAGTGTCCTCGGTTTTTTTCCACCTCTGACAGATTCAGGGATGAGAGTTATTAGTAGAACAACATCTGGAGGACTCCTCACTCCCCCACCCCACCCCTTTGTTATGCAAATAAGACTTTGATAATTTGCAGTTGCCAGATCTGCTTGTGCTCTCTTGTATGATTTCCCTTCTTTAGCTGGGCCTAGAACTAAACTTGTTAACAGTGTAGGAAGGGTTACATAAAAGTAAATGGCCATCACCATCACCATTTATTTCGGGAGGAAGCAAGTCTCTCTGATGGCACTCTCGGTATGAGTAAAAGGGCATACAAACAGATGCCCCCCCACACTTTTTAAAAGGTCATCCTAGCATGAGACGGGCGAAGGTTGTCCCCCATCTTCACAGAAAGAGTCTGGCTAGATTTCTTCTTTCCTAGTGTCTTGAAAAAGACGTCATGCCTGATCAGTCAGAAAGAGGAAGAGATGCTGTTCTTTGCTGTGGCTTTCTTTACTGCCATGCCCTCTATGTGGGGTTGCCTTTGACCCTGGTCCGGAGGCTACAGCGGGTGCAGAATGCAGCGGCCAGGCTGATGGTGGGTGCTCGTAGATACGAGCACATCACCCCAGTCCTGGCCCGCTTGCACTGGCTCCCCGTTGTCCTCCGGATCAGGTTCAAGGTCCTGGTTTTGACTTTCAAAGCCCTCCACGGCCTGGGACCAGAGTATCTGGCGGATCGTATCTCCCAGAGATCAACTGGGGCCAGACCCACGAGACTGGCGCAGGTGCGCTCACTGAGGGTGGCCACACCCACCCAGAGAGGCACGGAAATCGCGTACGCGTGACCGCGCCTTCTCTGTGGTGGGCCCCTCGCTCTGGAATCATCTTCCCAGTGAGCTGTGCCTAACAGAGCCCCTGCCCGCCTTTAAGTAGGCCCTAAAGACCCATCTGTTTAGGGAGGCGTTTGGCGACCTTTCATTTTAATTTTTCCCCCTGCCATCTTTGCCTTCTCCATTGCCACCTCCTGTGTCATTTTTGTCCTGTCTATTTTATTGTTTTATTGTTTTTACTTTTCTGTTGTTAGCCGCCCAGAGTTCCCTCCCGGGAAGATGGGCGGGATATAAGCCTCACAAATAAATAAATAAATAAATAAATAAATAAATAAATAAATAAATAAATAAATAATTTTTGGGGGGGACTTCAGAAATGTTAATGACTCTCTGGGAGTAAATGTGGAAAGAGTCTTTAATCTTGTTTAGCACTTACAGTGTTGTGTAGATTTCAGTAGGATATAAAGAATGAAAGGCGAAATGTGGCAGTTTAAAAGAAAAAAATCTTCAGACTACATCACTTGAAGTGGACCCTTGGTCCCGTTAGTCATTATCACCCAAGCATCCAAAACAACAACAAACAAGTCAGTATCAGTTACAAAAGTGGAAGTCCTCGGTTGAGAAGGTTGTTTTTGAGAAAGCCAAAAAACCTTAGTGTTATTCAGGTTTCCTGAATCAGGTTCGCCTAGTCCTACCCCCTTCCACGGTTGCATTCCACCTACATCTGTTCCATCCCTCTACATGTGTTCAAACCACCATTTAGGCCATAGAAACATTAAGCCAGTGGTGCCCAAACTTCGGCCCTCCAGATGTTTTGGATCACAACTCCCACAGTACTTTGTCACTGGCAGTCTAGGCCCAAGATTCTGGGACTTGTAGTCAAAAACATTTGGAGGGCCAAAGTTTGGACAGCCCTGCGATTAAGGCGTGGCAGATCCTTCTGACATTCCTAGACTCCTGCCTCGTCTTCTTTACTCCTTGCTCATATTTTGACACGCGTGCAATATCTGTCCTCGCCTTAATTATGCCATGTGGCTTAATTATCAGAAATGCTGAGAGAAGTATTACGCAGTGCCAATAAGAGAATGTGGTCAGAACTTAGAGCTTAATTAAGTCCATCCTGTTGATCTGAGAGGATAAGGTAGGTTTAATTGAGCAATGATCTGAAACCATTGGACTGGCAAGCATCATTGGGCAATCTGGGGTTGATATTTTCGGTGACATCAGTGCTTGAAGAGCTGGGGGTGCTTGAATGTTCTTGAATCTAAACATACTGTGCATCCCTGCACGTACCTCTGGCTTGCAGATACCTTTGAGAGACAGCTGGTGTACAGCAAAGAGTGTCAAGCCAGTATAAACATATTCATAGTGGATGCTTTTAGATAGATAGATAGATAGATAGATAGATAGATAGATAGATAGATAGATAGATAGATAGATAGATAGATAGATATAGTGGACCTTTGGCTGATGCCAGCAAACCGAAGCTGCGGTCTATTGCTTCTCGCGCCCTCTTTGCCTATCAGGCTCAAAAATGCCATATGACCCAACTGCTTGAGATCAGCCGCTTCCCAGTCAGGCAGCCACCAGTTGTCAATGTCTTTCTACGGGCCAGGAGGCAGCGGCAGTGTGAGAGAAAAGCAAGCAAGCAAGCAGGGAAACTGAGTCTTGTGTCCTGCACAGCGCAGTCTCCCTTCATTTCACGTGCCAGATGCAGGTCATTTGGTTCTCCAGCAGGAAGAGAAGGAGGTGGTGGCGGGTGGCGGGTGGTAGTGGTGGCAGTGGCGGTGGCTGCAAAAGGCCCTATGGTGGCTTGAACCTACCCCAGCCCTCCTCTATGCTATGCTGGCTTATTCCTGCCAAGAGCAGAACCCCTAACAGGGATTCCCAGGTGACTTTCTCTGCATTGCAGCAATGTCCCTTTGATTCAGTGGGTCCTTAAAGCGTTTCCAACAGGCTGGATATTTGTGTGTGTGTGTGTGTGTGCTTTCAGAGGCTTTGCCCTCGACAATCCTGAACTCGGACGCAAGTTGTGTACCCAACCTGATGCTTTAGCGGTGGTGGTGTTTTTCCCCCTTTCCTTTGCAGTGCATCCGAGGCCTGTGTTTTCTACTCCTCCGCGAGTCCCTTCTGCTCCCGTCCCTGAAGCTGCTGGTGGAAAGCAGAGATCAAGATCTTCACTCTGTGGCACTGCAGCAGATAACCGCTTTGGCTCAGGTATAAGTGGTGGAATTAACCTCCCTTCCTCATCCCAGGTGATAAATTAGCTCTTTTATCTTTGAGCAGAAAGCGAGGCCTCTCGAGTGTCTTATCATCGTGATTCTGACTTGCCTCCGCTTTTGGGTGTGTGATCAGCCCAACCGTGGGCTCAGGCCGTTCTTTTTTATGCCCTCAAGGTGATTAAAACTAACACTCTTTTTGGAATAATAATAATGATGATGATGATTGTTTTACGATATGTCACTAACCAGTCATTTACAGTAATCAAATGGCAAAAGACCTTTTCTGTCAGCTTCATGATTCAGCTGTTCTGGGCGGCAGATGGATGAGCCGTTAACTCTGTGTGAAGGGGAATGATTGAACCTGAGAAGTTCTTGACCTCGCTTTGACTACAGGGGTTCTCTTATGTACGTGGAAGAAGTGTTGGATTAATAATGCCCTTATGAGTGATGGCCAGAGTGAAAGGTCTGACACTGAAAACTCTGTGATTCTTTGTTCAGATGGAATAAATAAAAACAGGCTTATATTGGTGCTTTCTCAATAAATAAATGGAAAAAATTATCTCTCACAGACACTCAACTGCATAGTTACACATTTGAAACTGGGCTGAATATTTGCCCTGCTTGTGTTTTCAAGTGGGAATTTGCTGTTAGTCACAAGATGGGAATTCCTTATTCTCCTACCCACCCACCCAAACTCATTGTTTAAGACTTTTGTTTCAACCTTCTATATCTCCCGGTTCCTTGACTACATAGGGGACCCTACCCAGTCAAGGCTGCTGTGCCCTAGCTTGTAAGGAAGCTTAAATGCATCGAATTCAAACAAGCACAGGTTTGACCTGTTTCTTCCCTGTCCCTCGGAAGCTTTCTTTGTGATCAATGGTATGTCATTTGGGGAAGGGGGAAGCCTTCAACATCTGTGTAGAGCTGGATGGCCCTGGAGGCCATGACATCTATGGGCCTGCCCCAGTTTGTGCAGAATCCCACTTACTCTTGACCCCGTGTTTACCTCTGGCAGAGATGAGGATGATCTGGTGGTTATGGATCAAGCAACTTCCGCCTGGTCGTGGTCAGATCCTCTGCTCAAATTTGAGTTGTGGGGGACTTGGGACCCATTAAGACGGTCCAAAGAGTAGCAAGCTGTTCAATAATAATTCATGTGAGTGACGGGATTAGATAGACTAATATTATAACCAGACATGGATTTTATTATCTTCAGATAAATTCTACTCATCAAAGTATATGGGTTTTTTCATGATCTGGTTTATGATATTACTTCTGTAGATATTAAATGTGTGTGTGTGGGGGGGTGACCTAATAAAGCATACGAAAGTCTGTATGCTATAAATGCACTTCCTTGCCCAGATTTTGGCTAGTGTAGCACTTGGAATCTGAATGTGCACATGTTGTTTTTCCCTGAAAAGTACGAAATCTGTGGCACAAAATGTTTAGTGACTCGACTCAGTATATGATTGTGGGGATGTTAAACAGTTCATTGCTGCTCCTGGCCAGATGCTTTTTCACATTGTTGTACTAATTTAAACCAGGGCCAGCAGTGCATGTTTAACCAGTACAAAAGGATCAGAGTGAGACACCATTCTGGATGCTTTTAAAAATGGAGGAAAATTTATTTCCCAGGACTTTTCCAGCACAGGCCCTGGGAAAGGGGTATTGGCCTACAAACCCATGACAGTTGTCTACTCTTAGATTATACAGAAGAGAGATGGCCAGATCCATAGATTTTTTTCCGAAGCATGGCTCAAGTCTATTTTATATGCATAATCTGTATTGTAGGCAAGAAGCTGCTGTTAGGACAGAAAACAGAGAGAACCTGAATTCCTAGAGGCAAAGGTGTTCTCCACCTCCCTGTTCCATCTGTATGCAGAACATATCTTACAGAAAGGCTAAGAGGAGTGAAAACTGATGGAAGAAACATCAGTAAATTTAAGATAGGCAGGTGATATAATTTTGTAAACAGAAAGTAGTGACTTGAAATGACATTTGGTGAAAACAGACGTGCCAAAGCAGGACTGCAGTGGAGCGTTAGGGAGATAGAAATCATGACTGTGGGAGAATTGCGCAACGTTAACGTGGACGATGGAGCAACAGAAACAAAATGCTTGTCTACTTGGGTTCAGTCACCAATCCAATGGGACGCTGCAGCCAAGAAATCAACAGAAGACAGATCTGGGCATTGGAAAATATCCTTAAGTGTAAGGCTGTATCACTGGAGACCAAGACCAAGACCAAGGACCTCCAGACTCTCATATCTTCAATCACCAAAGCTACAGAGTCAAAAAAAAAACCTGGACAAGAAACAATTGATTTATTTGAAATGTGCTGGAGGAGAGCTTTGGAAATGCTCTGTATAGCCAGCAAGGCAAATAAGTGGGGCCGTGGATCAAATCAAGCCTGAACTGTTATCTCTGGAGGCAAAAATGTTGAAACTGATGTTGCATCAGGAGAAGGCAGGATTCTCTGGGAGGAAAAATACTAATGCTGGGGGAAGTTTGAGGCCAGCAAGAAAACAGGACCAAATATGGGGAGGATTAAGGGAGCCACAGGTTGGGTTGACAAGAGCTGAACAGGTCTGTTGGCGATGGACTATTTTGGAAACCTCTCCTTCATAGAGTGGCCATTAGCCGCAGCAACAAGTGACAATTTGCAGAAGAGAAGGAAGGAAACCTTAATTAAACGATTAGATGGGAAGGAAGCAGACTGGAAGGGCTGAGAACAGGGATGGCAAGGGTTGCATATAAAGACATCGGAATGTAAAATGTGTGGATTCACTCATGCAAAGTTTTTTCCCCCCCATGTCTGGCTTTGTCTTGGACAAAAATGGACTGCATGACAGGTTTCGGACAACTTCATTGTCTGAACCACATCCTATGCCTGTTGGATAGGAACACTTCAAACCATTATGCACCTTAAGAGTGCATAATGCTCTGATCTTGTAAATTAGAATGTTGTACTTTCTTTCATAATTCTGCTTATCCAACTGTGGTAGTTATAGTACTCTACCAGAAAAGGCAGATGATGTATCTCTTTCAAAGGACTGTATCTAGGTCAAGTACAGATGACCACACAATTCCAGAGCTCTTGACTAGAATCTGGAGGAGTTGTGTCATTGATGGAGTTCCCCCCCCCCCATCAGTGGAACAAGGAAGATAAAACACACACCCCACTCGTCCCCAACCCTCTTGACTTCCCTCAAAACCTGCTCCCTCTGGAACCGTTTTTGTACGACGCAGAAGGCTGCAGAGAAAAGGAAAGGAAGTTTGGTTGGGCTGGCATGACGTTCTAGTTTGGCCGTTCTACATCACACCAACCCATCTTTTGCTAGGCCAGGTCCCAAACATCACTAGCTTAGTTCCTCAGTTACCTTTAAGCAAACTCAGGCGGCTGAATCTTTTTTTTATTTATTTCTTCATCCTACATGGAAAACCAAAATAGAATAAAATGTACTGAATTTGACTATTATGCAGGCGGTTGCACAAACACAAGTGTTGTGTGAACGCGGCACTCTGGTTGTGATCGAGCTGCCCATGGGGACGAAGGTCAGCTGCAGAAAACCCATGGGCGGATGCATGCCGAGTTCAGGTTACTGTGAGGGAAGGCTGGGTCTTGCCTCTCTCCCCACCCCTTTAAATTAAACTATCTCTTATGGACATCATCGTTTATGTCTTCCATCAAATGTCGTTGTCTACACAGGAGTGCTGAGTGATGATTTTCGAAAGACAATTTTCCTGTCAACCTAGCATGAGAAATCATTGCCAGCTGTGACCCACCTAGTATTTTATATTTATTGTCAGAGTATTGAAGGTTATGTTTGACACAGTTGGTTTGTTTTCCAATCAAATTTCGATATATAAAACACTAAAGGAGAGCAAATTTTCGGAAATGAAAATTAGCTTGGCTGTGTGTGGATTTGTTATACTGCTCCTATGCTAATAAGCTAAAATAACAATTACACAGTCCTCAAACTTAATTCGTTTTCTCCTACATGAATGTTTCCTCAGCAAACTGCTTAATGTCATTTCTTTCTTTCTTTGGGGAAATTGTCTTTGGTGTTTTTTTTCTTCAATAATGCCTTTCTTCTAAACCCTTGCTTTTTCATGTCAGGGGCAGATTTATCTCAGCGTGAGTCTTTAACATTAAACTGGTTAGATAAATGAGCATCAGCTCTATCTCAAAACATGTCCCTCTTGCAGTGGATAGCTGGGCAGAAACACGCGTCACTTGAAGCAGCAGGGGGCATATATGCAGTATATGCACTTTGTCGGATTCTTGACTGATTCTTGGTTCTTTGTCTGCATATCCACAGCAGTCTTCACATCTAGCTGTCTGGACACCACTGCTGGTGGTGGGGTGTGTGTGGGGGGGGGGGGGGGGGGAGCATAATCCTTAGAGCTGACAAAATTGTTATAACACCCAGATCGCCTTACTTTTCGGCTGAGTGCCACTGCAGGTATGGGGAGATAATTTCTTAAGCACAGGCTTACACAGCCGGGTAAAGTGTATGTATTGGAAGTGAAGAAGTCTGTAACTCTGAAGACAAAAGCCTAGTGCAGGACTTTTAATGGTATCTGAATACTAGAGTGAGTCCTGTGGGAGAGAGAACTGTTTGTTAACCTAAATAATCTGTATAGGAACCTGTGGAGCCCCATAAAATTGAGGCCACATTCCAAACACTGTTGGATCCTACTTACAAACCTGTTTTTTAATCATATAAATACTTTATCTGATATCACAGAACCACAGTTTGCAGTCCTTATTCTGCAATGAGATTTTTGGGTTGTATCAGTTTTCACAGAACGCACGTACTAATAAAAAGGTTAATTTCAATTTTTTAAAAAACTTTTTTTAAATTACTGATTTTTATCCATTCTGCTCGGCATGGATCTGCCTTGAAAAATCCAAGGAATTCCTGTGGGGATTATTTTGTGAAGTCAGGTATAAGCACTCGCCTAACCCTGCCCAGACTTCAGGCAAGAGAGAGACTTGATATTTCCACTTCTGTTTTGGATTAACCAGCTTTGCATGATGCTTGATTCCCATTTCATGGTTAAGCCTACATTTGATATAACTGTCGGATGCTGGCTTGTTTCAGTTCCATATAATTTATTTGGGGCCGGGGGGGGGGAGGTGATCGACAACACAGCTTTGCCTTTGGAAGGGAAAATTTACAAAATCTACAAAATCTCAGGTACTCCCTGCCTGAGAACAGCGGGATACCTGAGCCAAAACCTACCACAAACTGTAAAACTGTAGTTTGATGTAACACCCAAGGCAGCATGGATTGAGTTGCAAACAGAATCTCAATAACTCAAATGTTACATCCAGCATTTCTTCTTCGAGCCGTCTGTGAATCCCACTAAAGGGTTAACCTGCAGCCAGCCTGCAGCCACCGGATTGATACAAAAGCTGTTGACGGTTAGGACCTCCCCCTCCTCCTGCGCATGCTCCAGCCTTCCCGCTCTTTCTCCTCAGTTCCTTTCTTTCCGCCGCCGAGTTCAGCCACTAGCTCTGCACGAGGAAAAGAAAGAGAAATTACTTGTTAGATTCTTTTCCAATTCGACTTCAAACGACCTCCTCCTCCTCCAGTCGGTGAGCCCCCACCCTCCCCCTGCCCTACAGCCGGCTTTTCTTTCTTTTATGGCCTCTTCAGGCCCCTTCAAGCGGTGTGCGTCTTGTGCTAACAAAATCCCTCTCAAGGACGACCACTCGCTTTGCCTTTACTGCCTGGGAGAAGCCCATCAACCCTCCCAGTGCCCCCACTGTAAAAAGTTGACCAAGGCAGCCATTAAACAACGCTTGGCCCGTCTTCGTCTGCACCTCTGGGAACAATCGCTTTCCCCTATGGAACAACGCGCGCCCACCTCCGGCCGCGCCTCACCGGGCCCTTCCACCTCTAAAACCAAGCCCGCTTCCAAGGCCAAGTCTCTTCCGCCGCCTTCTCCGTCGGCGTCGACGTCCTCTGTGGCCACCGAGAAGCGGAAGAAAAAGCAGTCCTCCGACGCCAAGAAGCGCCCCAAGGCTCGCGAACATACCCCGAGCCCGGCGCGCTCGGCCTCGACTGCGGCATCAATGGCTCAGGAGCATTCGGAGGACGAGCATTTTCCCTCCGGTCAGCTGTCGACGCTCTCTCTGGCGTCGGATCGCTCCTCGACATTGGGAGATGACTCTCATGCTCCCTCCACTGTCGTTGAGGTCCCCCTCAGCCCTCCAGCTCAACAGGGCTCGACCTCGGAGATGCCTCTGCGCGACGTCCCGGCTCACCGACCACCGACCTCGACAATCGACGTCGCTTCCGCTCCCACCGTAGCCCAAGAGCCTCTACGTACTAAGGCACAGGCTAAGCGCGTTCGCCTGCCTGTTGAAACCGCGGTTTCCGGATCTCCACGCCGAACCGCTCGACCCCGGGAGCGAGAAAACCATTCTCAGCGGTCTTGCTGCTCTTCGCCGTCGACCTCTCCACCGCGTCGACGCCGACGCAAGCATCGCCATTACCATGACTCCGACACTGACTCCTCTTCCAGCGATCGTCGTGCCCGACGCCGACACCGCCGTCGACATCGATCCCCGGCTCGTCGGCGTCGACGATACTCGACATCGCCCTCCGACCGCTCGTCGTCCACACCACCCCGTCGACGTCGGAGAAAATCGGCTGATGCCGCGGCCGTCTGTGTCACCGATGCCGGACCTGCCACCTCCGAGCTCTCCATTCCCCGAGAGCATTCGTCTGCTGCCGAACGTCCCTTCGGTGTCGATCACCCCTCCACCGCCGGACGTCTTGCCAATGTCGACTATCCTCCACGTCGAGACCCGCCCGATGTCGAGGCCGCCCGATCGGAGTCGACAACGGCCGTCCCTCGGCGCCGAAAACGACGCCGACGTTCCTCTTCGCCCTCTGGTTCTTCTGATACGGGCTCCCGTTCGGAACGACGTCCGCGCCGTGATGCCCCTCAACGCCGCGCTCAAGACCCTCCTGACCGGCCTAGCGCCAGCACTTCTGCTTCCACAGCCGCAAAGAGTTCTCGTCCTAGCAGACCGCCCCCACTATCTCTGCAACCGTCGGCATCGACGCCTTCGCACCAACATTTAGAATCTCCGACCTCCATGGACGAACTACCCCCCGAATTATCAGATGAGGGCGCTTACGATGAGGATGACGAATCTTACTGTTCCGGGGACTTGTCCCCCCAGGACGTCCCTCCAAAGACGGACATTTTGGGCAGTCAGCCCCCTTCCCCGACAGAAGACATGAAGTTTTATTCTCAAACCATCCACAAAATAGCTTCCGTCATGGAACTTCAGGTCCAACAAGACCATACTTCTGACTCTTGTCGGTTCTTTGGCCATCTCAATAAGCGTCAGACGCCTCCTCTCCGTCTTGCCTTCATTCCCTCCCTGCTTGACCGCATCAAGGAGGCTTGGACCAAACCCTCTTCTGCCCCGCTTATGTCCCGTCGTGTGGACAATATGTACCGTGCCCACGGTGAGGGTACATCCTTCCTGGACAAACATCCATTGCCCAACTCTCTAGTTGTAGATGCCACCCAGACCAGGACCAGAGGTCGCTCCGCCCTCACCCCCAGCAATAAAGAGGGCCGGAAGCTAGACATCATCGGTCGCCGGCATTACTCTCTGGCGTCCTTCTCACTTCGCTCTGCAAACTACTTGTGTGCCATGGAGGCTTATTCCCGCCATATCCTGCTTCAGGCAGCCCCGGTGCTGGACTCTCTACCGGACGACCAAAAGGCTAAGCTCTCCGCCCTTCATGAGGAGCTCATCTCCTTAATTGATTTCGAGACCCTCGCGGCACGTAACATGGCGGATGCAGCCGCCAAACAGCTGTCCAATGCCGTTTATCTCCGGCGACACGCGTAGCTCCGGACTACTAATATTCCGGATGACGCGAGAAACAGGATCGAGGACTCTCCGTTCGACGGGGAGGGCCTCTTCGCTACCACGACGGATGAGTCTCTGGACACTCTAGTCAAGATGCGCAGGACTGCGAAGTCTATTACCAACCCATCTTCGCAGCCACAGGGACAGTCCCGGCGATAACAGCAACAGCATTCCTGGCAGAGGCAGAACCCTCCTCCACGCCGAGACTCCGGGCGTTTCCGGCAGGGCTACCAGGCTTCCTCTTATCGTCCAAACAACCAACGATCGCAGCGTCGCTCCCAACCCTCCAGGCGCTATGACCGGAAGTCAAAGCAGAATCTTTGACTTGATTCCACCTCTACCTCCATGCGCATCCGACATACGACTGCACCCCTTTCTCCCTCGATGGTCCAGGATAACATCGGACTCGTGGGTCCTCAAGATCATCTCCCAAGGCTACGCCCTGGAACTTTGCTCTATACCTCCCTTGGGACAGATCGTCCGATCACCAGCATCAACGGCCCTGCAGGAGGAAGTTCAATCCCTCCTAACCAAACACGCCATACAACCTGTGGATCCAACCGACACCGGGGGTTTTTACTCCCAGTATTTTACTGTCCAAAAAAGGGATGGAGGGCTGCGCCCCATTCTAGACCTAAGAGAGCTCAACTCCTTTATCGAACACACCAAATTCCGGATGACTACTTTAGAGACCATCCTTCCTTTGTTGCACGTAGGAGACTGGTTTGCAGTCGTAGACTTACAAGATGCGTACTTTCACATCTCAATCAGACCATGCCACCGCAAATACCTGAGATTTCAGATCGCGGACTCAACCTACCAGTTCAAGGCCTTGCCCTTCGGCCTCTCTACAGCTCCCCGGGTTTTTACAAAGTGTCTGGCTCCGGTAGCTGCTTTTCTTCGCGTCCAGGGCGTGAACGTCTTTCCGTACCTGGATGATTGGCTCATCGTATCGCCTACACGCCAACAATCAAAAGAGGACATTCGTTACACCTTGCGCCTCCTCACATCTTTGGGCCTCCAGATAAACACCAAAAAGTCTACCCTTCGGCCCCGTCAGGTGGTTCGCTACATCGGGGCCATCCTAGACTCAACAGAAGGCAAAGCATTCCTTCCACAGGACCGCAAAGCAAAGATCTTACAGGCCGTGGCTCCCTTCAAACCGAACCATTACTTACCTGCCCGGTCCGTCCTTCACCTCCTCGGCCTAATGGCCTCCACGACCTCCGTTCTCCCTCATGCACGGCTCCGCCTGAGACCACTGCAGTCCTGTCTGCTACGCCAGTACAACCCCCTGTGCGACAGCCTTCGCAAACCAGTCCTCATTTCCCGGGACACTTACCTCAGCCTTCAATGGTGGACCTCTCCTCCGCATCTTGGCATGGGCCGCCTGTTTCAAAGACCACCTATATCCAGTGTTGTCACCACCGATGCAAGCACTATTGGTTGGGGTGCCCACTGCGGCAGTGCTCATATTCACGGGACCTGGAACGACATAGAGAGTCGTCACCACATCAACTACCTCGAACTTCTAGCAATTTTCAAAGCTCTGCGGGCTTTCGAACCACTTCTGATCAACCAGTCTGTCCAAATCGTGACGGACAACACAACGGCTCTCCACTACCTGAACAAACAAGGCGGCACTCGGTCCAAGCGTCTCCTCAGCCTTGCCCTGCAGCTTTGGGACTGGTGCTGCGTTCGCAACATTCACCCCCAGGCCATTCATATAGCCTCCGCCGACAACCACGTAGCGGACGTACTCAGCAGGCGAACCTACAACAACCACGAATGGACACTTCTCCAGTCCGTCTTTCACAGCCTCTGCAATGCCTGGGGAACTCCGACCATCGATTTGTTCGCCACTCACCGCAACGCAAAGTGCCCCCTCTATTGCTCTCGAGCGGGTCTGGGCCCGGGTTCCCTGGGGGACGCTTTCGCCTTCCAATGGCCCCGGTGCCTTCTATATGCCTTTCCACCGATTCCATTGATACAGAAGACCATAGTCAAACTCCGGGAGAGCCCGACATCCCTTCTCCTCATCGCTCCGTGGTGGCCACGCCAACCATGGTTTACAACACTGTTGTCCCTCGCCTCCGACTATCGCCGGCTCCCACCACTGCCCCACCTTCTGTCCCAGGACAACGGGACGATCCTACATCCGGATCTGCAGTCTCTGCACCTGACGGCTTGGATGGTCCACTCACATTGACTTATGTTATGGCCCACGCCCGCCGGCAGTCCACGACCACTCTCTATAGTTATAAGTGGGCTGCTTTTCAACACTTTACGGCTAAACATCACCTGCTGTCGCACCCGACATCGGTGGACACAGTTCTGCAGTTTCTCCTACTATTATCTAACAGGGGACTCTCTCTCTCAACTCTCAGGGTCTATCTTGCCGCCATCGTGGCCTTTCAACCACGTAACTCCCCTGCCTCTGAGTTGTTCCGTCACCCGGACGTCAAACAATTTCTTAAAGGCCTCAGGAACGTCCGTCCCCCAGCGAGGCCAATCACCCCCCAGTGGTCCCTTCCCCTCGTTCTCAACAAGTTAATGAAGCCGCCATTTGAACCGTTGGCTTCTGTTTCGTTACATATGTTATCTGTTAAAACGGTTTTTCTCGTTGCCATCACTTCGGCGAAACGCGCTTCCGACCTGGCAGCTCTTCGAGCGGATCCCCCATTCCTGCAATTCCATCCACAAAAGGTCACCTTATACCCCGACGTCTCCTTCCTGCCTAAAGTGGCGTCTGATTTCCACCTCCGTCAACCTGTGGTTCTTCCTACTTTTTTCTCTAATCCATCTTCAGCCATCGAGCGTTCTCTTCATACGCTGGACGTCAGACGGGCATTGCTGTTTTACACGAACCGCACTAAAGACTTTCGGAAATCGCCTCGACTCTTTGTGCGTCCCCATGCACCCTCTCAAGGAGAACCAGTTACCGCTCAAACTCTCTCCAAGTGGATTTGCCGGGCTATCACTACTGCTTACCAACTAGCTGATACGCCGCTACCGGCTGCCCCTAGAGGCCATTCCACAAGAGCAGTCTCCTCTTCTACCTCTCTGCTGCGAGGCATTCCTGTAGATGACATCTGTAGAGCAGCAACATGGTCCAACCCGTCCACCTTTGTGACCCACTACTGTCTGGACGTTCGGGCCAAAGCTGATGCCTCCTTTGGTCGGGCTGTCCTGGCCGCAGCGCTTCAGTGACGACCCACCTCCGGTAACGTAGCTTGCTAATCACCCTTTAGTGGGATTCACAGACGGCTCGAAGAAGAAATGGAAGTTACCTACCTGTAACTGTAGTTCTTCGAGACGAAGTCTGTGAATCCTCACGTCCCACCCACCTCCCCTCTATCCGTCACTCTCTCTCTTTTGTTTTTCAGCGGCGGATTACAGGGGAACTGAGGAGAAAGAGCGGGAAGGTTGGAGCATGCGCAGGAGGAGGGGGAGGTCCTAACCGTCAACAGCTTTTGTATCAATCCGGTGGCTGCAGGCTGGCTGCAGGTTAACCCTTTAGTGGGATTCACAGACTTCGTCTCGAAGAACTACAGTTACAGGTAGGTAACTTCCATTTTTGTCCTATAAGAACATAAGAGGAGCCGTGCTGGATCAGGCCAAGAAGGCCCATCTAGTCCAGCTTCCTGTATCTCACAGTGGCCCCACTAAATGTGCCTGGGAGCACATGAGACTAGATATCTGTCTCCTGATACCACTCCCCTGCCTCTGGCCCTTGAAGTACCCCGGTTTTAAGCCTGGAGATTACACATCTCCATCATGGTTTGTAACCTGTGATGGACTTTTCCTCCAGGATTCTGTCCAATCCCCTTTTGAAGGCATCCAGGCCAGATGCCATCACCACCTCCTTTGTCTGTTCTCACTCTCCTAGACCTCAATTTGAGTGGACGTCCCCTAGTTCCGGTATTTTGCGAGAGGGAGAAGGGCATCCCTCTACCCACTATCCTGTAGGCCCATCAGCAGAACAGATGTGCCCTGTGAGCAAAGCCTAATATTCATTGGAACATTGCCATGCCTACAGGTAGGCTGTTTCCAGCCAGAGACTCGTCTGAGCTTCTGGAACAGGTAATATCCTAGCCTTCTGGAAGAAGCAGATTGGTTGCCTTTGATTTCCATGGCCAAGATGTAACAACAAGCTGTGCTTAGGCAGAATAGTTTTAACTGCAAGTACGGTCCCCTAATACCCGAATGATAGGTTTGAAGTCTCATTGAAAATAATTCTGTGCTTCCATTTGTTTAAATAGATTATCGTTTACTCATCATATTACAGCAATTGCTGTTTGCTTTCTGTAAATCATGAACATCCTTTTTCTTACTATGAAAAGGTAAATGTTGAGTGTTTAAAAAAACAACCATGGAGTGTGTGGACACTGTGCTGGTGGTTGTCATGCCACCAACCCCCCCCCCAATTGATGAGTCTTCTGGCAAGGAAGAGCTGGAAGTTCTCAAAACGGACCTGGAGGGGCGGGGTGGGGGAAATGGTGGACGCTCACAGACCTTGGGGGTTCAGGATGCTAAGCGCCCAGAAGATGGCACCGCTGGGCCTGAACCACAGGAGGGGAGTGCAACACCTCCCAGCGCATGAGAATACAGCTAGAGAAGGGCATGGGCCTGGCCACCCGTCCCCAGGCAGGCTGCCTCTCTGCAGAAAAAGAGTCTTTGGGAGAAGAGGTGAGAGCGGGCGGTCTCCTTCGCGGAAACCTCTTCTTCCAGGGGAAGCCAGTGGCCAGATTCTGCCCCTCAGTCCCATCTCTGGCTGGCCAAGCGGACGCAGGTGAGCTCCAGGTGAGCTCTCCAGCAGCTCTGCGTTCACCTGGGACTGAGACTGTGTGGCAGACCATGTCTTTCCAGGATCCTGTCCCTGACTTCCTTCTTCTGGATGTTTTTTTTTTTACTCTCTGATTGGGTTCCGAGGCAGCTGGCCTGCCCTGCCTCTGGGTGGCTCTCACCCTTGTGCCAATCTATTGCTAGGCCTCTGCGTTGCCCTTACCCCAGTTCCGGGCTCCCCTAGCAAGGCCCGCAGTGTTCTTCAGCCTTCAAAACCTTGTCTTTGGAACCAACCCCCCTCCTCCAAGCAATTTATTGTCCTACAATCCGTCTGGCATTAGTGCGTCAGTGTCGGAAGGGCACACACGGCTGTTGAACATTTACATTGTTCAGAAACGTTTCATCCTGGAATCTTTTTTATTTTTCTTCCTGCAGCGAGACTCTCCTCTTGATGGGTTGTTTATAGAGGTGGATGCAAACCAGAAAACGTCTGGTTGGGCCCACCCTTGGTTCTGTTCGGGTTCGGGTATGTACAAATTTAAAAACAAAATTCGTACAAACCCAAATCGGTTCAGGTTGTTACCGCTGGCGGCAGCTCCATGGTGGTAGTGGCGGTGGTGGATCCTGGCTCCTGCGGCAAGGGCTTTTTGAGGCACTGGCATGGGGCCAGCTCCTTTTTGTTTTTTGTTTTTGTTTTTGTTTTTTTGTTTTGTTTTTGTTTTTTTTTCAAGTGCCCACCATGCGGCCCCTGGGGCCAGGTGGGCACTTCTTCTTTTTTATTTATTCATTTTAGAGCACTGACCTATCATTGAATCATAAGAGTTGGAAGAGACCTCAAGGGCCATCTAGTCTAACCCCCTGCCACGCAGGAACCACCATCACAATATTTCCGACAGATGGCCATCCAGCCTCTGCTTAAAAACCTCCAAAGAAGGAGACTCAACCACCCTTCTTTGTGGCAGCATATTATTCCACTGCCGAACAGCTCTAACTGTCATGAAGCTCTAACTGTCATGAAGGAACATCTGGGGACCCACAGGTTGAAAACCACTGGACTAGATGACTCCAGGCTCCCCTTCATACTTTCCAGTGGCTATTTTACAACTATTCATCTAGTTCTGCATAACCTCTCCTTTATGGTTCTTACTAAGAATATAATGTTCTTTCCATGTGCTGTTTGTGTATTGTTGGAACAGTTTCTTTAAATAATTTTTAGCATGTATGTGCTAAGTTTTATGCTTGCTAAAATTTTGCTAAAATTTTCTTAATCTTAGGGTATTGGAAGCTAGTCTGCATTTGTGAATTCTGCAAACCTAGGAAATTTTGTCCACTCACCCCTTCCTAGAGTGTAACTTCCATACTTCTGATGAATGGAAAGCTAGTGAAGGAGAAAATGATCTTGGCAGGAGCTTTGACTGGAAAGGATAAATGGAAATAATGAGGGGAAATGAGGATCTACAGTTTCTCTGCACGCTGGAAAAAAAGAGGGAGATTAAACATGTCATGTTTGGAAGTAAAGTCAGCCTGGTTGTTTTGCCCAGGAGATGCTTGCAAGTTAAACTTTCATCTTCACTTCCACCATAAGCTGGAGCTTGCTTGGTTGGTTCAGACGTCGGGCAGAAGTGGGTTTTCAGAATCTCAAGGGGGGCCCATGGAATGGTGAGCATCTGTTTCTCAGCCTCTGGCCTCCTAAGGGTGTCCCTTTGTGCCTGGGTTTGGGTGAGATGTAGAGATGACCACACAGGATTAACATGACGTTCCCTCGGGAATCCATTCTGTGCAAATTGCTATTAATCTACAGAGCAGTGGTTCCCGACCTTGAGTCCTGAGGTGTTCTTGGACTACAACTCCCAGAAATCCTGGCCAGCGCAACTAGGAGTCAAGACTTCGGGGGAGTTTTTGTCCAAGGACTCGTGGGGACCCACAGTTGGGAACAACTGCTGTAGAGTTGCTACTTACCAGGCTGTACTTTCCACAGTACCCAGGCAAATCAAGGAGCCTTCACCACCAGGTCACAGCTAACGACCCATTCTTGATGGGTTTCAGCACCTTAGGCCATTGTTTACCTTAAGGCCATGGACACTAATGTCTCCCTAACGAGCCTATTCAGGCTTTGTTCATCTTAGGAGCCAATCAGACAAGGGGATAAGAGGTCAAGCTGACTATAAGAAGGTCTCTTGCACTAGCTGTATTCAGACCGATGAAGCTGTTTGGATGAACAGCGAAACGTTTCTATCTCTCAAAAAAAGAAGTCCAGTAGCCATGACTCAACTCCCAGATAAACGCACCTGGATGACTGAGAATCTTCACAGACACACTGTTATAGAGGTCCTGGCGAGCTATTATATAGCCCACAAGTAGGTCTTGACCTGGTCGTATACAGAGCTTTGGTCTCATTTCCAAAATTTAGTTTAGGCTTCTGCAAGAGTGGTCTTATCCCTTCTCCAGGCATCCTCTAGATAACATAAGGATGAAGATTAGGAGGCTGGCAGAAAGGAGGAGGAAGTGGGTGAGGCTTTGGCCCCGGCCATTTATTTATTTATTTATTTATTTATTTATTTATTGGATGTATATACTACACCATCTAGCAACAAGGTTACCCTGGGCAGTGTACAAATAATTCAACAAGCACATACGAACAGTATATAATATAAAATATGGCTAATTCCAGCACCCTTGCGTCTTTGTATTTTTTCTGCCTAGCGCTGCCGTTTGCGATGCTCTTTGTTTAATTTTTCGGCCCTGCCAGGGCTAACCACCGGGGTCTTGAAGGGGGTCTAAAGGGGGCTTACGGAGCCGCTCAAAGAGTCCGAGCTTACCGAAACACCCGAGCGGCTGAAACACCCGAGCGGCGGAAAGCGGGTTGAAAGCGGGCGGCTCAACATCTCCGTTACATCTGAGATACAACCACCCGGCTCGCTGAACCGCCGAGGACCGAGTCCCGCTGAGCGCCCCTTCCCCTCCTGCGTTATTTTCTACCTTCAGCACCCGGCTCCTTGCCCGACCATCGGCTGTGCCATGAGGGAATCTTGGAGCGTGCTGTGGCTCGCCCTCCCTGGCTGTTCCCGAGGACCCGAGGATCTGCGACTCACGGCCCCTATCATCGGCTCCCTCCTGGGACTGCTGCATACCGGAGCCATGACCATCTGCTGTCCGCCGGGGCTCTCCCTATCCATCTGGCTGTGGACGGACCTGCTTACCTCCATGCAGTCTGCTTGGAGGTGTGGTGGGGTGCTGCCGCGGGGTTCGAACAGCGACCGGTCGCCCCGTTCAATCACCTTGTCAGCGGCTTTCCCCTTCGCTGCGCCTTGCCTGCTTTTGATCTCCCACCCCTGGAGCTCGGGCGGTGGTTCGGCCGCCGGCGACCCACTGGCCAGGCCGGCCGCCGGTTTCGGCCGGTGGCTGGCTCGGGAGCTCGGGCGGCGGTTCGGCCGCCGGTGATTTGCTGGTGCGGGCTGTTCAGGCGGTGGTTCGGCTGCCGGCGTTTCGCAGGCTTTCCCCTGGAGCGCACCAACTGCTCCCCTCCGTCAGCGTCCATCCCACCGGCTCCGGCCCGGGTGGCCGATCGGCCACCGTTGTATGGAGCGGCCGCCGCTCACCGCCGGGACCTGAACGGCCGTCTCCCCCCCCCCTGGACCTGGGCTCTGTGCGGCGATTCTTACATCTATGGCCGCGCCTCACGGACTCGATCTTCGCGTCCCTACTTCCCTGTCTCTTAGAGACTCTTCGCCCATGGGGGATAGGGCCAGGGGCAGGGAGGGGGGAATCTGATGTTGTCGTCTTTCCACCTTTCGCACGCCCCCCCTCCCCTAGTCCATCTTTAATATGCCTGTATTCCAACGTCTGGCCCTGGGGGGTTTCCCCCTTACTTTTTCCATCTACCCCCTTTCCCCCCTCCCTTTTCTCCCCGTTATTCTCCATCTGCGCCCTGGCTATGTTGCCTTTATTTTGTCTGTCTATTTTATTTTATCTTATTTGATTTAGTTCTCCCCTATTTACTGCCTTTGTTATTTATTTTGCTCTGTTTACTTACATTGTATATGATTTTAATTTATTTTAGTTGTTAGTCCAGGATTTGTTAGCTTTCTGCTTGGCTGCAGCTAATAGATGTGTCCTTGACACTAATCAGCTCAGCCAGGATCACCTGGCTATCTTTCTCCCAGGTGTATTACATCCTCCCCTGGCAGCAGTTATCTCTGTAGTATTAATTTTTGTACCATTATCTGTAATTTGTTTCCCTTGAGTTTAGTCTGAGCTAGCTGTATTCTATTTGTTGCATTTTGATTTTTTTTTCTTTTCCCCCTTCGCCCCCCCTCCCTGCTAGGTCACCATGTTGGCAGGGACTCACATACCAACCGTGTTGGGTCGTGGACGATATGCTCGGAACCAGAGGGTTAGTCGGATAAGAAGAACTAGGGTCAGGCATCTCGCGCCTGTCCCGCGTTCTGACCCTCTGACTCACTGCCACGTGCCTGGGAGCCATTCCACCAGAGCCTCCAACCTGTCCTGCCTCCTTCTTAATGCCAGGTCGGTCCATAACAAGACCGCTGTCACCTTCGATACCATCATCGACGGCAGGGCCGACCTGGCCTGCATAACGGAGACCTGGGTGGGCTCAGAGGGGGGGGCCTCCCTCACCCAGCTGTGCCCCCCTGGGTTCCTGGTTCATGGAGTGGGCAGGTTGGAGGGCCAGAAGGGTGGAGGAGTCGCCATTGTATATAGGGAATCGCTTCAAGTGACCAGGGCCTCGACATTGGTGATTCCGGGGCTTGAATGCCTCCACCTGTTGGTAGGTCAGCGGGATAGATTTGGCATTGTGCTGGGCTACCGTGCTCCCCGCAACCCAGCACAATCCCTGCCAGAGCTCGCGGAGTTCATCGCCGCTGCTCTGTTGAAGTCCCCTCGGCTTTTGGTCGTCGAGGACTTTAACGTGCATGCTGGCGGTGAGCTCGTCGGCGCAGCTCTGGAATTCATGGAAACCATGACATCCATGAGCCTATCCCAGCATGTTTCTTGCCCTACCCACAGGAGTGGGCATACCCTGGATCTGGTACTTACCTCCATGTCGGGGGATTCCCATCTGGAGGTGCGGGACATTGTTCCCACACCCATGTCATGGTCAGATCATTACCTGTTGTCTTTTTCCCTGGCAATGGCGGCCCCTCCTCGCGGGGACCAACGGCCCCTCATTTGGGCCCGCCCCCGAAGGCTTCTTGATCCGGCTCGGTTCCGGGAAGCGTTCGGGGAGCTTTCTGGTGGTCTGGCTGACGATTCGGCCGAGGCCTTGGCCAACCAATGGTTTGAGTCAGCTGCCGATGCCGTCGACCGAATCGCCCCCAAGCGTCTCCTCCGTGGCAGAGCTCGTACTTCGCCGTGGTTCACGGCGGAGTTACGAGCGATGAAGCGGGAACGGAGGAGACTGGAGAGCATCTGGAGACAGAGCCGGACGGCAAATAACAAGACTGCCGTTGCGATCCAGACTAGGCGCTACTCGCGAGCGATCAGGGAGGCTAGAAGATCTTTTTACTCCCTGAGAATTGGTGAGGCCTCGAACCGTCAGGCAGAACTCTTCCGGGTGGTTCGGGACCTCACCAATCCTAGTCTGGCTAGGCCTCCTCCTACTGATTTCAGTAGTGAGAATTTCGCAGTCTTTTTTAGATCCAAAATAGAGGCCATCCGTGCCGACTTTGATTCCAGTAACACTAGCCCTCCCTCTCCATCCCCAGCTCCCTCACACACACACCCCCCCCGCTCTTCTCAACTGGTTGAGTTTGGGCCTGTTTCTCCTTTGGACGCCTCCAGGGCCATCGCCCATTGCCGTCCCGCGACCACCCCCTTCGACCCTTGCCCATCCTGGCTCATTAAATCTGCCGGAGGGAGCATGCCCGAGTGGGCCGCTACCATCGCCACCGCCTCCTTCAGCGAGGGGGTTTTTCCCTCCCGTCTGAAGGAGACGGTGATTAAGCCCATCTTGAAAAAACCGGGATTGGCGTCGGACCAATTGTCCAACTACCGACCGATTGCCAATGTTCCCTTCATGGGCAAGGTTATTGAGAGGGTGGCCGCGGTGCGGATTCAATCATTCTTGGAGGAACAGCGGTGCCTTGATCCTTGCCAGTCTGGCTTCAGGCCTGGCCGGGGTACCGAGACAGCTCTGGTCGCGCTGCAAGATGACCTCATCCGGGCGGCCGACAGGGGTTGCTCTACCCTGTTGGTTCTCCTGGATCTGTCAGCGGCCTTCGATACCGTCGACCACGGTATCCTACTGGACCGGCTCCTGGAGGTAGGGATCGGGGGCACTGTTCTCAGTTGGCTCCGGTCCTTCCTTCAGGGTCGGCCCCAGTATGTGCAGCATGGAGGAGAGTTGTCGGCCCCGTGGACACTCCCTTGCGGGGTTCCGCAGGGCTCGTCTCTCTCCCCCATGCTGTTTAACATCTATGTAAGGCCGCTGGCGGGGGTCATCAGGAGATTTGGGCTGCGATGTCATCAGTACGCTGATGACACGCAGCTCTATCTCTGTTTTTCCACCTCTGCAGTGGAAGCTGTCCGGTCCCTCGACCAGTGCCTGGAGGCGGTCATGGCTTGGACCAGGGCCAACAGGCTCAAACTCAACCCTGAGAAGACCGAGGTGATGTTCTTCGGGAGCTCCCCGTCTGGTTATGGGGGCCCCCTCCCCAGTTTGGAGGGTGTTTCCCTCCAGCTGTTGGAGAGGGCTCGGAATCTCGGTGTGATCCTGGACCCGGCCTTGTCCCTGGACGCTCAGGTGGCGGCCGTGGCCAGGACCGCATTTTTTCATCTTCGCCAGATCGCCCAGATTCGCCCCTATCTAGGCGGGGACTCCCTGAGGACAGTGGTCCAGGCGCTGGTGATCTCAAGGCTGGACTACTGTAATGCTCTCTACATGGGGTTGCCCTTGACTCTCCTCCGGCGATTGCAGCGGGTGCAAAATGCAGCGGCCAGACTGGTGGTGGGTGCGCGTCGCTATGACCGCATCACCCCGGTTCTGGCTCGGCTGCATTGGCTACCCGTTGCCTCCCGGATCAGATTCAAGGTCTTGGTTTTAGCTTATAAAGCCCTCCATGGCCTGGGCCCAGAGTACCTGGCAGAGCGGATCGCCCAGCGGTCAACATCGGCCCGACCGGTTCGGCAGTCGCGGGCGCACTCGCTTCAGGTTCCATCTCTCCGAGAAGCCAGGCGGTCCCGTACCCGGAACCGGGCTTTCTCGGTGGCTGCCCCAACTATATGGAACAGCCTCCCTAGCGAAGTGCGCTCTGCAGAGTCCCTGCTGGCCTTTCGTAAAGCGGTGAAGACCATCCTATTCCGCGAGGCCTTTGGTGACCTAGCTTAGCTTCCTTATTCTTCCTCTTTTTTCCCCCATCCGCCATCGATAATTGATAATTAGGTCATATCTGACATAGCAGCGGTGAGGTTTGAATTAAAGGGTGCGCCCCTGCTGCAGTTTTCTTAATATGTTTTTATTAATTCATGTTGATTCCTTTGACTATGTCCCCTATTAAGATTTATTGTACCCAATTGTTTGTATCTCCTGATTTGTTTTGTTATGTTCGCCGCCCAGAGTTCCCGTTGGGAAGATGGGCGGGATATAAATTCAATAATAAAATAAATAAAATAAATAATAAGCATAAGCTATTGATAACCTCATACAAATCGCTTAAAGAGCAAAGGGAAAACAGAAAGGGTGGATTAAAGATCAGCGAATCAAGAAGAAAGGATGAATTAATAGCCACGGGGAGTCTTTCCATATAACCATGTCTTGAGGTGTTTTTTTTAAAAAAATTGACAGGGAGCCGATTCAATTTCTCGCGGGGGCCACCACTGAGGAAGCCCCTGCACGTACCCATGTGGAGACGTAACCCTCGACAGGGAGGACGTTTGTTTGCCCTTGATTTACGCACAGGAAGCTGGAGAGAGGGTGTCGTTCTGAAACGAGTAATTTTTATTGTTGAGTCACCATGCTCCGTTAAATCATTTCTGATAATGGTGGGAGGGGAGGGGACATTTTGAGTGCTATCACACGAATCATTCTTCCTACTCTAGCGGTCAGCAGAGTGCAGAATGTGGCCCCCCCATGCTGAGGATCAGGACCACATTGTCTGTCACACACACACACACACACACACACACACACACACACACCACTGATATTGTAGGTGAGCAGTCACTCATCTTGTGAAACACGGTCCTATAATTAGCATTTAATGTGCTAGAGCTGTGCCGTGCAAGTGTCAGGTTTTGTAGAGCACTTACAGTGTGGGGGTTGGCTTTTATGGGTTTTTTTAATGGCCTATTTATTCGTTTTTATCTGGAGGTTGAAAGCATGAAGTGTTCTGTACTAGTAAAGCAGCAGGGCAGTCTGCTCAAGTGCCTGGCAAAACCAGCTCACACTTAAATGAGATATATGCAGTGCACATTTTGGAACATGGCGGCCTTCCTTTCAGTAGACCATACCACTCAATTCTGAGTAAATTCTAGCAATAGGAATAAGGGCTGCCCCTTATAGAGCACTGCTGCTTTCTGTGCCTGCTCCTTGGGCTGGAAAGATCTGTTAGAGATAGCTCACTGCTGAAAGCACAATCAGTGGAGAGAGGTGAATGAAGCGGCCTTTCTGGATTTGTGAAATCAGATTTTGATGGAATCCCGTACTTAAATCCTGGAGACTAGCCACTAACCAAAACAAGTCCATTTGCATAATCCCATATGTGAGAGAAGCTTGTGTTGTTGTGATGTTCAGACACTCATTGTTATGAAGAATTGTCTTCGGAGCCCTGGCTATTTCTGACATCTGTTCTGAAACTACTTTGGCTGTTCTTGACAGAGCCGGAAGGAGAGGTCCCGTGAGCTGCTTTGGGAGCACAAGAGCTCCTGGGGCTGCACCCTCAAGGCCTTGCTTTCGAGGTCAGGCTAATCCCAAACTTTTTCTTGTATCAGAATAATTTAGCCAAAAACTTCTCCTCGGCCAAGCAGAGATCCAAATCACCATTCATTTATTCAGCTGGATAAAGGAAGGGGTTCGACCTTTCCCCCTGAAGCAGAAGGAAAAAATCACAACTAACAGAGGCAGGGGACACATTTAAGTACATAAAGCATGAGATGCCTCTCTGCCGTCAACAACATTCTTTAGGCAAGCTGTAACTCTTTGTTAGAGACATCCTCCTAACCCATTCTCCTTTTGCATCCCCCATTGATGTCCTCCAACACATAACGCAGGCTCTTCCCCTTTCTCTCTTGCCAAGGCACAGACGTTCCAGTCAAGTTTGAAACAGTTTCAGACAGCTTACAAAGCACAATAAGGTACAGAAGAGACAAGGCATACAGAGGAATCGACATGGCGTCCCTTTGGTTCACTTGAATCTGTTAGTTTTTATTACTTCCTGGTCTCAACATTGCTTCTGGCAAAAGAGCACAAATGGTGCTTTTAGGCTTCTTGACAGATAGAGGAGCATGAACCTCAAAAGATGTGCACATTCTCATTCCCAGCAGATGCCACAGAGGGGGAGACCAAATACTGCAGTTCCATTCAGAAGGTGTTTTTTTTTTCCATTCACAAAGGAGAGTAAAACAAGTTCAGGAGCCCTGTCGCCATCACAATACAAAAGTGGAACAGGTGATACCTTTAGTCTACGAGAAAAATAACAAAAACATTGCTAATATTTCGAGTTCAAAACCCTCTTCGTCAGAGCAGTACCAATAGGTTATAACATGGCGAAAGGTGGATTTGCCAGGAGTTATTTCTTAGATGTAAGGTCCTTGGCAAGATGGGGGGAAAGCCAGGCAGTTTTCTTGGTTGAGGCTTGGAGCTTGGA
This sequence comes from Phrynocephalus guinanensis, assembly GCA_037367245.1. NCBI lineage: Eukaryota > Metazoa > Chordata > Lepidosauria > Squamata > Agamidae > Phrynocephalus > Phrynocephalus guinanensis. The sequence goes on along the minus strand of CM074733.1, from coordinate 176,735,231 downwards.
TGTTCTTAGGCTGCATCCGGAATGAAGGGAGGGAGGTGGTTTTATAGTCCCAGTCCTTCCAAAGACAAGTCACAGCTCATGTACACAGAAGGCCCGTGCATTTCATTTGGGGATTGGGATAGAATTTGGAAAAGTCCATTGAGTGCGGCCAATGGGATCAAATAAAAAGGAAAGAGAGTAATAAGGAAAGGGAGAATGGGAGTGCTGGCTGGAACAAGTGGGGAGGTAACCCAAAGGCTTCTGATTACATTGTCACTCAACACAATTAGTCCCACCACTTCAGAAGTTCTCCCCACTTTGCAGAGCAGGCTTTCAGGTCACCGTCAAGAGTATTTTGTGAGTGAGGTTCCAGTTTTACAAACTCTGGGTCCAGTTTTGTGCTTAGTCCCAAAATAAAGAAGGGCAAATATTGGTTGAAATCCAGTAGTGAGTAGTAAACATTGGCAGAATCCAGTCTGTATCGTCCCCTTATCTGCCTTTGCTCAAGTGTCCCCCCAACCACCTGCATTTATCACCATCCTCCACTGAACTTATGTTCAGATCTGATCCCAGTGTTGCCACTGTATTCATAAGTATCTCTGGCTGCCATGTGTTGATCATGCAATAGTTTTATGTAGAATTTTCTGGGAAGAATGACGCCCACACAATTTTTGGGGGGAGGGGCACTGTCTGAGAATTTTAACCCTTGCTTGTTTTTGACTTTTCCCCATAGCAGATTGCTCTAAGGGGGGAGAGCAAAAGTTAAGTCTCCAGCCCCGTGACCAAGCACAAAGACACAGAAGGCTTTATTTTATTTTATTTTACTGCACAAGAACAAGCATTCCAAGTCAGTGTGGTGAAAGCTAAGATTCAAGGAATTGGTGCTAACAGCAGATGTTGACTCTGCCAAGAAAAAAGATGAAACCATGTCACATCTCATCTGTGAATGTCTAAAGATTTCACAAACAGATGGCAAAAGACATGATAGAGGGGCAAAATTAGTGCCATGGTCATTTGCGGGAGAAATGTAACTTGCCAGCCTACAAACACCTATCAGGGAGAGAAGGTGTCAGAAAATGACCAAGTCAAGATCTTCTGGGATTTCCAGATCCAAATTGATAGTAACCTTGGACATAACACACCAGACAGTAGTCGTTATAGAATGATGAAATATCTGGATCACTGACACTGCAGTTCCAGGAGATGCCAGGGTTGAAAATAAAGAATTGGAAGAATTTACAAAACACAGCTCTGGCAATCAAAACATCTCACTAGATGGAACATTAGATGAAACATACATCAGTGGTCTCCATCGTCATTGGGGCTTTGGGAACAATATCAATAAATGAAAGACAATATTATACGTGTTTGCAGATCTCAGAAATAACACCATTAGAGCTATTAAAATGGCAATATTAGAAAAAGCACACAGTATATACTAAGTCAATATTTAACAGATACTTAGGTGTTTCGGTTAAAATGGCTATCTGTTATGTAATACCAGTCAATGTTTTTATAGTTTTGATTTACTATGCAAGGTATTTAATAATAATAATAATAATAATAATAATAATAATAATAATAATAATAATAATAATAATAATAATAATAATAATAATAATAACTGTGTTCAATTGTTTTTTCCTCTCTGAAGGCTGATAATTCCAACTGTGATGCTGAACTTCTCTCCTTACTCCTTCGTGAGAAACTGGTGGTGAAGTGTGTTTCCACGGCCTTCTATCCCCATCTGGTTAACCATCTGCTGACCAAACAAGAGGAGGGACCCTGGGATGTTGAAGACACAGCAAAACAGCTGCAAGGGGCCGGCTTCATGGCTGAGGCAGGCTCCCTCCTGATTGCCTATAAAGGCACTCACCCTGCTCTTCACACTTTTGGGGCAGCCCTCGGCGCCGTTAAGCACTGGATTTAAACTATTACGCATTTTGAATTACACATGGTACTTGAACTCTCTGTTATTTGAGCTAATTCCAGTTTCTGATGGAAATGTTCTCTTAAGAGATTATGTGCTTCAGGTTTATCATTGCTGCTTTGCATTGCTTAAATTCTTAAGAATGTGCACAAATATATTTCTTTGTAGTGTTTCCCATGCTGTTAGTAACTCTTGCCAGACAGATAGCAAATACCTGACTTCAGAAAGTCCCATTCAGTGTAACTTATGAATTATACTCTAACAAAGAAACAATTTGAGGTTTATATCCTAAGGGACAATGATGATACTATACATCACTTTGCATCCAATGTAGAAGTATATATATACAGTAATGGAAAGTCCAGGCGTATTGGACTAATAACCCTTCTTCAAAGAGAAATGACTGAGAAGGATGTTGAAAGATTCTTAACAGTTCTTGTATCATGCTGTTTGGAGGTTACTTGAGACATTCAGTTTCTTTGCTTTAATTAAAGTCTTTTCCATCAGCTTGAATTTCATTTGTTATGTGGCTCCCCCCCCCCCCCGAAACTGCAGAGGTCTGAATCGAGCTGGTAATCACAAGCAGAACAGAATCACAGAATCTATGAAATTTTGATCCACCATTTCACAGTTAAATAACTGGGACTGGCTAGTAGATTTGAGCCAAGATTTCTTTACATGTTTATAAATGGGTCGGATCACACATTCTGAGAAGAAGACTTGGTCATCAGTGTTCTTGCATGCTCACCTCTCTCAAGTACCTTTTCTTCCTTGACAGAGAAGACTCTTTTTCACTTTCCATGGGACCAATGAGAGGCCTGTTTTGAACCAGTAGGTTGGAAACAAGACTCAGAGCACAGGGAGCTAAATGAGTCATGGGGTGGACAGAACTTTTGAAGTCAAACCCTTTGAGAGATCCACCACTGATTCATTGAGTCGAAATCAACAATAGAATTTAACCCATTGCGCAGCTCAGTGTAAATACCATGTTGGAATGCCCCTCTCAGCATGGCACGTCCTCCCGCCCCAGTTGCGGACATGGGACCAGTCCCGCTTTGGCAGCTTTTATCATCCAGGCCTGGCAAGGGTCTAGCAGACCCTTCTCCAACCTGGGGGAATGGGCTGAAAAATGGCAAATGCGATTTAATGTAGCCAAATGTAAAATAATGCATATTGGGGCAAAAAATCCAAACTTTATCTATCAACTCATGGGCTCTGAGCTATCCGTGACGGATCAAGAAAGAGATCTTGGTGTGTTGGTGGACAGCTCCATGAAGGTGTCTACCCAATGTGTGGCAGCGGTGAAGAAGGCCAATTCCATGCTAGGGATTATCAAAAAGGGGATTGAAAATAAAACAGCCAACATTATACTGCCATTATACAAAACAATAGTAAGGCCGCACCTGGAGTATTGTGTACAATTCTGGTCACCGCATCTCAAGAAAGACATAGTGGAACTGGAAAAGGTGCAGAAGAGAGCGACTAAAATGATTACTGGGCTGGGGCACCTCCCTTATGAAGAAAGGCTAAAACATTTGGGCCTCTTTAGTCTGGAAAAAAGGTGATTGAGGGGGGATATGATTGAGACATACAAAATAATGCAGGGCATGAGTAAAGTGGATGGAGGGAAGCTCTTCTCCCTCTCCCAAAATACCAGAACTAGGGGACATACACTCAAATTGAGGGTTGGGAGAGCAAGAACAGACAAAAGAAAATATTTTTTCACCCAGCATGTTGTTAGTCTGTGGAACTCCCTGCCACAGGATGTGGTGATGGCATCTGGCCTGGATGCCTTCAAAAGGGGATTGGACAGATTCCTGGAGGAAAAGTCCATCACAGGTTACAAACCATGATGGAGATGTGTCATCTCCAGGCTTAAAACCAGAGAAATTCAAGGGCCAGATGCAGGGGAGTGGTATCAGGAGACAGATACCTAGTCTCATGCGCTCCCAAACGCATCTGGAGGGGCCAATGTGAGATACAGGAAGCTGGACTAGATGGGCCTTTGGCCTGATCCAGCATGGCTCCTCTTATGTTCTTATGGTCCTGTCTGTATCATCAGGCTGCAAAATCTGAAACATCCATCAACACCAAACAAGCAGGACCTGTATTGATTGCAGCAGGCCTGTCCAAACTTCAGCCCTCCTGATGTTTTGGACCACAACTCTCAGAATTCTAAGCTTAGATTGCCAGTGGCAAAGGACTGTGGGAGTTGTGGTCCAAAACATCTGGAGGGCCAAAGTTTGGACATGCCTGGATTACAGCATCCGAGCAGATCCGAGTCCCTTTGCCTGCAAAGCACTGTGCAAATTTTTCACAGTGAGCTACCTAGTGGTTAGCGCCGCCTTCCTATGTATGGCCCGTGGTGCAGGAGGCCGTTGGCCCCTTAGAAGCGCTCAACTGGGCGACTCTGTGCAGATGCAATGGGGGCAGCGAAGAACGTCACGGAAGAGGCCTGTGTCTGGTTGAATTCACCCTGAGCTTTCCGCCCTCATTTCTCTCGTCTCCTTCCCATACGTTTCATGGCCGCCAGCTCCCCAGTAAACCCGGGGGCCAGTGTGGTTCTGCTTCATGGCAGGGGACACTTAGGAGCGATTGTGTCAAGAAGCCCTGGGCATTTCCCCATCCCAGAGGTCATTCCTGGGCTTCAAGAGATTCACCTCCCAAAGCAACAGGAAACTTCCCAAAGAGCCATCAGGAAACAAACCGTTCCGTTCCATCCGCCTCCTGGAGAGGACCATTTCAATGCGTCCCCACCACCACCCCACCCCTGCAGAGGTTCGGAGTTCCATTGAGTCTAAACATGATGTAAAGTTGATCATGTGGATGCCCAGTCCTTTTTTCAATGGGGATTATGTGTAATTTGAGTTATCAGGAGCTCCTGGTACTGTATATTGTTCCAATTCTGCCCGCAATTATTTGTTTTGGATTAGGCCATGTGACTGCTGCAGGAAATTTTTTCTTATGCCCACCTCTCTCTCTCTCTCTCTCTCTCTCTCTCTCTCTCTCTCTCTCTCTCTCTCTCTCTCTCTCTCTCTCTCTCAAAAGAGCACATGGGAAGGGCTGCGTTAGGATGATGATTTGCTGTTTAAATTCAGCCTTTTATAACATGTAAAACATTTTTAAAAGACAAGAAGATGGAAGTTACAGAGAATGGATGGCAGGGAGACAGCAAGGGAAGAGCAAAAGCAAAGTGTTCTGCTTATATACCGCCCCATACTACTACAAGTAGTCTCTGGGCGGTTTACAAATTTAATTACAGAGTGCAGGCTACACATTGCCCCCCCAGCAAGCTGGGTACTCATTTTACCGACCTCGGAAGGATGGAAGGCTGAGTGAACCTTGAGCCTGCTACCGGGGATTGAACCCAGGTCGTGAGCACAGTTTTACTTGCAGTACAGGCATTTAACCACTGCACCACGAGGGCAGTGTTCATAAGGTGGGGGGGCTTTGATCTGGGTTCCATGCAGGTTCTTGCAATAATTAAACATTTCTCTCTCTTTCCTTTTTTGGACGGGTTGGGGAGGGGAGGGGAAGCCTCAGTGGGACAGGGAAGAGCACGAACTGAGTTGAAAGAGGATATTGATCATTTGGACGGAGAGGCTGAAGCTGAGCGAGAAAAAGAGGAGGCCATTCTCCTTTTGACAATTCAAGAATTTCCCTTTTTAATAACCTTAAATACTGCTGGTTGGTGTGAGCGGCAATAGCGATTTCAGCAGCAGTGGCTGTTTTTTAAAAATTCCGAAGCAACCCAGTTTAATCTGGGCATACTCCCCACCCCCACCCCCACCCCCGTAGTCATCACAACATCACTCAGCTATTGTGGGGAAAACGGCAATGTAGGAGTACGATAGTTGCTTCACTTTCATAGCGAAAATAAGGCCTGAACAAGTGAGCAGCAAAACGTGCCTAGGATAGATGGTTGAGAAGAGCTATCTGGGTCTCAGTAATCTATCTGTCTGTCTGTCTGACTGACTGACTGACTATCTACACCATTTCTTTCTTTCCTTCCTTCCTTCCTTCCTTCCTTCCTTCCTTCCTTCCTTCCTTTGGCATTTACAACCACCTACCTATTCTCTTCATTTAGCCAATAAAGGAGGCAGCAGACCAGTGAAAGACCAGTGGGTGCAGATTGGGCACCCCTGGACACAGAGGGTGGTGCGTGTGCCAGGAGCGTCAACTCGCAAAGAATCTAGAAGCCTCCCACCCCATTCTCATTTTTTTCATCTTTAATTGGCTGGAGTAACCGCTCTGTTGCTTTCCCCCCATGGTTTCAAGTAGCTTATGACACAAAAAGGTACCTCCTAGGTGCTTAGTTTGTCAATATATCACTTATTTTTTTTATAAAACAAGACAAAAATACAACAAAGCCTTTAGGAACAGCATGCTCCTAAAACAGAAAAGAAATGAGTCAATTTTAGCAGCATAAAACCAATTTAAATCATAAGAAACAAATCAATTTCCATTCAGCACATGTGAACATGACCTGAACAGAAATCGTTTCAAATTGCCAGTGTGATCACAGGCTAAGAGACAGTTCTGGCCCGTCTTCCACAGCCTTTTGTCATCAACAGATTTTTCTACCATTGAAAAAATAAATTAGATACATACATGCGCACACACGTGCGAGCACCTGCACACACGCACAAACACACACATCAGATGAAGGTAAAGGGAAAGAAAGCAAAAATAATGTCTTTCCACCACGGAAGCATTCAGTGGGATACTCCATTTTGTCTAGTGTTGTTCAATACAAGCTGGTGGTTTTGTGTTTGTAAAGCAAAAGCAAAAAAGCAGTGTTCTGCTTATATGCCGCCCCATCCCACTTCAAGTAGTCTCTGGGCAGTTTACAGTTTTTAATTACAGTATATGCAGGCTACACATTGCCCCCCCTCCTCCAGCAAGCTGGGTACTCATTTTACTGACCTGGGAAGGATGGAAGGCTGAGTCAACCATGAGCCTTGAGCTACCTGGGACTGAATCCCAGGTCGTGAGCACAGTTTTAGCTGCAGGACAGGCATTTAACCCCTGCGCCACGAGGCCTCTGCAAAAGTGAGCTGCAAAATCCCAGTAGTTCTTCCAATAGGCTTTACCTGCTTCTTTTCCTTCCCTACAGAAACTCAATGGATTGCAATAATCTTCAGACAAGTAGGAAATGAAAGACTGCATGGAATGCATAATATTTATTTATTTATTTATTTTTATTCTTGCCCTAATTGTTATATTTGATGTACTTTGCAATAATAAATTTACTGAAGGTTTTCCTTTCCTTTCCCCTGAATACTAGTTTAGTTTATCTAAATCCAAACATTGCAGAGAAAGTGCAGTAAGTGGCATTTTATTTAGAATCATTGAATCATCAAATCATCATAGGGTTGGAAGGGACCTTGGAAGTCTCCTAGCCCAACCCTCTGCCCAAGTCAGGAGACTTCATACCATCCCGGACAGATGTCTCTCCAATCTTTTCTTGAAAAACCTCCAGCAATGGGACACCCAGAACATCAGAAGGCAAGCTCTTCCACTGTTTAATGTCTCATAACGGTCAGTAAATTTCTCCTTATTTTCAGGTTGGCTCTCCTTCTGATGAGTTTTCGCCGACTGGTTCTTGCCATACCCTCAGGTGCAACTGAGAATAAATAAATGCCCTCTTCCCTGTGGCAACCCTTCAGGTATTGGAAGGCATTTATTTAATGCTATTTCTACACTTTAATTGCTATTAAAATTTCCTTCGTATTACATTTGTTTCAGCCCATATTGGCTGAAATCCTTTTGCTTAGAGTAGTAATTTGCACTAGAGTATAATACGTCTGCTTCTCAAATGTGTTGTCCAAAAGAAAATGTTGAGGAGTACCACACCAGTAGCATGCAGGACCTGCCTTTTAAAGAAATCGCTTAAACAGCAACTGCCTGCCTTTTGTCACTGTTGTGGTTTCCTTAGAAATCCTGGTTAGGAGAAGTTGTTTAGTGCAGCAAGACCCAGGTTTTGGGTGACTCTTCACTTTGTTTATTTAAACATTGGCTTTAAAACATTGTCTTCTGCCTTGTTCAGTCTGCACTTTTCTTTTCCATCCACATCTGCTGCTTCCCACTGTTCAGAATCCAAAGAAACACCCCAAAGAGGAAGAAAAAGAGAAAAACCCTTAAGCTGAACGTTGTGGTTGACACCAGGGGTGTCCTCCAACTTCAGACGTTATTTGGAGTCACAACGGCAGTCAAGGTATTGAAGCGTTTCTGACGGGACCCAAAGCAAAGCGAGGGAGCCTGAAGCAGTGCTCAAAATGACAAAGACCTCTCTGAAGCACCTCAACATCTCTTCAGGACTTCAAAAACCTGGTAATTAAAAACAGCAACAAGACTCCTCTTTAGAAAACAAAAAATAATACTGTAAGAGAAGCAGGAAGCCCAAAGCAGGCACTGATTGATAGCTCAAGTGCCAATGAAAATCCCAGGCTCTCCTAGACCCCTAATCAGAGAGAGGGGGAGAGAGGCTTTTCCCATGCGATCAATGGCCATTTTGTAAGGGCAGCAGGTTCAGAACAGGGAAATTTGCATTGCCTTCATTTTCAGGGGGGTATTGAGATTTGGAGGAATTTTTCTTCTTTTCTTCTGAGACTGCAGATCTCAATACGGTTGTGATGTCCGAGCCTCCTCGTGGTGCCACTGGGAACTCCCTCTCCCAAACAGGGTGAACTTGGAACAAATAGGCAAGAGGCCCCTGTGACAGGCCAGCTGATCTATTTCAAAGTTGCATTAAACAATGGATCCGTCCACTGACAGAGAGGACTTCGGAAATAATGCACCCAGGCGTGGCCTGGCCTGGGTGAAAACTGGGCTAGAGTTCATGATGTACGGGATGGCACTGAGATGCAAGTAAGCGAGTCCAGGTCCATGTCACAACCATCATTATAGGTACACTGACCGGAAGAGCAACCAAGCTCACAGCTGTACTCAAACAAGTACTCAAGTAAGTTGACATCTGTGCCCTTCAGCAGACCAGATGGAGTGGAAGGAAACCATGCAACATTGGCAGTGGGTACAAGGTCATCTGTTTCAGCAGACCCAAGACACAAAACAGGGTCAGTATTGCTGTATTACAACAGTTTCATGATGCTTTGACTGAAGTTGATCGATTTGATAACCGACTGATGAGGATTGTCATTTGTAATAACAAAGTGGCCCATCCAGTGCTTCCGTACATACACACCACAGACTGGCTACCCCGGCAGTGACAAAGAATTCTTCTGGAACCTTCTCAAGGAGAAATCTATCGCTGTCTCAGCCAAGGGCTACCTCATCCTTGTGGGAGACTTAAACAGTCAGATTGGAGCAAGGACGGATGGCTTCAGATGTCATGATGGGCATGGTTTCAACACCTGTAACAAACGGCGCTTTTACACGACCCCTAAGATCCGCTGGTCACTTAAATTCGGACCAGAGATCTTAGGGGTTTGTCACTCTTTGTGCGTCCCCACCCCTCCGCACTTCCTGGCTGCTGGCTGCGTGAGGGGAGGGAGGAAAAAAACAGAAAAAAGAATGCAGGCTTACCTCCGGTGCCGGTGGATGCCGCCCCGTCGTTGTGATTCCTTCTCTTAAAGGGGTGGGAGTCAAAAAACAACAGCAAAAAGAAGCGAGGAGAGCCCGGCACATCTGCATTAAGATTTTTCACCCTTGGAGAGCAGCTACATGAAAAGTGTGCTGGGACGCGCTTAGGTGGGCGTGGTCGCACTTAATTTTCAGTAAACTCCGGAGCTGGTGGGTAAACAATTTTAAGCTCCGGAGCTGGGAGCCATTTGCGGCGGAGTTTAGGGGTCGTGTAAAAAGGCCCAAAGACAGCGAACAAACCCTTGACTTCACGGACACCCAAAACCTTGTCCTTGCTGACACCTGGTTTTGCAAGCACCTGTCACACCTTGTGACCTACTACAGTGGCAGCACTTCGTCCCAGTTCCATCTTGGTACTTGCACGGAAATGAGACTTTAAAACAGTACTCGATGCCAAAGTCATCCCATATGTGACAATTGCTCCTCAACACCATCCAGTTTTTTGTGACCTCTGCATTGACCCACCCAGAGAATGCAGGGCAGAGCGTAATGGTCCAGCGAGAATCAAGTGGTGGAAACTATGACAAAAACAAGCAAGAATCATCTCACAGTTACAGCTGCCTCCCATCACAACAGTAGACAGCACTTGGGCCAAAGCAAAACTGGCGATTAAAACAGCTGCCCAGGCTGAACTTGGCAGGACACATCCTGGCTGCAAAAATGTTGACAAACAAACATGGCTTTGGACAGATGAAGTCAAGGCAGCCGTCCGCGAGAAAAAGTGGCTCTATCATGCTTTCCTAGCTGAAAAGACAGCTGACAACTGGCAGAAGTACCACGACTCTAGGTGCAGTGCAAAGAAAGCAGTAGCTAAAAGAAAGTCCATGCACTTTGAGGAACTGCACAGAAACCTTGATACACATGAAGGGAATGTGACATCTACCAGTGAAAATGTGACATCTACTACTGATATCTACTAGTGAAAGCCCATCACAAAAGGACTGAGGATTATTGAGAAATCCCATGATGTCAGTGGTGAGAATGGAAAGCTGATCAATTATTGTGTCAATTCAACAGAGCGCTGGTGGGATTACATCGAGAAAACTTCCATGGAAGAATTCCCCCACACCCCGATCCCCTATGTTCCCCTATCTCTAGGGCCTGTGCAACCGATCACATCTGATGAAATTGCCATGGTGATAAAACAGATGACAACGGCCAATGCCACTGGACCAGATGGTGTGGTCAAATCAATGGCATTGATCTACCAAGAATTGAGGAGTTCAAATGCTTTGATTCCATGATCACAGCTAATGAGAGTCTGAATCGCAAAGTCACATCAAGGATCAACAGTGCCTGGCTAAAAAGGCGTACGACATTCAGGCATCATGTGTGACAAAAAGATCAGTGACCATTTAAAGTCAAAGATCTATCGCAACACTGTACTACCTGGTGCACTCTATGGTGCAGAATGCTGACCAGTGACTAAAGAAGTTGAACGTCACCTTGGCATCATGGAGACAAAGTTCCTGCGATGGACCTCTGGCCTCACTCGAAAGGATCATGGGCATAATGATGACATCCGGGCAAAATACGGCATTGCACCAATCGCTGACAACAAGATGTACAAAGCAGGGGAAAGGAATGCTTGTGTGTGCCAGGTATTCTGAACCAAAAGCCTTTGAAACAAAACATAAAATAAAGTAATGAAAGTAACTTTTCAATTTAACCTGTAGGATGTTCAGTGTCTTTTGCTAGTCATTGATTGTAGTAATAGTAGTAGTAGTAGTAGTAGTAGTAGTAGTAGCAGCAGCAGCAGCAGCAATAGTAGTAGTAGTAGTAGTAGTAGTAGTAGTAGTAGTAGTAGTAGTAGTAGTAGTAGTAGTAGTAGTACTACTACTACTACTACTACTACTACTAATAATAATAATAATAATAATAATAATAATAATAATAATAGTATTATTATTATTATTATTATTATTATTATTATTATTATTATTATTATTATTATTATTATTATTATTATTAGTAGTAGTAGTAGTAGTAGTAGTAGTAGTAGTAGTAGTAGTAGTAGTGTCAATCAGCTGCAGAAAGCCACCTTACTGGGATCTGCTTCCATAATTCGCCGATACATCACATAGTCCTAAACGCTTGGGAAGCGTTGGACTCGTGATTTGTAATATAATATAAATTCCAGTGCAGTTATCTTGTCTGCTGTATAATAATAATAATAATAATAATAATAATAATAATAATAATAATAATAATAATAATAATAATAATAATAATAATAATAATAATAAATCTAAGTAACTTTTCAAACTTCTGATGTTGCAATGAAGTAAAATTTGAGAAGGATGGGAATTTACAATTCAATGCTGAAGCGTTGAAAGTACCGGCACCTCTTGCAGGTAGAATTCCAGAGGAGATTCACTGATTGCCATCAGCACAGAAAGGTAAAAAGAATGGTTCAGAATCCTTTTGAAGTAGCACCAGAAAATGCAAGGGACTTTTTTCAGATGGAATTAATTGATTTGCAAGCCAGTGATCATCTCAGAGACATTTAGAAAGAAAATTGTTAGATTTCTGTTCTGGTCTACCTAATAGATTTATCAAGCTAAATGAATTTTCCACAGGCATATCCACAGTCTTTGGCACAGTATACATATGTGAGCCAACTTTTTCCAAGATGAAAAGTGTGGGTCAAGACCCACAGATGAGCATTTACACGACAAAGTGCTTATATACCGCCCCATAGCACTTAAATTACTCTTTGGGTGGTTTACAATTCCTTTATGCAGGGTACACATTGCCCCCTGCTGCCGCCACCATGAGCTGGGTACTCATCTCACAGACCTCAGAAGGATGGAAGGCTGAGTGCACCTTGAGCCAGCTACCTAGACTTGAACCCGAAGTCGTGAGCACAGTTTTAGCTGCAGTGCAGCAGTTCAACCACTGCACCACAAAGCTCTTCTGATGACATTTTAAAGATGTCTGTCTCAAAACTGTGACTTAGACATTAACACCTGGTCTAACAGCAAACCAAAATCACACCCACTTGGCAGACACGTGTAGCTAGTCTTGGGCTACTTCAACCCAAACCAGCCCAGCACCAGCACAGGTATTCCACAGGTGCCACGTGCACTCCCCTCCCACCTCCTCTGCATGAAAGCAATGATTTGAATTTATGGGGTTCGTCGCCGGCGTGCTATTGGCTTTACAGAATGCAATGAGCAGTCTGAGTCTTGTGTAGACAGAAAAGAAGATTTATTGGTTGCAACCAAGGGAGCCTCCACACTCATTGCTAGATCAGGTGGGAAGTCCACCCCAGAAACGAAAGGAGATATATTTTATAAGGTTTTCCAGCACTCTTTGTCCCTCCGCCCATCCGAATTTACGTCACATACATTTGTTACATGCATCAAACACTAATTGGCATCTTTGGCCATTTATTTTGTATTTCTGACACCAATTAAATGTCTTAATTCCTGTGGTGTTTGAACTGACTTACACGGACTAGTACCCGTGATGCATGCCAGCTGCTGAGCTCTCGAAAAAGAGATAAGGTTTTCTTGGCTGACGTATATGCAATTAGCTGTGTAAAGCTTCAAAGCTACGAAAATAATTAGATTGCTGGCTCAGCCAAATTTTGTAACAGAAGGCCTGCCGGAAAGGCTTGACCAGAGTTTTAGGACCGGATATACATGGATACAATTGCTTATTAATATTTCTACTTCTAAATATATAATTTGTGTGGCTTATATTGTGATATGCTGGGGGTTACTAAAATAGCTATACATATATGCGTGATCTATACCCTTTATGCACACGGGCCCATTCCACGGGCAAAGCACACTTTCCCCACCGCCTCCTCAGCATGACTGCCCACTCGCTGAGCACAGCATGCATGTCTCCCTCCTCTCCCTCCTCTGATGCCCACCCACAAAAAGCAGAGCGGCAGGCTTCCCTGCCCCACCGCCTCCCCTGAGTGGGCCACTGCCAGAGGAGGGAAGGGAGCCATCGGTGACTGAGCCATCGCACTGAGGAAGGAAGCGTGCGCTGGCTGAGGAATGGGAAAGCCCACAAGGGAGGCGGGGGAGGGCCGCACGTGGCGCCCATGGAACACCTGTGCCGGAGCCCATGTCGAACTGGGCTGAATCCCCAGAATGCAGTTTGCGCCCTTCTCTAGTCGCTACAAAGATTTCACAGTGAAAGAGGGTTCCAAAATGGCTTGCAATGTCTTCATTGGCCCTTCAACATTTACTTTTGATTTAAATCAGTAGATTAGCTGTTTTGTTACATTTTGATTTAAGTGGCAGAGCCCTTTAGGCATTAGGCACTCTAATGTGGCCATAAGAACATAAGAAGAGCCCTGCTGGATCAGGCCAAAGGACCATCTAGTCCAACTTCCTGTATCTCACAGTGGCCCCACCAGATGCGTTTGGGAGCGCATGAGACTAGATATCTGTCTCCTGATATCACTCCCCTGCATCTGGCCCTTGAAGTACCCCAGTTTTAAGCCTGGAGATTACACGTCTCCATCATGGTTTGTAACCTGTGATGGACTTTTCCTCCAGGATTCTGTCCAATCCCCTTTTGAAGGCATCCAGGCCAGATGCCATCACCACCTCCTGTGGCAGGGAGTTCCACAGACTAACAACGCGCTGGGTGAAAAAATATTTTCTTTTGTCTGTTCTCACTCTCCCAACCCTCAATTTGAGTGGATGCCCCCTATTCCCAGAAGGTTGGGGGGTCCCTTTTATATTTATTTATTTATTTATTTGGTGTATTTATATACTGCAGCCTTTTTCCATAGAGGAACTCAGGGCGGTTTCTATAAAAAGTGATTAAAACAAAGAAAAACAGCAGGAATGATAAAAACAATAAACAAGGCATAGGCAAGATGAAAACAGGAGGAAAACCCTCAGCGGTGGGCGGCAGAACAAAGAGAAAGAAAGAAAAAAGAAAAAAAATTAAACATAAAAAAAAATTAAACAGAAACGAGGTCACCATAAGCCTCCATGAAAAGCAGGGTTTTTAATGCCTTTCTGAAGGCGGGCAGGGACTCTATGAGGTGCAGCTCTCACGGGAATTGGTTCCAAAGAGAGGGGCCGACAACAGAGAAGGTGCGGCTACTGGTTACCGATTTCCGCGCCTCTCTTGGTGTGGCCACCCTGAGTGAGCGCGCCTGCGACGATCGAGTGGGTCTGGCCACAGTTGATCTCTGGGAGATCCACTCCGCCAGGTAGACCATCATGACGGCTGCCATGGGTGTTCTCAACATTCAGGCTGCCCTTTCCTATGTCAAACCTGACACCCTTGGCCTCCTGGCAACATGGGCACCATATTGTCAATGCAATTTTAGGCCATTTCCTGGCATTTTGAATCATATGTCTGTATATTTATATCTATAGAGATGTCCTCTTTGGGCAGAGGACAGTACCCCAGCGGCCTGCATGGGTTGAGGCCTTTGGGAATCATTAAGCCTCTCTATCTGAGCGCGGAGGCCCCGGATGGAAGGAAATGAATTCCATAGCAGCCTATATGCTCAGGAATCCAGCTTGGTCTGTATCTCTCCCCCACCCACACCCACACCCACACCCCAGATCAACCAGGAAACCTGTGTGAGGGGGTTGCAGGACACAGCTGCTACCCTAGATAAGGCTTCCCAGGAATTCACCAGCCTACCTGATCCCAGGCATTGTAACTAATAAAGCCTTGAGCCGAGACTAGCAGAAGGAGCTTGAACCCACCAATGTGTCCATGTATGGTTAATCCTACATATATCGTTGTATTTTTATACTTGCATTGATTTCTTTGTTTATGCTTTGCTTTTTTATCCCCTTGTTTATGCTAATTTATTATTGTTCACCACCTTGAGTTGTGTTCGCAAGCAGGCGGTATACAAATCATAAATAAAACTAAAACAAAATAGATACAGAAGCATAATATCCCACATTCATGAACCAGCGGTTTTTCTTATTCTGAGGGTTGAATATTCCTAGGCTTTTTATAAAGCTGAAGCAACTTGATGCTACATATCACCTACGTTGAGATTTAAACGTTCTTAGGAGAAAATGGAAAACTTCACAAAAGATTGCATGGAAAGTAACATCCCCAACCCCCAACCCCTTGGTTCCAACTCTTGATCTGCAGTAAACCTTTGTGCTTATAGTACCTTTGTGCTATATAGTACCTTTCGATTCAGCGCCAGAAATGTTTTAGGATTTTTTTTTCACACTATGTAAAATCAGTTTCACCCTGTCCTCTTTAAGCATGCATAAACACCACAAATCTAACTTTATTGTTCCTTGAACCACACACCTGCAGTTGTTTCCATGACGACCGAGGTTTTGTAGCCCCCCCATCCCTTTTGCTCTTGGTTCTTATTAACAAATCACTAGCTGACTGTAAAAATACAATTAGCTGGGCATGGCAACTTTTCAGGGGCTTTAGGAGTTTTTAAATCACTTGGCAGGTTCAAATACTATCAGAGGAGCTGAAAATGGAAAATTAACCTGTGTGTAGTGTACAGATGCAGGGACTGCCCCATGCCGTCCTCTCGCATGTTCAGTCACAGATCTGTGGCGTGCAATTTCTTGATCAGCCAACTATTTTGTTTGAAAATGCACGCATATGGTTTTGGGGGTGCAGTTATATCCAATATTCATGGCTGCATGTAGCTTTCAGATAGGCAGTTTGGGAGCCAGAATCATCATTACAAGAAGAGTGCTTCTTTGGACAGCAGCTTCTGGAATCTCCCAGTCATCCAATGTATAACCAATTATGATGCGGGGATTCTGGCACTGATTCAGCATTATACGCAGGTAAAAACAAAAAGTTTAGAAAGACACAAACAAAAATTAACTTAGGTATATTTTAAGGAGAGCTTCCGTGGACAAGGCCACTGCCTCCAATATAAGAGAAAGAGATCTAACATGGCCAATATTGATATACGGCATCAAAACAGAGACATCAAATACAGAGATTGTGGTTGGTTGGGAAGCGAGACAGTGGGTGTTTAACATTGCAGCGATCACGTCTTTCATACACGGGTCTTTCACTGAAGCTTGTGCTGAAAAATAACAGTGGTAGAGTAGCATGGACGTTAATTGGTCTGGCCATTTACAGTCCTTGATGAACTCCCCACTACCACCCCTACAAGCTCTCCTTTGTACTCGGTTGCAGTAGTGGGTGATTTACTCCAGGCAATGGGTGACCACAAGAGCAGAATCAAGAGTTTGTTTCACCTGCGAATCCCTCAAGGGGGTAAAAATAGCTGGTATATGCAGTAGAGTGCAATATTTTTAGAATTTGTATCTGGTAGTGCCCTAAAAGAGCTGCCTAGATGCCCTAAGCACATCCGATCTCTCCTGATTTCGGAAGCTAAGCAGGGTCGGCCCTGGTTAGTAGAGATGGGCACGACTTGGAAAAAAAAATTTTCGAGTTGTCGTTAGTCGGGCCGGTTCCGTTTCGGGTCGTCTCCGTTTTTCGCGAAAATTTGCAAAAATTAGTCGGTTCATTTTTTCGTTTTTTTCGTTTCCGTTTCTGTCGCGATTTCGCGCATTTTGACGTCCGACCGAGACTTGCGGCTTGCGGGCGCAGCGCCGGCGGCGGTGGCGCGGGGGTACATGCGTGGGCGGCGGCAGCGGCAGCGGCAGGGGGAGTGGCTAGCGCGCGGTCGGGCGCGCGTGGGGGGCGGGCGGGCGGGGCACGCGCACGGGCGGGTGGGCGCGTGGGCGCGGGTCCCGCAAATGAGCAGGCGAAATACAGTTTAAACCTGCCTGGGTGATGGACTTGCTGCTGCACAACAAGGCTAGTGCATCCTAAGCAAACAAAGTGGGGCAGAAACAAATTTGCATTTCTTTTTTTCTCTTGGTCTGCTGTGCTGCTGAATCTGCTGATGCTGAACCAGCCAGCCACCCTACTTGGTCTGGCTGACGTGCCTGTTTGTTGTACTTTTTTGTTGTTTGGTTTTGAATCCATCCCATCTCCCCTCCACCTCTCTCAGAGGCAGCAGGAGAAACAGACATTCCGTTCCTCCCCAAATCTGAATGAGGGGTCTACTCCTCTACTCCTCTCAAATTGGCCCCCCATCACCAAGGTCCTTCTGCCTTCACTTCACATTCACAGTCAAAGTCACACACACTTAAAGGACAAGCAATAAAGCCAAAGCCAATGCAACCCTGCTTTTGGTCATGGTCAACTAAAACATTAGCAGTTAGAGCCTGAGGTGGTTAAGCTACGTACCTAGCTAGTAGCTGCTACAGCCAGGAATAGTTTTGGTAAGGATGGGAATGGGATAGGGCTCTGGGTTGCTCTGGCTTAAGTTTTACAGCCCACAGCCCAGCCCACTAGGCTATACAAGGAGGAGGACTATCTCTGGTCCATAAGGCCAGAGTAAGGGCGGCCACTCCGGTCAGGCCACAAGGCAGAGTATGAGAGCACCACAGCACAGAGCCAGAGTGCGGCAGGCTCCTTGCCAGCTCCAGTATAAAAAGGATGGAGCTGAATGGCATGACAGGAATTTAAATGCCACTGGCCTTGGGTCACAGTGTCTTGCAGCCCAGAGGACTGAGTTGCGGAGGAGGCCAATCACCTTGAGTCTGGTCTGGCACCACACTGCCTGCGATGCACCAGATGGCACTTTCTGACAAACTCTTGGGTGGTGCTGTACGTAGTACGAACGCTGTTCAAATCAGTACCCCCCTTCCGTGTGAAACACGGCGTCTTGCAGCCCAGAGGAAAGACTGGCGGAGGAGGCCAATCACCTTGAGTTTGGTCTGGCACCACACTGCCTGCGATGCACCACTGTCCACCACATGTCACTTTTTGACTAAGTCTTGGTGTGGTGCTGTACGTACGAATGCTGTTCAAATCAGTACCTCCCTACTGTGTGAAACACGGCGTCTTGCAGCCCAGAGGAAAGACTGGAGGAGGAGGCCAATCACCTTGAGTTTGGTCTGGCACCACACTGCCTGCGATGCACCACCGTCCACCACATGTCACTTTTTGACTAAGTCTTGGCGGTGCTGTACCAGGGACCCCCTTCCATGTGAAACACGGTGTCTTGCAGCCCAGAGGAAAGACTGGAGGAGGAGGCCAATCACCTTGAGTTTGGTCTGGCACCACACTGGCTGCAAAAAGGACAGCAAGCCACATTCTGAGTCTGACACTTCCTCCCCAAGTCCCCAGCTGTGTGCTGGTAGACTTGCTACCTGCCGGCCCGGCAGTCTACTACCATGCCCTTCTTTGTGAATCACAGTTGGTTCCCACACAACTCCAAGAGCCAAGCCTGCAACTTTGCAATAAACTAATGGAGGGCTGGCACCCAAGTCCTCTTATCTTCGTTGTGAGGCACAGTGTCTTGCACCCCATGGGAAAGAGTGGCGGAGGCCACAAGCTGGAGTAATTGAATGCTGGGCCAGCAATCCACGACCATGGCCTTCGTTGTGAATCCCAGCTCCTACAACTGCAACAGCCAAGCCTGGATGGAACTGTCAGAGAAACTACTGGAGTGCTGGCACCCAAGTACTCTTCCCTTCTTAGTGAGGCACAGTGTTTTGCATCCCAGAGGAAAGAGTGGCGGAGGCCACAAGCTGGAGTAATTGAATGCTGGGCCAGCAATCCTGACCACGACCATGGCCTTCGTTGTGAATCCCAGCTCCTACAACTCCAACAGCCAAGCCTGGATGGAACTGTCAGAGAAACTACTGGAGTGCTGGCACCCAACTACTCTTCCCTTCTTAGTGAGGCACAGTGTTTTGCATCCCAGAGGAAAGAGTGGCGGAGGCCACAAGCTGGAGTAATTGAATGCTGGGCCAGCAATCCCGACCACGACCATGGCCTTCGTTGTGAATCCCAGCTCCTACAACTCCAACAGCCAAGCCTGGATGGAACTGTCAGAGAAACTACTGGAGTGCTGGCACCCAACTACTCTTCCCTTCTTAGTGAGGCACATTGTTTTGCATCCAAGAGGAAAGAGTGGCTGGAGGATCCCACATAGCCTGAGTCTGAGGCCACAGGGCCTCCGTAGGGGAGGAACATTGCCAGGAAGAAGCTCCTGCTCCCCAACGTGGCAGAATGGCCTGAGGAGGACGCCAGGAAATTGCCCTTCTTCGTGAGCCACAGTTGGCAGCCCAGTGGAAAAGCAGAGTCCACATGGTGTCTGACTCTGAGGCCTGAGACCACTCTGACAAAAGGACTGCAAGCCAGAGGGTCTTCCTACACAGCTGTGTGCTGCTTTCCCCGGCCATAAACTCCTAGCAGGCCAGCACAGCCATGTTCCCTTCTCAGTGAGACATAGCTTTGCACTCCACGGAAGACAGTAGGCCTGAGAAACACAGGCTCACTGTCTGTGTGAGTCAGAGAGAGTATCCACAAAGAACCAAGCCTGGAGTGGAGGCTTCCTTGCTCCCTCCCTTCACAGAGAGCCACAGTCAGTGCATTGCATCCCAGTGGCATGCCCTTCGTAGTGAATCACATTCCCCACAACTCTAAGAGCCAAGCCTTGAACTTTCTGATAAACTGTCCTATTTGTAACGGTGACAGAGGGCCACCAGCACGGCAGTAAGTTGCCCTTCTTTGTGAGCCACAGTGTATGGCAATGGCAGCCCACTGAAGACTAATTGGCGGTCCGGAGGCTGACAACACTCCCACACTGCGGCACTCCTTCCTGCAGAGTCCTGTCACTGTCCCAGGCAGAGTCCAAGGGTGCTTTCACATGAGTTCTGCCTAATCACGGGCCCACCCCACGGCTGTTTTCTAGCACACAAGCACAATTCCCTTCTCTGTGAGGCACAGTGTGTGCAAACAAATAGTTGTTGAGTGAATGCACTGTTACAGTTGGTCTTCAAGAGGTTTTCCGCCAAGAAGAGGGCACAGCCGTGGTTGCTGCATGGGCAAGTTGAGGGCAGTGGCGACAGGGCTGAACTTGAAGCACTAACTGGACCATGATGTTAGGGTGAAGGAGAAGCGGCTGGAAGGCCTCCTCTAAGCCGGAAGTGGGGGGAGCCTGACAGGCAGGCAGGGAGAAGACACAGAGCTAGAGTGAGTCTGAGTCTTTGACCACACAGGCTTCCAAAAGGACAGCAAGCCAAGCTTTCTGACTTTCTTTCCCAGCTGTGTGCTGGTAGACTGCTCCTAACTGCCGTGCCGGCATTCCATCTCCATGCCCTTCGTAGTGAATCACAGCAGTTCCACAACTCCAAGAGCCAAGCCTGGAACTTCCTCCTGAAAGGCTCTTCTATTTCTAAGAAACAAACGATTATTGAGCTGAACTGTGGTACGCGCAAGTACATTCCACTCCAGCCCTTCTTAGTGAGACACAGTGTGGTGCAGCCCAGAGTAGCGGAGGCCTAAACATCCCCCTTAACCCTAACCCTAAGCCAACCACCAGCTGTTCCTGAAGAGTGTTCCCATAACTCAATCATCATCATCAATCACAACCTAGATTTGCAACCAGTAACTTTTCTGGTCCGGCAGCCTTTGTTCCAGGGTTAGGGCAGAAATGATTATAAAATGTTTAAGCACCAAGTGTGCGCACAATGAGTCACACAGCACAGCACCAAGATCCACACAGGGGACTTTCGGCCAGGAGTACGCACACACAACAAGGACATTTCCCTTCTTTGTGAGGCACGGCTGGCAGCCCAGTAGAAAGAGTGGCGGAGGAGACAGAGCTAGGTCTGTGTAAATTACAGACTCACACAGTCAGTGTGGGACAGAGTATCCACCAAGAACCAAACATGGAGGCTTCCTTGGCAGGCAGAGTTTCTCTCGCCACCCCAGGAGACCGGGTTTTGGCAACCAAGAAGACAGAGTGGAAGCAGGAGAACTGGGTGGGTCTATTTCTTTAAGGCTGTAAGGAGGGGAGCTTGCCCCCTGATACTCAGTCTTTGAGGTAGGTTGTTGTAAAGTGCTTCCTCACCACTTTGTGTGTGAGAGAATACAGGTAGGCAGGCAGGCAGGCAGGCAGGCAGGCAGGCAGGCTCGTAGGGCCAAGGGAATGGTGTGAAGCACCAAGGAAGGCAGGTATTAGGGTCTCTCTCAGACCAGCCATGGCAAAAGGAGAAACATTGGGCCAATACAGACAGACCCTTTCCAATGACACTTTGAGTGGCCCTGCCTGGTTTGGAGACAGGCCAGGGCAAGAAAAATTGGGCCACTAATAGTACCCTTCAATTGTGTGTGTGAGAGAATACAGGCAGGCAGGCAGGCAGGCTCGTAGGGCCAAGGGAATGGTGTGAAGCACCAAGGAAGGCAGGTATTAGGGTCTCTCTCAGACCAGCCATGGCAAAAGGAGAAACATTGGGCCAATACAGACAGACCCTTTCCAATGACACTTTGAGTGGCCCTGCCTGGTTTGGAGACAGGCCAGGGCAAGAAAAATTGGGCCACTAATAGTACCCTTCAATTGTGTGTGAGAGAGAATACAGGTAGGCAGGCAGGCAGTTCTGCAGGCATTAGGCACTGGAGTCGGCAGGTAGTCACAGGGCCAGGCAGGCAGGCAGGCAGGCAGGCAGGCAGGCAGGCTCGTAGGGCCAAGGGGAGGCAGGCAGGCTTGCAGGCGGGCATGGAGGATTGCAGGCAGGAGGTTAGGTTACAGGCAGCAACTTAGTTCTTGGAGTGTTGGGGTAATCCCAAGGTGGAAAGGTTGAAGCGGATGAAAGTCAACCTTTCCACCGTCTCCGGGTCCAGGCGACAGCGGCGCGGCCTCAGGACATCTCCCATGTGGGAGAAGACACGCTCACTCTGGACACTGGTGGGTGGGATAGACAAGAGGTCCAACGCCAGAGTTGAAAGAGCGGGCCAGAGGTCTGCCTTTCTGGCCCAGTAGTGCAGTGGGTCCGAGCTGAGGGGTTGGAGGGGCTCGGCCATGTACTCCTTCACCATGGTCTGAGCGGGGTCTGCTACTTCTTCCTCCCTTGCCTCCACTGAGGAGGAAACTGCCATGGCTAGGGCAGAGGCCAGGTAGTTGGCTGCTGGAACGGAACCTGGTCTCTGGGTGAACGCTCCTGGAGTACAGAGGGATGTGGATCCTTGCGAGGACTCCTCCTCAGCATCGCTCTGGCTTCCGTGCGCCCTCTGAAACACCTGGCCCTCATCGGAGACAGCCCTGACTTGACGGCATAGCTCCGTCTTCCAGGATTTCAGTTCGGCAGTGCTGGCCGCCAGGGAACCCTTGACGCGAGGGTCGCACAGGCAGGCCATCTGGTACACCTTTTCCCTTCTGAGTGGCCCAAGGCGGGTATCCACGCCGGTCAACAGCCTGTCTGCCAATGCCCTGCTCTTAGGGAGAAGATTGCCTTCTTCCCGGGTACTGGTCTCTAGGCGTTGGCGAAGGGCATTGACCAGGGGGAGAACATGGCCCAGGCTGGCGTTGTAGCTGCTGAGGACGTGGGTGGTCTCCTCAAAAGGCTGCAGGATACCCGCCATCTGGGAGAGGGCGAGCCACTCGGTAGCACCAAGGTCCAATTCCCTCCCCTCATGCAGGACTGGGGTGGTTGACATGATGTATTCCACCACTTCCTTCTGCTCCACCAGACGCTTGACCATTTCGTGGGTGGAGTTCCACCGGGTGGTCACGTCCTGGATCAGGACGTGCTCCGGTCGGCCCGCCTCCGCCTGCCTCTCACGCATCATCCTGGCTGCCTTGACACTGCGAGCGAAGTGCCCCACGATCTTCCGGCACTTGTCCAGCAAGGCCCTGGTCTCCGTGGTCCCCTCACTCCAGGAGTCCTTTGGTGCACCCAGGCCAATGGCATCGCCCACCACTAGATGCAGTTTGTGTGCTGCGCACACGATGCCCTGGAACCCTGCCCCAAGAACCGCGTTGGTCATGTTACGGCCCGCGTCTGTAACCATGACTCCACGATTGACCTGTCCCTCTGTCCCCAATCCCCACTCTCGCATTGCTGTCTTGAGAACGTCAGCAATGTTGATCCCTGTGGCGTTGTCCTCCATGCTTTGTGCCTGGAGAAGCACCACCCTATACCCTCTTGGCGTGCTGCCTTGTGCCTCCCCCTGCAGCTGCTCATGGGCTGACCGGGGCTCCAGGACCTCCTTGGGTTGCCACCAATGAGCCGTCAGTGAGAGGTATCCGTGGTGCCCACCGGTCCAGAGGTCGGAAGTGAAGTGGATCTTCCTCCCTCTGGCCGCCTGCAGCAGGGCCCGGATCCTGTCCCTGACAGACTCATAAAGGGAGGGAAGCACCCGCCTGCTGAAGGTACGCCGGGATGGAGTCTTGTACCATGGTGCCACGTGCTTCATCAGGTGCCTGAAGCCTGATGACTCCACAAAGGAGAGGGGCAACCCGTTCATGGCCACCATTTCACCCACCACTCGAGTGGTGGTCTCCTGTGCTTTGGCCCTATTTCGAGGGCTGACAAAAGTCCCACCCAACAGCCCCACTTCTTGCAGAGTGGCCTGCCTCTTCCCACTCTCACTAGCGGAGCTGTGTTTTTCTTTCTCTATCTCTAACCCTTCTTCCCCTCTCTTCCTCCCTGAAGAGCAAGGGCCTGACAGGGTTCCAGGCAGAGTCCCAGGGTGCTTCCTCATCAGATGGCTGCGCAACCCACTTGAGGAGAGGTGTTTGGGGTCATTCCCCCTGCGCAAGACCCACCCCACATATCTTGCACACCGCCATCCTTGCGTCTTGGGGGCTGTTCTCAAAATGCTCCCACAGACACCCTCGTGGCTTACAGAAAGTAACGCCCCCTCTGTTATTGCCTGCCGCTGCCGCTGCTGTGGTGCTGGTGTGGCCTCTGCCCTGCCGGGAAAGTAGACTAGTACTACTGCTCTCACTGGTGGTACTCTGGGTGGAAAGAGGGCTGCTCCTTCCGTCATTGCCTGGAGCCTGCCTTAAGTCTGACTCTGCCAACAGGTCCTCAGAATCTGGCAGGTTTAGATACAAGGAGCCCGATTCTGATTCTGATGCCATTTCAGAATCAGAGACCTTGTCTTCTTGCTGTTCAAGGGTGGGGCTCTCAGGTAACGAAGATGGGATTTGGTACGCCTCATCCATGCTTCCCTCGGTGACAGACGATGGCACATTGCTGCTTGTGCCACTGGCACTGCTACTCGAGGAGGGAGTTGCACCAGTATCACTTTCTGCACTACTTCCTGTCCCTTCCCTCAGAAACGTGCCCCTATTTATCTTAGTAGGGGTCCCCCTCCCCTGCCCTCTAGCTGTGCGACCCCTCCTCATTTTTCTCACTTCTTGTGGCTCAGGCCAGGGAATGTATAATGTGATAGTAAGGAAAAGCACCAAGGAACTGTGCAAGTAAATGAGTGACTCACAACAGCAAGACAACAAAGAAGGAAATAGGAGCTAGGGGTTTGCCAATCCTGGCACCCAACTAAGTCTCTCTATGCCCTGCACAGGGCAAGTGTAATTTGGAGGAGAACTGTAACTTCTTCCCAGTTGTAATTGGATTGTGTATGTAGACTGTGGTGTCAAGTAAATGAGTGAGATGGACTCACAACAGCAGGACAACAAAGAAGGAAATAGGAGCTAGGGGTTTGCCAATCCTGGCACCCAACTAAGTTTCTCTATGCCCTGCACAGGGCAAGTGTAATTAGGAGGAGAACTGTAACTTCTTCCCAGTTGTAATTGGATTGTGTATGTAGACTGTGGTGTCAAGTAAATGAGTGAGATGGACTCACAACAGCAGCACAACAAAGAAGGAAATAGGAGCTAGGGGTTTGCCAATCCTGGCACCCAACTAAGTTTCTCTATGCCCTGCACAGGGCAAGTGTAATTTGGAGGAGAACTGTAACTTCTTCCCAGTTGTAATTGGATTGTGTATGTAGACTGTGGTGGTAACAAGTAAATGAGTGAGATGGACTCACAACAGCAGGACAACAAAGAAGGAAATAGGAGCTAGGGGTTTGCCAATCCTGGCACCCAACTAAGTTTCTCTATGCCCTGCACAGGGCAAGTGTAATTAGGAGGAGAACTGTAACTTCTTCCCAGTTGTAATTGGATTGTGTATGTAGACTGTGGTGTCAAGTAAATGAGTGAGATGGACTCACAACAGCAGGACAACAAAGAAGGAAATAGGAGCTAGGGGTTTGCCAATCCTGGCACCCAACTAAGTTTCTCTATGCCCTGCACAGGGCAAGTGTAATTTGGAGGAGAACTGTAACTTCTTCCCAGTTGTAATTGGATTGTGTATGTAGACTGTGGTGGCAACAAGTAAATGAGTGAGATGGACTCACAACAGCAGGACAACAAAGAAGGAAATAGGAGCTAGGGGTTTGCCAATCCTGGCACCCAACTAAGTTTCTCTATGCCCTGCACAGGGCAAGTGTAATTAGGAGGAGAACTGTAACTTCTTCCCAGTTGTAATTGGATTGTGTATGTAGACTGTGGTGTCAAGAAAATGAGTGAGATGGACTCACAACAGCAGCACAACAAAGAAGGAAATAGGAGCTAGGGGTTTGCCAATCCTGGCACCCAACTAAGTCTCTCTATGCCCTGCACAGGGCAAGTGTAATTAGGAGGAGAACTGTAACTTCTTCCCAGTTGTAATTGGATTGTGTATGTAGACTGTGGTGGCAACAAGTAAATGAGTGAGATGGACTCACAACAGCAGGACAACAAAGAAGGAAATAGGAGCTAGGGGTTTGCCAATCCTGGCACCCAACTAAGTTTCTCTATGCCCTGCACAGGGCAAGTGTAATTAGGAGGAGAACTGTAACTTCTTCCCAGTTGTAATTGGATTGTGTATGTAGACTGTGGTGGTGTCAAGAAAATGAGTGAGATGGACTCACAACAGCAGCACAACAAAGAAGGAAATAGGAGCTAGGGGTTTGCCAATCCTGGCACCCAACTAAGTCTCTCTATGCCCTGCACAGGGCAAGTGTAATTAGGAGGAGAACTGTAACTTCTTCCCAGTTGTAATTGGATTGTGTATGTAGACTGTGGTGTCAAGTAAATGAGTGAGATGGACTCACAACAGCAGCACAACAAAGAAGGAAATAGGAGCTAGGGGTTTGCCAATCCTGGCACCCAACTAAGTTTCTCTATGCCCTGCACAGGGCAAGTGTAATTTGGAGGAGAACTGTAACTTCTTCCCAGTTGTAATTGGATTGTGTATGTAGACTGTGGTGGCAAGTAAATGAGTGAGATGGACTCACAACAGCAGCACAACAAAGAAGGAAATAGGAGCTAGGGGTTTGCCAATCCTGGCACCCAACTAAGTTTCTCTATGCCCTGCACAGGGCAAGTGTAATTTGGAGGAGACCTGTAACTTCTTCCCAGTTGTAATTGGATTGTGTATGTAGACTGTGGTGGCAACAAGTAAATGAGTGAGATGGACTCACAACAGCAGGACAACAAAGAAGGAAATAGGAGCTAGGGGTTTGCCAATCCTGGCACCCAACTAAGTCTCTCTATGCCCTGCACAGGGCAAGTGTAATTTGGAGGAGAACTGTAACTTCTTCCCAGTTGTAATTGGATTGTGTATGTAGACTGTGGTGGCAAGTAAATGAGTGAGATGGACTCACAACAGCAGGACAACAAAGAAGGAAATAGGAGCTAGGGGTTTGCCAATCCTGGCACCCAACTAAGTTTCTCTATGCCCTGCACAGGGCAAGTGTAATTAGGAGGAGAACTGTAACTTCTTCCCAGTTGTAATTGGATTGTGTATGTAGACTGTGGTGTCAAGTAAATGAGTGAGATGGACTCACAACAGCAGGACAACAAAGAAGGAAATAGGAGCTAGGGGTTTGCCAATCCTGGCACCCAACTAAGTTTCTCTATGCCCTGCACAGGGCAAGTGTAATTTGGAGGAGAACTGTAACTTCTTCCCAGTTGTAATTGGATTGTGTATGTAGACTGTGGTGGCAACAAGTAAATGAGTGAGATGGACTCACAACAGCAGGACAACAAAGAAGGAAATAGGAGCTAGGGGTTTGCCAATCCTGGCACCCAACTAAGTTTCTCTATGCCCTGCACAGGGCAAGTGTAATTTGGAGGAGAACTGTAACTTCTTCCCAGTTGTAATTGGATTGTGTATGTAGACTGTGGTGGCAAGTAAATGAGTGAGATGGACTCACAACAGCAGCACAACAAAGAAGGAAATAGGAGCTAGGGCTTTGCCAATCCTGGCACCCAACTAAGTTTCTCTATGCCCTGCACAGGGCAAGTGTAATTTGGAGGAGACCTGTAACTTCTTCCCAGTTGTAATTGGATTGTGTATGTAGACTGTGGTGGCAACAAGTAAATGAGTGAGATGGACTCACAACAGCAGGACAACAAAGAAGGAAATAGGAGCTAGGGGTTTGCCAATCCTGGCACCCAACTAAGTCTCTCTATGCCCTGCACAGGGCAAGTGTAATTTGGAGGAGAACTGTAACTTCTTCCCAGTTGTAATTGGATTGTGTATGTAGACTGTGGTGGCAAGTAAATGAGTGAGATGGACTCACAACAGCAGCACAACAAACAAGGAAATAGGAGCTAGGGGTTTGCCAATCCTGGCACCCAACTAAGTTTCTCTATGCCCTGCACAGGGCAAGTGTAATTTGGAGGAGAACTGTAACTTCTTCCCAGTTGTAATTGGATTGTGTATGTAGACTGTGGTGGTAACAAGTAAATGAGTGAGATGGACTCACAACAGCAGGACAACAAAGAAGGAAATAGGAGCTAGGGGTTTGCCAATCCTGGCACCCAACTAAGTTTCTCTATGCCCTGCACAGGGCAAGTGTAATTAGGAGGAGAACTGTAACTTCTTCCCAGTTGTAATTGGATTGTGTATGTAGACTGTGGTGTCAAGTAAATGAGTGAGATGGACTCACAACAGCAGGACAACAAAGAAGGAAATAGGAGCTAGGGGTTTGCCAATCCTGGCACCCAACTAAGTTTCTCTATGCCCTGCACAGGGCAAGTGTAATTTGGAGGAGAACTGTAACTTCTTCCCAGTTGTAATTGGATTGTGTATGTAGACTGTGGTGGCAACAAGTAAATGAGTGAGATGGACTCACAACAGCAGGACAACAAAGAAGGAAATAGGAGCTAGGGGTTT
Source organism: Phrynocephalus guinanensis (assembly GCA_037367245.1). Lineage (NCBI taxonomy): Eukaryota > Metazoa > Chordata > Lepidosauria > Squamata > Agamidae > Phrynocephalus > Phrynocephalus guinanensis. The sequence continues at coordinate 176,706,749 of CM074733.1, read as the reverse complement.
GCCAATCCTGGCACCCAACTAAGTTTCTCTATGCCCTGCACAGGGCAAGTGTAATTAGGAGGAGAACTGTAACTTCTTCCCAGTTGTAATTGGATTGTGTATGTAGACTGTGGTGGCAACAAGTAAATGAGTGAGATGGACTCACAACAGCAGGACAACAAAGAAGGAAATAGGAGCTAGGGGTTTGCCAATCCTGGCACCCAACTAAGTCTCTCTATGCCCTGCACAGGGCAAGTGTAATTAGGAGGAGAACTGTAACTTCTTCCCAGTTGTAATTGGATTGTGTATGTAGACTGTGGTGTCAAGTAAATGAGTGAGATGGACTCACAACAGCAGCACAACAAAGAAGGAAATAGGAGCTAGGGGTTTGCCAATCCTGGCACCCAACTAAGTTTCTCTATGCCCTGCACAGGGCAAGTGTAATTTGGAGGAGAACTGTAACTTCTTCCCAGTTGTAATTGGATTGTGTATGTAGACTGTGGTGGCAAGTAAATGAGTGAGATGGACTCACAACAGCAGCACAACAAAGAAGGAAACAGGAGCTAGGGGTTTGCCAATCCTGGCACCCAACTAAGTTTCTCTATGCCCTGCACAGGGCAAGTGTAATTTGGAGGAGACCTGTAACTTCTTCCCAGTTGTAATTGGATTGTGTATGTAGACTGTGGTGGCAACAAGTAAATGAGTGAGATGGACTCACAACAGCAGGACAACAAAGAAGGAAATAGGAGCTAGGGGTTTGCCAATCCTGGCACCCAACTAAGTCTCTCTATGCCCTGCACAGGGCAAGTGTAATTTGGAGGAGAACTGTAACTTCTTCCCAGTTGTAATTGGATTGTGTATGTAGACTGTGGTGGCAACAAGTAAATGAGTGAGATGGACTCACAACAGCAGCACAACAAACAAGGAAATAGGAGCAAGGGGTTTGCCAATCCTGGCAAACAAGTTTCACAAATTAATGCACAGGGCAAGTGTAATTAGGAGAACTGTAACTTAACTTCTTCACAGATGTGAGTTATACAACAACTGCACAAAAACCAAGCTAATAGAAGCAAGGGGTTTGCAAAATCTGGCAGCACCCAACTTTCACAATAATGCACAGTAACTAAGATGAATGGAACTTCTTCAAAGATGTAATTGAAGAAAAAGTTCTATAGAGGTGGCTGGGTGCCTGCCCTTCAACAAATGTTTGTTTGAGTGCCTGACTGCAAAAAAATGAATGAGGTGTTGGACAAGGGAAAGAAATTCAAAGAATATCTATAGTGTTAAGTAAAATGAAATTGTAAAATGTTCTATAGAGGAAGGTGCCCTAGCCTTGTTGCCAAAACAAATGTGTTTGAGAAATTTGAGTGAGTGCACTGGTTGGCGAGGGAGACTCTGCCTACTCAGTCTGTACTCTGTAAGTCTGTATAATATTTTTAAAATAATTTAATCCACAGCCTCCAACCTCCCCTTCTAAGCACTAGTACTACTGGACCTTGGCTGTTGCTTGCCACTTGCTAATAAACTGTAAAATAGAAAATAAATGGAATAAAACTATAAGCTGCTACTAGGGTAGGATAGGGGTTGCTGGATTCCCTTCCAAAACCCCAATCGCAACAGCAGCAAAAAAAACTGTAGGCGCAGGGTAAAAGGACCTTGGCCAAGTAAATGAACTTGGTGGGAAATTGGGATACAAAAGAAATGGTATGGTAGTGTAATATAAAATAATATATTTTCAAAATAAATCCGCAGCACCTCCCCTCCACTACCGCTCCCACTCAAATCTTCCCTCCCCCTTGAAGCAAATATAAAACGTACGGAACTCTTCCTCAAAAATGGAGAAAACAAAAAAGAGAATAAACACTGTGTTGCTATTCCCCACAGGGAATAGAAGAAATTATTATGTTTTGCGATTCGAATTAATATCAATTCAATTCCCTCCCTGCCTAGCGAGACCGAGACTGCGACCGCGAAATCGAAACTAGACTGAGCGCAGCAATCCAGCCCTGACCACCCTCCACAAGATCCAAGCCCAGACTGTGACGGACTGGAACTGCCTCGGCTTTTTATGCCCTCTGGCACATCCAGAAGTGTCAGTCAAAACCTGTCCATGCGATTGGTGGAATGGCTCCAAAAATTTGCATGGTCCCGTCCCATGGCCAGCCCATCGTTGCGCAGGTGTAAAAAAATAAATTAAGAAAAAATAAAATAAAATCAACGGAGACGTATTTTGGCAAGACAAACCCACTGCTGGTACTGTAAAAAATCAAGCATTTAAAATAGGTTACTTTCGCATGTTTCTGTGGTGCTTTGGTGGGGTTTTGGGCAAGGATTTCAAAAAAAATATTGCGGTCGCCATTTTGGACCGGGAATCGGGTTTTTTTTTAACTTTTAAAAACTTTTTTTCTGTGCCGCTTGGCATTGCGCGATCGCCGCGATGCAAGTAACGAGCACGACAAATCAGACCAAATTGTTCGTTCGTCGGTTCGAGCTCGAAGTCTGGGGCAGTGATTCCCGTTACCGTTTCCATAGAGTAACGGAACCGAGTAACGGAAACGGAAACGGGAATACCGCTAAGTCGTGCCCATCTCTACTGGTTAGTACTTGGATGGGACACCACCAGGGAATACCAGGTGCTGTAGGTGCCTGCAGTAGGAACTGGCAAACCACTCCAGTATCCCTGCCAAGAAAACTCCATGGACATGGTGTCACGAAGAGTCGGTGATGACTGTAACAACACAACACAACACAACACACACACACACACACACACACACACACACGCAGTGCACTAAAAAGCCTTGGTTTATACTAAGGCCATTGATCTGTGCGTCTAGCATGTGTATATATTTTATCTCAGCTGTTTCTCTCTGGATTCTTGTCCTGTAGTTTTTGTTTTGTTTTGTTTTGTTTTGGGATGGCCATTTTCAAACCCTCTGTTGAATATCCTGGTGAATTAAAATGACATGGAATGTGTTTCTCTGTGTTACCATTCCTGGTGTCTGGTTTACATTCATTCATTCATCATGTCCATTAATTTATTTGTGAATTCAGTAGTACTTACACCGGCAAACTCCAGCAAGGAAAGAAGGAATTAGAGCAGGAGGCCAGACCCTGAGCGATTAATCTTTGTACGTCCAAATGGAAACATTCACATTTGATCTTTGTGTGCAGTCACAGTTCTCATTAATCTCTTTTCTGAAGGATCATGTTTTGCTTCTGTTGGTGCCAGTCCTCTAGGGACATTATGGATACAGTGCTGGACTGTCTTTTACTACTTATGTATCCTGTAGCAGCCCATAACCTACCCCACAAACCTTAAAAAATCTGAGCTGATTTAGATGTGAAATTTAGCTTTAGAGGAGAGAGAGAGAGAGAGAGAGAGAGAGAGAGAGAGAGAGAGAGAGAGAGAGAAGAGAAGAGAAGAGAAGAGAAGAGAAGAGAAGAGAAGAGAAGAGAAGAGAAGAGAAGAGAAGAGAAGAGAAGAGGCAGTAAAGTTAGCTACATGGCTCACCCCCACCCCCACCACCCCTCCAGGCTGTTTCATGTTCCCCAGATTCCCCATGTACATTTGTATCTGTGTGCCTGCTGTGTGTAGGCACATAACACAGGCACTTCTTAATCCTTCTTCCCAGTGCTGTCGATTCGCAGCCCAGATCCTGAGATGTAAAATGATACGTCCCGGCACTGTATTATAACATCACCTTGCATTATGCATGAACTCTATCGAGTGCCTGATAAAACTTTTATCTTGTCTTTTGGAGCTCGGGCATGTTTTGTTTCATTTTATTTACAGACGGCAGTGATGATGCCTCAACAGCTCACTTTCTGTGTCACTTCTTTCCTCACAATACCATCTGAGTCTCTGCCTCGGTTCTCCAGACCGGAGCTTGGAAAATGACGTTGTGCCCGAGAATCCTCCAGTGGTCAGTGGTCAGATGGCCGTGTTGGCTGGTCCAAAAGCTTACCTTCCCCAGCCTTTGCTCTTGCTCTACCCAAACACTTCACGAGCCCCATTCCGTGGGATTATTGCCACAGACAGAGGATGCGACTAAACAGGGATTTGTCCCACTGTTTGCCCTACTAGGTGGATGGGCTAGTTTGTTCCTTTCCCTGGCAACTGCACACAAAGTAGCACAGGCTCCTATTTGTACCTTTTTGGCTCCCTGACAGGGGCTATTGGTTCCCTTCTCTCCCCCCCCCCACCCTGAACACACACTGGTGTGGGTAGGATCTCTCTCTTTTGACTCAGTTCCAGGACATGTAATCACTGGGATCGAACCAAAATGCATGGCTTAAGCTTTCCGTTTCCCAGTATCGTTAAGTGGCTTCAGTAGACAGCCGTTTCCAATCTGACTGTCCAGCCAAGCTCTGAGTGTCTGATCTGAAGCAGAGATTTTCTTGAGGCATTTTGAAATAGCCTATATCAGTGATGGTGAACCTTTTATAGACTGAGTTCCCAATCTGCGATTGAAAACCCACTTATTTCCCACAAAATGACCATATGCTAATAGGGGCACCCCGGGTTACAAATGCTTCAGAGCAGGCTTCCGAATTTCCCATGGCCCCAGCACCCTCGCTGTGGGTGCAGGAAATTCAAAAACCTGCCCTTTAGTCTTCGCTTTTCCAAAGAGTAGCACCCTATCTGTCTCTCTGCCCAGGGTAGAGAGGCAGATGGGGTGCTACACCATTGGGAAAACCAAGGGGAATCGGTGGCGGCTTGTGGGATCATTCACATAGCCACAGTTTCTTCTCCATCCACACCGCTCTGGGCATCCCAGAAGCGGCATGGCTGGAGAGTAAACTGGAGCGAAGAAGGAGTCCACAAGCGGCTGCCTCCTTTGCCTGGCTCTCAGCAAAGAGCCATTTCGAGACCGCCCAAAGGGCTTTGCGCAGAGAGCCGAGTGAAGGGGAAGCCGCAGTTTGTAGGCTCCTTCATAGCCCCAGTTTACTCTCCAGCCAGGCTGCTCTGGGCAAGGTCTCAGGAGTGAGGGGGGGGGGAGCAGGTGTTATCATTCTCACTCTCTCATACTAGTCCCTTGAAGATCCACATGGCGCCTCACAGTAATGAACTATCTGAGGATCTGAGAAAACAAATTGCTGCTTTCCACCAAGATAGCCTAGGCCTAGGCTTTAAGAGAAAATCAGCATGGCTTCTGTAAGGGTAAATCTTGTCTGACAAACCTCTTAGAATTTTTTGAAAAGGTCAACAGGCACGTGGATTTGGGTGAACCGGTTGATATAGTCTATCTGGATTTTCAAAAGGCTTTTGACACAGTCCCTCACCAAAGGCTGCTGAGAAAATTGCACAGTCAGGGGATAAGAGGGCAGGTCCTCTTATGGATTGAGAACTGGTTGAGATCCCGGAAACAAAGAGTAGGTGTCAATGGGAAATTTTCACAATGGAGAGAAGTGAAAAGCGGTGTGCCCCAGGGCTCTGTCCTGGGACCGGTGCTTTTCAATCTGTTCATAAATGACCTGGAGACAGGGATAAACAGTGAGGTGGCCAAGTTTGCCGATGACACAAAACTTTTCCGTGTGGTAAAAAACAGAGAAGATTGTGAAGAGCTCCAGAAGGATCTCTCCAAACTGGGGGAATGGGCTGAGAAATGGCAAATGCATTTTAATGTAACCAAATGTAAAGTAATGCATATTGGGGCAAAAAATCCAAACTTCATCTATCAACTCATGGGCTCTGAGTTATCCGTGACGGATCAGGAAAGAGATCTTGGTGTGTTGGTGGACAGCTCCATGAAGGTGTCTCCCCAATGTGTGGCAGCGGTGAAGAAGGCCAATTCCATGCTAGGGATTATCAAAAAGGGGATTGAAAATAAAACAGCCAACATTATAATGCCATTATACAAAACAATAGTAAGGCCCCACCTGGAGTATTGTGTACAATTCTGGTCACCGCATCTCAAGAAAGACATAGTGGAACTGGAAAAGGTGCAGAAGAGAGCGACTAAAATGATTACTGGGCTGGGGCACCTCCCTTATGAAGAAAGGCTAAAACATTTGGGCCTCTTCAGTCTGGAAAAAAGGCGCTTGAGGGGGGATATGATTGAGACATACAAAATAATGCAGGGTATGAGTAAAGTGGATAGAGGGAAGCTCTTCTCCCTCTCCCAAAATACCAGAACTAGGGGACATACACTCAAATTGAGGGCTGGGAGAGTAAGAACTGACAAAAGAAAATATTTTTTCACCCAGCGCGTTGTAAGTCTATGGAACTCCCTGCCACACAATGTGGTGATGGCATCTGACCTGGATGCCTTCAAAAGGGGATTGGACAGATTCCTGGAGGAAAAGTCCATCACAGGTTACAAACCATGATGGAGATGTGTAACCTCCAGGGTTTAAACCAGGGTACTTCAAGGGCCAGATGCAGGGGAGTGGTATCAGGAGACAGATATCTAGTCTCATGCACTCCCAAACACATCTGGTGGGGCCGCTGTGAGATACAGGAAGCTGGACTAGATGGGCCTTTGGCCTGATCCAGCATGGCTCTTCTTATGTTCTTATGTTCTTATGTAAGCAGATTGCCAAGGCCCTGACACTGAGCCTGCAGTTAGGACAGTGGCCAAGACCATACAGTGGTTTAACAGGACGGGTTTCACTCAGAACAGGCCTCACCATGGTTGACCAAAGACATTGAGTGCCCGTGCTGAGCGTCATATCCAGACATTGGCTTTGGGAAACAGAAGGAAGTCTCTTCTAAAGTAAGTTGATGCACAAGAAAGCCCACGTATGGTTTGCTGCAGACAAGCAGACTGAAAGCATGGATTTCTGGAACCACGTCCTGTGGTCCAATGCGAACAAGGTAAACTTATTTGGTTCAGATGGTGTCCAAGTGTGCATGGTGGCAACCAGGTGAGGAGTACAAAGACTAGTGTGTTGTGCCTACAGGCAAGGCTGGTGGTGGGAGTGCCATGGTCTGCGGCTGCAGGAGTGCTGCTGGCGCTGGGGAGCTACAGTTCTTTGAGGGAACCATGAATGCCAACGTATACTGTGACACACTGGAGCAGAGCATGATCCTTTCCCTTTGGAGACTGGGCCTCAGGGCAGTATTCCAACACAAGAACGACCCCAAACACTCCTCCAAAATGACCACTGCCTTGCTATAGGTTAAAGGTGATGGACTGGCCAAGCATGTCTCCAGACCTAAACCCTATTGAGCATCTGAGGGGCATTTGAAATGGAAGTGGATGTCATCATGGAGGAGTGGACGAGGACTCCAGTGGCAACCTGTGAAGCTCTGGGGAACTCTATGCCTAAGAGGGTTAAGGCAGTGCTGGAAAATAACAGTGGCCACAGCAAATATTGGCACTTTGTGCCCAATCTGGACATTGTCACTTAGGTGGTTACTTCACGTCCTACCTCGTTCCATGATTATGTTCGTTACATGACAGCATTGTTCATAGTCAAGTGGTTTTGTCCCTGTTCAGTCCCTGTTTTCGTTTACCCACGGGCGTGATTACTTGTATCGTGACAACTGTTACTTCACGTCCTTGTTTCATGACAACTACTAGATTTCCCTGGTTTCGTTTAGCTTTTTTTAAATTGTCGGGCTTCCATTTTTTGATATTTTGAATCTCCGCTGCGGGCGCACAGGCTGTCTCGGGAGGCTTGGCAGGAAGAGCTGGGCGAGCACAGGCGGCTGCAACGTCAGCAATTGCCACGGGCAAGTGGTGGCAGCGGCAGCATAGGCGGTGGGCCGAGACACCCTCCTCACCCTGAACTCAGCAGTCTGCGGGCGGGCAGGCGAGCAGGCAAGGAGAGCTCAGCCCTGCCTCCAGGACCCGAGGAGGACAGACCTACACCTGACAGTGGCTCTCTGCCTGTCCCTTCAAGAGCCCTCTTCTCCTGGAGGGACAGGCGGGCAATCGAGCCTGGCCTGGCGCAGGAGTTCCAGTCGGCTTTCTCGGTTGTCGGAGTATTCCTAGAGTGAAAGCGGGAAACAGCCATTGCCGTTACTTCATGTCCCTTGTCTTGGAACAAGAACCTGGATCAAAGCGTGACAAGAGAATTCCCCAGCCCAGGAGTAGGTACGGCTTATCACGCTCTGTTCCCGGTTCAGGGGGTGTGGTTGAGACAAGTTTCCGCTGTCACGCTATGGATGTGAAGTAAGTTTTTTTCATACCGTCTCAAGCGGGACAGCAAAGAGGGATGAAAGGGGAGTGAAGTTAGGCTCTTAGGTGGTCACTTCACGTCCTTCCATGAGCCGAGGTGAACTTGCCTCCGTGTTGAAATCGGTTTTCAACACGGATCGAGAAGTGGATTGAAAAGATTCCTGAGCTCCAGGACGGGAATCTCTCACCCTGCTTGGAGCGCAGTTCAGGGGGCATGGTCGGGGTGAACTCGGATTAACCCCACAAGGACGTGAGGTTCTGTTCCTTCGAACTCGGATTGACCCCACAAGGACGTGAGGTTCTGTTCCTTCGAACTCGGATTGACCCCACAAGGACGTGAGGTTACGTTCCTTTGAACTGGTCTCCAGCGGTGCCGCGAACTGCAGCGAGAGGGACGTGAAGTATCAGCCTTAGAGGTGTACTCACTTTTGTTGCCAGCAGTTGAGACATTAATGCCTATGTGTTGCATTGTTTTGAGGGGACAGCATATTTACACTGTTCTACAAGGTGTATACTCACTGATTTACATTGTAACCAAGTGTCATTTCTTCAGTGTTGTCACATGAAGTTATACTAAAATATTTAGGAAATTGCAGGGGGTGTACTCACTTCTGTGATATGTCTGTGAAGATTCTCAGTCATCCAGGTTCGTTTATCTGGGAGTTGAGTCATGGCTACTGGACTTCTTTTTTGAGAGATAGAAACGTTTCGCTGTTCATCCAAACAGCTTCATCGGTATATCACATCACTTCTGTGATATACTGTATCCCTTCCAAATATTAAAATCTGAAATATGCACTACAGTATTATAAGGTATGTCTATGGCTGTGGGTGAGGAGGAGGGGGAAGTCTCGAGAGCATTTCCATTCTAGATCATGCTCCCAGGACGTAGCTACGTACTTCACAAATGCAGGTTCTACTTGGGAAGTAACTATGATCTTCCCTTGTGAACCGCTCATGGCACACGCTTCCTGCCTTTATCTTGTCCTCTTCAGGTCTGTGGCCTCACTATCACAAAAGGCACAGCCTGTGGGGGTGGGGTTGGCTAATGGCAGGCGACAACCCCACAGAGCAAATGTAGCAGAAACAAAGAGGCCCGCAGTTGTCGCTGCGGGCAGGTTGGGATGTGAGGCAATGCTGTGTCACGGAGGGTCTTTCTGTGTAATTTTCTACCTCCTTTGACAGGCAGGGGAGGGGTGGGCAGGATGGAGATGACTGCTATGCCTCACAGTCGGTGGGTGGGTGGGTGGGTGGGGAGAGCGGAGTGCTCAGCATTCTTTAAAATAATCCTTCTGCTTCTCAGCTGTGCCATGCATTATCCTCAACTTCCCCGGCATGCTGGCACCTAATCAGTGGCAGGTTTCTGGCAGCCAGCACCGGTGCTGCATTTCTGTAAAGCAGAGGTGGGTGGATGAGGGTGGTGGTGGGAAGGCTGCAGCCCTTCAAGGACCGCCTGGGAGACGGTGACCAAGTCCTTCTGAAGTCTTATCATCAGTGGTAGGATAAATGGTGTGTTGACCAATGCCGTTGCTTTTCCTTTGTCCTTCTCCTCCTTTTGGTTTGGATCTGCAGCGAGGTGTTGTCTCTACGGCTACCCACACCACCACCACCACCACCACCACCCCATCCTTACGGAAAAGATGTTTTTCTCTCCATTTTCTCCAGACATTTTCCCAGGGCTCTTTTATCTTTTTAATGCAATGTGCCCTTATTTATATGTTTGCCCGGCTGCCTGCCTGCTTGCCTGTTTCTCTTCTCTTCCCTCCAAGGAGCTTGAGGGGCCCAGGACGCGGTTCTCCCGCCACCAGCAGACATGCCAAGAGGGTGTCTCTGCAAAAGCCCCGTGAGCTAGGTGTGTCTTAGGGGAAAGCGTGCCGCTCTAGGTCATTCCGTGACTTTGATGGCTCTCCTAGTCTCTCTCTCTCTCTCCCCCCCCCCCTCTCTCTCTCTCTCTCTCTCTCTCTCTCACACACACACACACACACACACACACACACACACACACTTAAACCACCCCATCAGCCCTGCCTTACTTTCATTAAGGCATTCACAGAGCATCCTCCAGTAGCTGTTCTCCCGGCAATACATGTGGTTAAATATTTGATAGCTGGTTTCATAGCTTGAATACGGAGCTGCTGGTCCGTTGTCGAGTTGGCAATATTAATCATTAGCTGCTCTACAAAACATACAATGCTGCAAAAGAATTCGCCCTCGTGTGCCTGCAATAAGAGACATTCAGTGTTGATGAGGCGGGGCAGAGAACAGAGAAATATTTTAGATGTGATCTGCAGTGTACAGCTGAAGGATATTTATTCACAAAGCCTTACCTGTACAGTACAAATGTTCTGAGAACATCTGGTCACATTTAATACCCTTGCCACGTTCACAGGGTCCTTTATTATTATTATTATTATTATTATTATTATTATTATTATTATTATTATTATTATTATTATTATTATTATTATTATTATTATTATTATTAATGCATTCAAGCATTCAACCTATACGTCACCCATATTACTTGAAGGTCTCTGGGTGACTTACAATATTTTAAAATTCAACCAGATACAATTAGAGTACAGTTCCCTAAACGTTGCCATCAGGACCAAAAGTCTATATATTTTTCAATTTTAAAAATTACAGAACAGGTAGGTTTTGACCTGACACCTTGTTAACATGACAGTTATCAGTGGCTTGAGTACCAGGGAACATTGGGTGCATGGGGACATTACTTCAAGGAGTTCCATTTTGAGATCAAGAACTCACAAAGAACTCCCAGAATCCCCAGAGAGCAAAGGGGGAGGGGGGAGTCGTGCTCTACAAAGGACCCGACACCCCTTGGTGATGTGCACTTCAGTGTGACTCTCCCTTTGAAAGGTTGCCTGGATCAGGGACTCCCTCAGTGGCATCACCTCTTGAGTCCCCTTTCATACTCAGAAGGGCCAGCAGGTCACTTAGGAATGGCTTGCAGAGTGATCTAAAACTGTCCACACCTGATACTGAGTTTGGGGGAAGGAAGGTTTTTGGTTTTTTTAATGAGACCTTGACCACTTGCCAAGGAGAACACTGCTCAAAGGGAAATCCCTCACTTCCGATTGTACACCGTTCGGTTGTTTCTTCTTATTTATTTCTGTTGTGTACAGAGTCAGTCATGTGCAACGGCAAGTGGAACCAGGTTCTGGTTGGCTACACAGAGAAGACACAATGGGCCAGTCTCTCTATTCTCTGAAGTCTTCACAAGGCATGGTCCAGAACATTCCAGCTTTTCCATGGAGTCACAAAACAACACAACTATGTTTTTCTCAATTTGGTGTGGAAATATTCAGGACCCTGAGGTTTGTGCTCAGTATCATGTCAACATTTTAATGGGAGATGGAGGCTTACACACACAGCTGGGTGCAGCATGTTGTGTAGGGAAAATGCATACATATTTGAAACTCACTCTCTCTCTCTCTCTCTCTCTCTCTCTCTCTCTCTCTCACACACACACACACACACACACACACACACACACACACACAGAGAGAGAGAGAGAGAGAGAGAGAGAGAGAGAGAGAGAGAGAGAGAGAGAAGTTTCTCTGCTTTTAAATCAGTCCAGCTATGATCTGCCTTCCGTTGTTCTAATTGCTAATCTGTCTTTCAGATGTTCAGAGCCCTTCCTACATTGTTCCTCCGAAGCGAGCAAATTTAGTTGAAACAAAAGTACTGGAAGTGCTGATGTGGCAAGAAGTGCATCTCTTTTAATTTCCTGCCAAGTGCTTTGGAATTCGGTAGAGGCTGTCATTGTGGAAATGGATAGAATAAAACAAGCTTTTACTATCCAAAAATTCAACAATTCACCTATCCACAGGGTTGTAAAAACCCTTCTGTATTTTTTTGGCACTACACCCTGTTGTAGTTTTATCTGTTGAGTGTGTGTGTGTGTCTCTGTGTGTGTCTGTGTGTCTGTGCGTGTTTGGTGTGTGCCATCTGGCCAGTGGAACTTAAATTTATGGCAAGATCTGCATAGTCAGAATAGGGCAGGAAAAGATGTTAAATCTTCTGAACAGTTAGCTTTAATCTATCGGAAAGTAATTGCATTGGCAAGTGCTGCCAGGGCCTTAAATCACTCACATGGTGCGGATGGAAGAAGGAAAATTAATAATAACCTGATGTCAGATCGAAGCATAATATTAATTACACACTGAAAACACTCAGTCTTGCAGCTCATGAAATGCCAGGAAGTCCCCATTGCATGCACGCATGCACATACGTGTACACACACACACACACACACACACACACCTACCTAATAAAACAGAGAGATCCATTCTTCTATGGGTCTCCGAGTTGTATGGTCCTTTGTAACATTAAAGGGTTCCTCCATATCTTGGTTTGCTTTTACAAATGTGATTCTCCTTGACATGACATGGGTTGCTGGCTGACAATTGTTGTGTTTTCTTGACATATGTGTGTGGGTATATCTCTGTTTGCCCTGGTGAGACAAAATGAGCCTTGGTCTTGCCAACATTGCCTGTCCTTCACTCCGCTGTGCATTGGCTACCGAAAGCTATCGGAGCCCATGGCCTCTCGGCAGGGTGGTTTTAGAGAAAGCGGGGGGAGGGGGGTTACATTTGAGCTCCCATCTTTTCAAGCCTAAACAGTCTCTCTGAGAAGCCGCAGGAGGACTCAACATCTTCATGGTTTATGTTCCAAGCAATCCAGCGGTGGTTCCAGAGTGGAAAGATGAGCCACCAGGGTGCTGCCTTTGCCCAGAAGACGCCCCAAATGTCCTTAGAGTCCTCCCATTCTTTGGGAAGGTTCCTTGCATGTCCACCTGGACTCAGCAGCACAAATATGCCATCTTTCAACAGAATGTTAGCTGATGCCAATCAAGAGTTGCCACGTGTATTTCTCCCACATATGTACATTTGGACTACTCACTCTACCAAGTGGCGTTCGCCTCCCTCCATTTAAGGAGGAGCACTTTTACACTTACAGGTTTCTTTTTAATGCTGCTGACGATCCCCCGTGTGATACTGTGGTAATGACAAAGCAGACTCTTGAACATATCTCACCTAGTTTAAGAGCTTGGTTAGGGAGCTGCCAGGTTAGTAAGCAGTCTGGGTCTGGTCAATGAGAAATTTGTTGAGCAGGGACAGGGACTCCCAAGTCCCTGTGGAGTCCAACCTAAGTTACACCGGTGCCTTGACCTATGAAGGGCAGGGGGAGGTGGCAGGTAGGGAGGCCGACTGTCTCTGCACATGCACTGGCCGATTAACTGCATAGTGCACGCGCAGTGTGAGTTTTAGGGGTCCCAATCCCAAGTCCCATGTCTTGAGGGGGGGGAAGAGACTTAAGACTTGGTCGTGAGTCCTGGGACTTGGGGCTGAAGACTTAAACAAGGACTTGGCCTCCAAGACTTGCCAAACCCCTGTTATTGTGCAGAAAAAAGCAGGGAATGCTGGGAGCAGGGAGTTGTGACCAAGGTAGGGCTCCTCTGTCAACAACTTTTTGAGAGCCTTGTATTCCCTGCCAGGGTTGTATAATAAGCCTCATCATCGATTCAGTCCCTTTCTTCCCAGCAGTTTTCTGCTCACACAGGATTAAAGTTCTGCCATTATAAATGTTTTACTGTTGTGTTTTTGTTTTATTAATTCAATTCTACGATAGGCAACATGTCAAAAAAAATAGATGCTGAATATTCAGACCATACAATTCACAGTTAGCTTTAAAAGACCTAAAGTCTTTTAAAACGCCATTAACAGGAAAAGCCCATTAAGATTGTGGATTCTGTAATAGTTTTGTGTTTGGCTGTAGGGATGGTGCTTCGACATTGTGTGTGCCCAATTAAGCGAAATGCTTGTCAGAACCTGGAGCTAATTAAGCAAAATGCCCATTTTCTGTTTTAAAGCGAGATTCATAAAAATGATGGGAAAAGTCATGCATCATTTTTATTTCGTGGCATGTGGATGTTTTTATAAAGCACCCGCAAAGTTGACTCAGTGCTTCCCTCCACTCAGTTAAGTTTTTCTGTAGCAAAAATAGGTAAGAAGCAAGAGGGCCGGCAAAAGTAAAAAAAAAAAAAAAAAGCCAACCGGCCCAATAAAAATAACGCAATCCAGCCCACGGGCCGCTAAACCAGCCTGCAGGCCAGCAGGATTAAAAATAATAATAATAAATCGAGCAAAGCGGGGGGGGGGAATGAATAATGAATCAAAACGAACCAACAAAATGTATATTTTCATAAAAATTTGTTAAAAACGAACCAAACCAAACCAAACCTAATCGCCATTTTTTGGTTCATGCCCATCTCTAATCCTCATATCTCGCTGGCTATGGGTTCAAGGCCTTTCTGCTGCCTGCTTGCCTCTTTCTTTTCTCTCTGTGCCTCCTTTCTCCCATCAATGATTTCAAGGCAGTTGGTTCACAATACTTAAAATACAGTAACATTAAAATAAAGGGCTTCCCACATCCAATTCCTGCCATGTGTAAAATCCACCAAGGCAGCCAAAGCAACATCCATCCCAGAACTAAGTTCGAAGCCAGATTGAAAATGGATCCTATTAATCCATCTCTTCTAGAATCTACCATGTATTCCAATACCTGCTGGGGAATTGTGGTTTTCTCTTTACCTTCATTAACCAATCTGTGTGCTCAACATGGCTTCTCTTAATGGTCCATTCCAGTGGCCTCCATCACAGCACTTTCAGAATTTCCCTTTGGCATGGTGATCAAGTCAGGGAGCTCTAAGCTTGCAGTTAAAAAACAAACTCCATTCTTTTATGCTCTTGCCTCCTGATTTCTATTGCTCCTTTAAAAATAGGTGTATTTCAGAATCATGATCATATATATATATTTAAAAATAGAAATCTCAGTGGCCTGCCGTTGACTTCAAGACCCTGTATGAGCTTCGCAAAATCACAGATGAGTCAGAAACAACAATGGAACAATTTCCATGATGAATGAACATGCCCAGTAGCCACCAAATGTTGACTCGCTGTAAAAAGGGGAAGAAAGATAAAACTAAATTAGTGAAATTATGTTGGGAGAGACAGGAATGGAAATGGTTCCTACCAGCTCACCCCCCCAATGTGAACAGGAACACTATCATTGGTGCATTTTATTGCAGATTCCACTTACAACAATCTAATGGCTGAAGGTTCTGAATGCCTTTCCAGTCTTGCTAGTAGCAGGTTTTGCATCACTGAACCATGAGCACACACACATACATATTACAAGTCAGGGGTTATTTGCTGTCGTGTGCCATCAATTTGCCTCTGACTTATGGCAAGCTAGGGAGTGGAAAATGAAAAAGTAAAGGTAAAGGTGAAGGTGAAGGTGAAGGTGAAGGTAAAGGTTGACCCTGACACTTAAGTCTACTCGCTTCAAATTCTAAAGGTTCGTGCTCATCTCTGTGCTGTAAGCTGAAGAGCCGGTGTTTGTCCGTAGGCAAACTGTATTTCCATGGTCATGTGGCCGGCATGACTAAACATGCGAATGCACAGAACATCATTACCTTCCCATTAAAGGGATGCCTGTTTATCTACGTTTTACGTACTTCAAAGTGCTGGGTTGGCAGGAGCTGAGACAAGTAATGGGAGCTCACCTCATTGTGCAGATTTGGACTATCCACCTTTCTATCAACAAGATCAGTGGCTCAGCCATGCCTCCTGTGTCCCTCCCTATCAACGAGTGACCACCCCCCTAAAAAATAAAAAACCCTTGTCATTAAAATTCCTGCACGGTGCTTTCAAACTAAAGACTGTAGCCTCCTTTATGGAGTAAATCCATCTCATATTTGGTCTTCCTCTCCTTCAGCCTATATGCTACCATTATCATCTGTTTTGTCAAGTTTTGTATTCTCACGATTAGAGATGGGCACGACTTGTAAAAAATTTTTTCGAGTTGTCGTTAGTCGGGCCAGTCCCATTTCGGGTCGTTTCCGGTTTTCGCGAAAATTCGCAAAAATTAGTCGGTTCGTTTTTTCATTTTTTCGTTGTCGTTAGTACTGTTTTTTTTGGGGGGGAGCGGGCTCCTGGAGGCACCTCTGTGGGGTGGGTGCCTCCTCTGGCCCGCTATAAAGGGAAAGTGGGCTCCTGGAGGCACCCGTGGGTGCCTCCTGCCACTAGGAAGGGGAAGCAGGCTCCAAGAGAGACCCCTCTACATGGGGGTCTCCCCTCCTCACCTGCTGCTGCTGCAAAATGCTATGCAATAGCCATATGGATATTGCATAACATAATGTGCAGACGTGAGACCAGTGTGAGAATGATAGGGTCATACCCGCCCTTCACAAGGCTCTGGCACCACCATGTCTCACACAGAAGGGAATTGTACTTGCTGCGTGTAGTGCAATGCAAGCAAGTAGATCTGGCTTTAAGGTGGCTTAGTGCAAGAGCTAGGGTTAGGCTAGTGACGGGTAAGGTTACGGTGGGCTAGTGGTTTGCACCTCTGGGTGCCTCTCTGACCCACTAAGAAGACAGTCTGTGACGTATGGGTACGGAGTCAAGGGTTAGGGTTAGGGCTAGGGCAGGTTTTAGGGGGCTTTTTGGCACATCCCAGAAGTCTCCATGGCCAAGTGGCCATGCGACTGGTGGGATGGCTCCAAAAATTTGCATGGTTGTCCACTCCCACATGGCTGGCCACTTGGCCAGCCCATCATTGCGCAGTGCGCAGGTGTAAATAAAATAAAATAAAATAAAATCAATGGAGGACAGAGGAGGAGAGGAGAGACATTTTGTTGCAAGAAAAAACCCACTGCTACTGTGAAAAATCTGGCAGTTTATAAATTTTTGCGTGTTTCTGTTGTGCTTGTGTGTTTTTGGACCACGATTTCAAAAACAATATTGCGTTCGCTGCCCCATTTTGGATCCCCCGCCCGCACCGCATGGCATGGCGATGGCGACTCGCGAGTCCGGCTGCCCAGGATGGGGGGGAGGCGGGACCCCCCCTCCAGAAACCACCCCTCCGGTAGGTGCCCTGCGCCCTTAGTCAAGCAGGCATTTTCCCGCCTGCTTTTTTGGCCCGGGAATGGGTGGGGGGAGAGTTTAAAAGTTTTTTCCTGTGCCGTCCGTGCCGCTTGCTTGCGCTTTAATTGCGGCGGCCGGCGGCGAGACTGGGCTTTTTGCTGGCTGCGAGCCTGCGGCGAGTCCCACCAGAGCAGCCCAGGACGGGGGATGAGGGGGGAGGCCGGGGACCTCCAGAAACAACCCCTCTGGTAGGTGCCCTGAGGCACAGCAGCATTTTCCCGCCTGCTTTTTGGCCGGGAACCGGGTTTTTTTAACTTTTAAAAACTTTTTTTCTGTGCCGCGTGTGGCATCGCGCGATCTCGCGATGCAAGTAACGAGCACGACAAATCAGACCAAAATTGTTCGTTCGTCGGTTCGAGCTCGAAGTCTGGGGGAGTAATTCCCGTTACCGTTTCCGTAGAGTAACGGAACCGAGTAACGGAAACGGAAACGGGAATACCGCTAAGTCGTGCCCATCTCTACTCACGATGTACACAAAGGCTGCGGTCATACGTGCATTTTCTCCGTAGTTTCCCTTTGGCTAACTGCACATAAAAAGATTGTATCCTAACCGTGAAGAGAAGTAAATTCCGGTCCCGGCTGACCACGCCCCTTGAACAACAGTTTCAGAGAAGTTTCAATAACCACCGCCAGCAGCTGGATTTAGAAACGTCGCTTGAAAATGTTTACTTATTTGCTTCTGAAACCACGACAGGACACAGAAAATATACAGTAAAATAAGTTGTTCCCCTTTTTCGACAGCTTAAACACCACAGAGGCTTGGAAAGTAGAGCCGGAAAGAAGGGAAAAATGCGAAGTAGACAGGTAGAGATGGAACCAGAACAGTACGATGCAGAAGAGAGGACATTAAGTGCACATTAAAAACCACGTGACTGCCCGAAAAAAATATGCATGAAATTTATATATGTAGAGAATGCTGGTGTGACCGCAGCCTAAGTATGGCATGGATATAAACCGGATCTTCCTCTTGCAGTTTCTTCTCCTTCTGGCTTCTTTGCTGACAAAATTGGAAAGAGCACTCCTGTTTTGTGAGTATGTTGCAGGCACGGGGAGATGGTAACCCGCTTGCATCACAAGTACGGCTCCACTTTCAAAAGGAGCTGGGGGGGGGGGCTTGCCTTTTGGTTGGATGGGAAGCCACGTCCCTATTGGGCAAAACACTCAAATTCAAGGCCAAATTTCCTATGGCTCAGCAGCAGCTCCTATGTTTGCAGGGTGCGAGTAGGCAACTTAAGATCCTCCAGATATCACTGGAATGGTGTCTCTTCCCAGTCTGAGCTGGCATAGCCAGTGGTAACGGGAGGTGGCGGGCACAATCCAATTATAGCTAGAGAGTCAGCCCCGGATTAACCATCAAGCAAGGTAAGCACATGCATGGGGGGGGCATCAACAAGGGGAGGGGGCACCACAGAGATTTTTTTTTTCAGTGCTACATTTACCATGGGCCATGAGGCAGATGAAGCGCCCTCCTTAACAACACCCCTCACCCCCTTAAAAGCCCCCAAAAACCCATCTCCCTAAATGAAGTAGTTGAAGATGAACCAATTAAAACCTAAAAAGTGTGCAGACTCACCTAACGAGAAAAGGACTTTAAGCTCTTGTTCGAACTTTTCAGTTTACAGATTTTTTTTTTTAAGGAATAGGAATTAGACATGGGCACGACTCGGCGAAATTGTCGTTTCCATTTTCGGTTATCGTTTCCGTTACGTAACGGAAATGGTAGCGATAATTAAGCCATCAGAACTCAAACTCGAACCAAAAAAAGAAAAATTTGGTTGGTTTTTTCGTTTCTGTTTGTGGCATCGCGGCGATCGCGTGATGCGAAGCACAGGAAAACTTTTTTTAAAGTTTTTTTTTTTAAAAAAAAACCCGACTCCCGGCCAAAAAAGCAGGCAGAAATATGCCTGCCTGAGGCTTTGCCACCTACCAGAGGGGTGGTTTCTGGGGGCTCCCCGGCCTTTCCCCCCCTCTTCTCCTGTCCTGGGCTGCTTGCACCAGGCTGGGAGGGGTTCATCCTCGTCGTCTCGCCATGCCATGCAGTGGGGAGGATCCAAAATGGCGACCGCAATTTTTCTTTTGAAATCGTGGTCAAAAAACACACCAAATCACCACAGAAACATGTGAAATTTATTTATTTTAAATGCCTGAATTTTAATAGTAGCAGCAGTGGGTTTTTTTATAGCAATAAACCGTCGTATTTATTTTATTTTATTTTATTTTGTTTTTTATTTTTTTAGACCTGCCCATTTGGGCTGGGCATGGGATGGGACCATGCAAATTGTTTGAACCATTCCACCAATGGCATCGCCAGGTTTTTGACTGACACTTCTGGATGTCTCGGAGGGCATAAAAAGCCGAGGCACCTTCCAGAAATCGCAGTTGGGTGTATGGATGTGGTTGAGGGAGGAGGGCTGGCTGCTGGTGCTGGTGTGATCCGATCAAGATTGAGGAGGGAGGCTGGAGGCTTTAGGATTTAAGTTAGGCAGGCAGGGAGGGAACTGAATTTAGAAAATAATTTCTTTGATTCCCTGCAGCTTTGTCTGCTGAAGGGAAAAGCAGTTTATTCTTTATTTCTTCTCTGGCAGTTTGAGGATTTTTTCTGATATTGGATAAAGGGGGAGGTTCGACTGGGAGTGGGAGGTGTGGATTTATTTAAATATATATTATATACTACCATTTATTTTCTATTTTCCCAACTTCAGTTTTCTTGCACACACACACATTTGGGGTGCAAGCCAAGAACAGAACCTCTATCCTAAGTGATATCCTAACTGCCCACTCACCCGTCCGCCCGCGCTGCCACCCGCCTGCAGCCCGCGCCACCTCCTGCCCACTTGCCCGCCTGCGGCCGCTGCCCGCCCATGCCCCCCCCACCGCCGCCCCCTGCACCTCCCCCCACTGCCCCCCGCCCACCACCTAGGGCGCAAAAACACCTAGTGCCGGCCCTGATTGCGGGACGCCCCTATGCTCTGGGAAGTCAAATTGCTCTAAATCGCAGTGGAAACAACAAACGACAAATGACAAACAAAATGACAAAATTTTGAAAAATTTCGTGACAAATGGAAACGACCCGAAATGGACCCGTTCCGACAAACGAAAACTCGAAACGTCATTTTTTCTGGTCGTGCCCATGTCTAATAGGAATCTTTATTATCATTGCCCCCTTGCAGGAACAATGAAATTTTGTTTGACAGAATCGTTCTACCTTAATCAAAGTGTGAAAGTGCAAGATGTGGCTGGAATTTGATTTGTACATATTTTGTATACAACATGTGGTTCTCCCCCTCCCCACTTACTATACAATTAAATTACTACATTCTCATGCATATAATCTGCACATTGAACTGTTGTTTTTTTCAAACTGTGGAACCCACTGCACATTATATTCAGAGGGGGTACCATAATCTTTTCAGGGCTTAGGGCCCCTAAACGTCTTAATTCTGCCCTGTAGAGAGTCTCCATTTATCAACCCTCTTCTGTTGTAGCGATGAGAGCCCTGGTCTACCATGACCCAAGGCAACAACATCTAAAGATAACATGGAAACCAGGTATGTTTAGGTACAGCTCAGCTTCCTTGCCTCAGGTGACAAAATAACTAAGCTCTCTTGCTCCTGAGGAACTTAATTAAGGGCTACAGAACCAAAGAAAATATATCCATCCCTGCAAACTCACATACAGCACTGCAATGCCGCTTACAAAACGAGAGACTATTGTTAAGCCAAAGTGATCAATCATTCTTGCTTTATCTAATTATAGATAATATAATAATTACACCCAAGCTGAGCACATGCCCAGTGCTGCTCAGTTTATAATTTTTTTAAATATTTATTGGCAGTCTTATAAAAACAATGAAAGGGACCCCATATTTTGGTTGAGTTTATGTATTAGAAAAGTGTTGAAGACCCTGCTTTTCAGAGAGGCATTGGGTGGCCATTAGGTTTTTTTTGTGTTGTTTTTTGTTTTGCTCTGTTCTGCTATCTTGCCAAGCAATTTTTTTTTAAAAAAAACTGGTTTAAGTGTTTTATTTTATTTTTTAAATTGTTTTCTGTGATTGTTGTACACTGCCCAGAGTTCCTTCAGGAAGATGGGCAGTATAAAAATACATACATATAAATAAATAATAAACAAATGGGCTTTTACTTGGCCATAGGTAGCCTATAGGCTTGCCGAAATAAGTGGGGTTGAGATGAGTCAAGTGTGACGCAGTTCTCACTGGTTTCAGTGGAGGGCATATGGATCCAGCCCACCGTTTACACCACAGAACAAAACGCTGGTGGAATAAAAGACAGCAGGAGGCATACCGTAGGTTGCCAGAGAGCAAAGTGTTCCATCGTCTGAGGTTTGTAAGCAAGAAAACCCTTTCTCTCTTGTCTTAGAACTATGAAAAGTTACTTTTTTTTGAACTGTGGTTCCTCAAATCCCCCTTGCATACGGGACAAAGCAGAACTTTGAAAAGTTACTGTTTGGGGGACTAAAACATTAAGTGGCTGTGCGTTGGTCTCCCTCTGTTTTAGCATGCCCCAGGAATGTAGGAAAGTATTTATTCTAATCTCCTTCCTTCACTTTTGGTTTCTGGAGATGACACGCTAGCCACTGTTTGATGCATGGCACTGGACTAGATGGATTTCAGTCTTCTATAGAGTTCTTTTAATGTGAATAACTTTCTGCCCTCCCCCCCCCCCCCCGGGCAGTTACTGCTTGTATATATTTGCCAGAGGCAGAACACAGAGATGACCAACTTTGTTTTTCCATCATCGGTGCTTCCGTACACAGTTTTAAAATGAAAATGATCTTTTAATGCCAGTCATTGGATTTCTGTCTTAAAATGTCACTCGTGCTGCTAGACCATGCCACTTCTTTCAAAGGATAAATAAATAGACATTTAATAGGAAAGGAAAGGAAAGGAGGGGGAAAAGGAAAGTAGGCAGTGAAGTTTCTTAACTCCGAAATTTGCACCAAAGCTCCTCCTTGTAAGATTTTTTTTTATGTTGATATTCTGGGCCAACAATGGTTTTAAATTAGAGGTTATACTTGATTGAAATGAGCTAATTCATTCTGTAAATGCAGACTGTTGGAAAGAAACGCTTTTCTTCAGGTCCACAAATGCATTTTAGTATACCTTAGTTAGGAAAATATGTAAAGTCAGCACCCAGTAAATAGCATTCAATTTGCCATTTAAAGGAACACCACTAGTTTATATGATTCCTTATCCAAGGAAGAGACTATTAAAAGGCTACAATATATTATTCAGTACGTGAATAGATGATATATATCTAATGCAAGCCTTCTACAAAGCTGATTTAAACTGGCATATTCATTTTCAAGTCATGCGCATAGAAAAGCTGATTTAGTGTAGCTGATTTAGGCAGAAATTACATTTTTTGAAGGTCTTGCCTCTCATCTAGCATAAATATAAAGCAGGTCCAAACAGTAGACAAAATGCAGTGCTGGTGTCATGTAATCAGTAAAAGACTGAGGGGAGGGAGAACGTTTAACAAACAGAGATAAGCTTGGCAATATGTTTGACTCATCACTGGTAGTATGAAAAATACACCAGGGACCACGACAATGTTTAACATTTCCCAGGCACACCATCAGAGCAGAAATGCAAAGTCTTATAGTGCAAATCCAGGTATGTTTATTCAGAAATCAAATCCCTGCAAGTGCAATGGGACTTGCTTTCAAACAAACAGTGCTGGAACCTTCCCACATCCCCCTCCCCCGCATGCTTCAACCCACGCAGATTCATCATCAGCAACGGAATATGTTTTGGGACAAATCCTTTGTTCCAGAAGGTTAATTAAATTCCAGCGTTCTGTTTGTAAGTTCATAATTCCCAGGTGTCCTTCTCTAAATGTAGCAACACCCAGGAGGTCCACTCAGCATCAAGCTCTGTTGCCTTCAATGCGGCTGTCTTCCATGTCGCTTTGGCAAGCCTTAAATTAATTCAAGAAGCAGCAAATGGGTTCCGTCTTCTTTCTGACCAACCAACCTACACTAGTTAAATTCACCCTCATTTATTTCTCTGTCTAATGCTTTGTTTAGTGAGAGATAAAAGAACAACTCATTCCAGTGGTACCTTGTATAAAGGAATTAATTCGTTCCAAATGAAATTATGTTAAGCAAATTTTCCTTTATACAAATTTCCCATAGGAAAGATACCACCCACCCCCGTGCCCGTCGCCGTCCCCCGCCACCCACCGCCCCCCTGCCGCCCCGCCCCAGCTGCTGCCCCCCCTGCCACAACCACCACCCGCCCACCGCCCGCCACCCCCTGCCCCACCCCCATCCCTCACCTAGGGCGCAAAAAAACCTAGCGCCGGCCCTGGTTGCATAGAGGGATTTCCACCAATATCTTATAACATTTGTGAATATTTACATGAAAAGCCCTTACGGATCTCACACTGTACTTCCTTAATGTGTACCTCAGAATGTAGTACTAGATGGTTTCAAAAGTTTACTGTATTTTGTAGTAGCGTGGGTTTTAGTGATTTCAGCAGTGATTTCAGCTCTTAGACAGAGCAGGCTGGAGACAGCTTCTAGTGTAACAGCTCTTTATTCAGGGAGAGAACAAGACTGGGGACTGGGGAGAGGGAGCTACATTTATAGGAGCCAGGACTGGCTAGGAAAATATACATTTTGGAGGGGACAATTACAACCAATCACAAAGCTGCCTTTTGGCAGAGACCAATAGGATTGAGGATCCCAATGCAGCAACTTGAATAAACCAATAGGCCTGTTCCCTTTGGAACAGGAACAGAAACCAATAGGAATACAGATCAATACACAACATATTTACTAAGGCTTCTCTTCAGTGACAGATACAGGAAATCCATGCCGTATAAGAGAACAATTGTCAGTCATACCATATTATAACATTTTTCTTTCTCAGATTGTACCGCAGTCTGATTTCCTGGAATATTAAATGATCAATTGTATATGTGAACGGAATGATATGCCTCACAGAACAGGCCTGTCACCTGTTATATTGGGGACAAACGTAGGACTCCTCAACTGTGTCATGTATTTATGTTTTCTGCTTTCTCATTTTTTTCTGGGGAAATTTGATGATGATGATGATGATGATGATGATGATGATGATGATTTTAGAACTGCAGAGGTGGAGGAGACAATCCCCCATCAGATGGGACATCAAAGTCCCAACTTTTCTTCCTCAGTCAGATACCTAAAGAGTGAGCTATCCAGCAGTTTTTGTGAAATTATTTTAAATAAATAAATAAAAAAATAAAAAATAAATAAATAAAAAAATAAATAAATAAAGTTAAAGAAGAAGAAACATGCCTCCTAACCACACCCCAAAATAATTAAATAAGGGACATCAAATTTGAAGCTATGGAAATCTACTTGTGCCGCCTTTGAGGCTTCACAGTTGAATTAGTGTTTTCCAGGTTATAAAGGTCAGGAGGATTTATTGTAATTTTATAAAAGTAGACTATTTTTCAGGCCTAGGAGGGGGTCTCTTTTTTTAGCTTTTAGTCTCTTATTTCTGGGTTAGCCTTTAAAAGTATCTCCTTTTCAGAAAAAGTCTCTTTTCTCTCCTTTTTTGTGCCTTTAAGTGCTCAAGAAATTTTAATTGTGGAACAGGATTGTGGGAGGTGCTCTTCTTCAGTTGCAATAAAGTCATGTGGTTTCTCGAGATGTAGTTTCAGTTGTAAGATAAACTCCCTATTGAACCCTATTGGTACAAAAAAAGATGTTCTCATTGAAGAATGGAAAATGTTGCAGATGGAGACAAATTGCTTGGCTTCTGAAGGAATAAAATGTTGGGATAAATTTTAAAGAAAACCTATGTGGCTGAGGGAAAGGGAATCAGACCTGTCAAGTGTCCTGTTTTAGCCGGGACACTCATGGATTAAGCACTCTGTCCCGCTGTCGTCCCTTATTGGTGATCATCCTAGAAATGTACTGGATTCTGTCGAGGGAATGTACTGGATTCTGCCAAGACCCTGGCACAAGTGGAGGCTCCGCTTTGTCACGGAGCAGCCCTTGTCGTAGGTGGGGCTCCAGGCTGAGCAAATGGATCACATCACAGGCAACACATCGGCTCTGCCCCAAATTCGCTCCTTGGGTGCTCTTGCCCGCTCGGTCTCGCCCCTGCCCTTTCTCTCCTAGTCATCATGGGGGTGGAGGCAGAAAGTGCCATGAGGACATTGACTGGGGTAGGAAAGGGATCGGAAGGAAGGAAAGCAAGCAGTAGCAGGGGCAGCAGCAGCAGGAGGAGAGCTGGGTGATCTTCTTCTCCCCTTTGGGCGCACAGATTGCGCTGCTCCCATACCTTGGGAAGAGCTGAGGATGAGGTTTCGGTGAAGGTGATGTGGGGGGAAGAGCCTGGGGGGGGGCTTGGGGTATCTTTGTAGCTCCCGGGGGGGGGAGGAAGAAGCAGCAGCGGTGGCAGCAGCAAGGAGATTTGGTTTTGTGTGTGTGTGTGTGTGTGTGTGTGCAAGGTTAGAGGTATATGTGTACACCCTCCCTGAACTCCCCCAGCGTGTGCATGTATGTGTGTGGATGTTTCTGTTAGTATAATGCATGCGTGTGTGCTAGCACACACATTACACTTCTCTCCTCCCATCCCGGCCGGCACTGTGGAAAACGTGACAGCTATGGAGGGAATATCAAGAGTTGGTGTAAGTTGTCAGGACTGCATTGTCTTTGTCACATGGAAATGCAGACATTTAGAGACGCTTTCCTGTGTCAAGATGAGCTTTGACTGAGGAACAGACTTCCACTTGTGAATGAACAGTTTTGTTCATCAAAGATAATCAAAGATACATTGAAAAATCTATAGAAGCAAACCTGAACTGGCTTCCATGACATCAAAATGTATTGCTATGGGACAAATAGCACATAAGCAATACATAATGTACTTAGAGGAACAAAAAAAAATGATTGAAAGAGGAGGAAGAAGAAAAGGAACAGGAAGAGAAACGTTTAGCTAAAGAGATAAATGTTACAATAAATGAATGAGGTTTAAATGTGGTTTAGAAAACTTGCAGAGTTGCACAGTGGTGTGGAAAGATAATTGCAGAATACAGATTGGAGCTGGGAGACAAAAGAATTTTGCACAAAAGCATGTGTTACATATTTACACAATGTACATCAAGATAAGACACACAGCATATATACAGAGTAGTGAGTAACTCCTCTCTCATCAAAAGCAGTCCGAAAGTAAATGGATTTCAATGCTGCCTTTTATACACACTGGCCACATAATTTAGACCAAACACAGGAGTATTAGGTGATTTATCCATGGCACCTGGACATAATCATTCTGACTAGAGATGGGCACGACTTAGCGGTATTCCCGTTTCCGTTTCCGTTACTCGGTTCCGTTACTCTACGGAAACGGTAACGGGAATCACTCCCCCAGACTTCGAGCTCGAACCGACGAACGAACAATTTTGGTCTGATTTGTCGTGCTCGTTCCTTGCATCGCGCGATCGCGCGATGCCACGCGGCACAGAAAAAAAGTTTTTAAAAGTTAAAAAACCCGGTTCCCGGCTGAAAAGCAGGCGGAAAAATGCCTGCCGTGCCTCAGGGAACCTACCAGAGGGGTTGTTTCTGGAGGTCCCCGGCCTCCCCCCTCATCCCCCGTCCTGGGCTGCTCTGGTGGGACTCGCCGCAGGCTCGCAGCCAGCAAAAAGCCCAGTCTCGCCGCCGCCCGCCCGCAATTAAAGCGCAATCAAGCGGCACGGACGGCACAGGAAAAAACTTTTAAACTCTCCCCCCACCCATTCCCGGGGCCAAAAAAGCAGGCGGAAAAATGCCTGCTTGACTAAGGGCGCAGGGCACCTACCGGAGGGGTGGTTTCTGGAGGGGGGGTCCCGCCTCCCCTCCGTCCTGGGCAGCCGGACTCGGAGTCGCCATTTCGCCATGCCATGCAGTGCGGGCGGGGGATCCAAAATGGGGCAGCGAACGCAATATTGTTTTTGAAATCGTGGTCCAAAAACACACAAGCACAACAGAAACACGCGAAAATTTATAAACTGCCAGATTTTTCACAGTAGCAGTGGGTTTTTTCTTGCAACAAAATGTCTCTCCTCTCCTCCTCTGTCCTCCATTGATTCTATTTTTTTTATTTTTTTTACACCTGCGCAATGATGGGCTGGCCGAGTGGCCAGCCATGTGGGAGTGGACGACCATGCAAATTTTTGGAGCCATCCCACCAGTCACATGGCCACTTGGCCATGGAGACTTCTGGGATGTGCCAAAAAGCCCCCTAAAACCGGCCCTAGCCCCCCTAACCCTAACCCTAACCCTTGACTCCGTACCCATACGTCACAGACTGTCTTCTTAGTGGGTCAGAGAGGCACCCAGAGGTGCAACCCACTAGCCCACCGTAACCTTACCCGTCACTAGCCTAACCCTAGCCCTTGCACTAAGCCACCTTAAAGCCAGATCTACTTGCTTGCATTGCACTACACGCAGCAAGTACAATTCCCTTCTGTGTGAGACATGGTGGTGCGGGAGCCTTGTGCAGGGAAGGCATGACGCTATCACTCTCACACTGGTCTCACTGTCTGCACATTATGTTATGCAATATCCATATGGCTATTGCATAGCATTTTGCAGCAGCAGCAGGTGAGGAAGGGAGACCCCCATGTAGAGGGGTCTCTTGGAGCCTGCTTCCCCTTCCTAGTGGGTGAGGATAGGAGGCACCCATGGGTGCCTCCAGGAGCCCACTTTCCCTTTATAGCGGGCCAGAGGAGGCACCCACCCCACAGAGGTGCCTCCAGGAGCCCGCTCCCCCCCCCAAAAAACCAGTACTAACGACAACGAAAAAAACGAAAAAACAAACCGACTAATTTTTGCGAATTTTCGCAAAAACCGGAAACGACCCGAAACGGGACCGGCCCGACTAACGACAACTCAAATTTTTTTTTTCTTCAAGTAGTGCCCATCTCTAATTCTGACCTTTCCATGTGATTATTCCATATACCTGTGTCTAACAAATGGCTGCATTTGACACAGAAACCATTTTATGAATCTGTTAAATACCATGTTCCAGACATTTTGTCAAAACTACATTACTTGACAGGAAGAAAGGGTTAAACAAGCAGAAGAGTCCAGGAGAAACAATGGCTGAGGTAGAAAGTAAGATATTACTGACCGAGAAAGGACCATGAGGCAACTTCTGAATCACCTGATCATCTGCTCAAAGAAGCCAACGGACAATAGAAACAACTGAAAGGAGCAATACAGAAAGGAGTTTTTCAGAAAGTCAGATGTTGTACAGGATGGGTAGGGAGGCTATGCTGCCATGCACGGAACGGAGTGCCAAAAACTTAAAGAAGTGGAAACTCTTCAAAAATGGTGGAGAAAAGAAAAAATAGTTTGACCACTACTTTCTTTGGTAAACAATATTTTTTTAATTTGAATTAGCCTTCCATTGAATGGGGGAGGGGAGGGGACTCCTAGGAATTGAAGTCAAGGGAAAACCAGGGAGGAGGTACCCACCTGACTCCATGTGTGCAGAGACCTGGAGGGTCAAATGTGAGAAAG
This sequence comes from Phrynocephalus guinanensis, assembly GCA_037367245.1. Classification (NCBI taxonomy): domain Eukaryota; kingdom Metazoa; phylum Chordata; class Lepidosauria; order Squamata; family Agamidae; genus Phrynocephalus; species Phrynocephalus guinanensis. The sequence continues at coordinate 176,678,110 of CM074733.1, read as the reverse complement.
TGGGGGATGGAAGTGGGGAACGAAGGACAGAATAACCTCCTCCCTTCTTGAGGCTCCTCCCACAACTAGAATCCTCTAAGAATAATTGTGCTGGAATGACTGCACTTGGCATAACAAAACCCGGCCTTTATTTTTTGGTTGGAGATTATTGAAAAATACTCTCTCTCTCAATCTCTCTCTCTCTCTCTCTCTCTCTCTCTCTCTCTCTCTCTCTCTCTCTCTCTCTCTCTCTCTCTCTCTCTCTCTCTCTCTCTCTCCATACCTACAGTGGTACCTTGTATAAAGGAATTAATTTGTCCCAAATGAAATTCTGTTAAGCAAATTTTCCTTTGTACAAATTTCCCATAGGAAATCTCAACAAGAACCTCTAGGCGTTTATTGAACTGGATCTACAGCATGGGGTAGGGGAAGGGTATTATCTGCAATGCGTTGTTTCCTGAGGTGCTGGGGACACAGAAGAAAAGGAAACCACCAAGGAACAGTTCCCGATATGTCAATGGGCCATTAAATAATTATGATAATAATAAAAGTAGTAACAACGTTGCATTCCCCAAGTTGGATAATAATACAGAATCAAATGATTCAGAAAACTAAAAACACACAGGGATACACATCCTAGAACTAAATACCACATGGCCACAAAGCACAACAGGAATGTGACTGAAAGTCACGTAACCACAGGATAACAGTGTGCTGGTGTGGCTGTGCCCTTAGTCCGCTTTCTATTCTCAGTGAAAATCTAGCCTCAGCAGCACCTTCCCCCACTAGCTGACAAGTACCGCACTTACAAATGCAGGATAGAAGTACTTTAAATGAAAGTGTTCTGCATATATACCATCCCATAGCGCTTAAAGCACCCTGGGAGGTTTACCATTTAATTATGCAGGCTACACATTGCCTCCTCAGCAAGCTGGGTGCTCATTTTACTGACTTCGGAAGGATGGAAGGCTGAGTCAACCATGAGCCGGCTACCTGGGATTGAACCCCAGGTCTTGGGCAGTTATAGCTATAAATAAATAAATAAATAAATAAATACTTTGTTCCAGGCTTGCAGAGAGATCCTGGGCTCTGAGGAACAGCACTATTCTTTTATTAAATCTCTGTGGCCCATGAGGTAACACTTCTGACAGAACCGGTGATGACAGGCTGGTGGCAGCTATCAGCACAGCTGTGGTCACAACAAAATGAGTAGACCCAAAGACAACTCGATGACAAATGTTTGAAAATTGTAGTGTAGCATCTCTGTCTCCCAGTTTCACATAATGGCTGGTAATTACTGAGGCAGATAAAATCTTGTTCAAGGGAGTTTGTCTTCCATTTCCAGATCTTCTCTCTTGTACAGTGTGAGGGAACAAGTGCTGGGAGTCCAGCCTCTAATTTATACTCTAAATATTTTTCACTCACCAAGAAACTTGGTCTACTCTACACTTCCTCCACTTTTGGAAGTACTTCTTCCACGTTTGGAAGTACCTTTGTCGAAAAGTTAATTAGCAGCTATTTCTGCTTCACTGGTTTTGTCACCTTTTTCTCTCTCTCTTTTCATAAACCAGATGGAAAACTTAGCCTAACCTCCTCTATCTTTTGGCGTTCAGCCCCACAGAGTCTTTGTGTGGTGAAAATAATATTGTGTTAATGTTATCTGTGAAGGGAAAGTGATGGCAAATTTCCCTGCTACTTTAGAAAATCCACATGAGTTCAGTACAGTGGCTTTTATCTCCTGAAGTAAAGTTTTTATTGCTTCACTGGAGCAATGAAAGCATAAAATTAAGATACTGAAAAAATGAAGCAAGGGAGAAATACTACACGAAATTAAGAACCTGAAGAGGATTGAGCAGAAACTTGATGAGACCAGACAGATCTGTTTATTCAGAAAAGCTAGTTAATAACTTAGGTTCCAGTTATGTCTTTCATGCATTTCCCAGCTCACTAAACGTTTCAGAATCATCTGGAGTACTCAGCAAATATAAGGCTTGAACAGAAAGCATCCTTTCTTTTCAGGGCAAATTAAATTGCTTTAAAGACAGTTTCTCTATTCATTCCTCATGACATGACATGCAAAGGTTTCTCATGTTAGGCCTCTACTGGAAGGCACAGGGCAGGGCAAGTAGCAGGTCGAACCTCACTTAAGACTCAGGTCACCCAGAGGTTGACATAAACAGCTCTATTTCTAGTCAGAATTCAAGAGTTGGCCAAAACTGGTGCATAGCCCCATTTGACAGCATTTGTCTAATTTGTCTGGCTTGTGGACCAATAAACGGGCAGAACAAAAGTGACGGCAAAGAGTTCAAAAACTTCAGTTGCCTCAGATCAGACCATCTGACGGAAGACCTGCAGCCTCCAGGCAGCTTCTATCCTTCATGTAACACACAGCTCTCTTCCATACCCACTTGGCCATGTTTCTTGGAAAGGAGCTTTTGCCACCGCTAAAGGGCCAGTCCCACCACTAAAGAGAGTTTAGGCTGCTATCCCATGACCACTAAAAAACACTTCAAACTGCTTGAAGAGGCGGTTAATAAAATTGTGTCCCCATGACCAGCAGACTTTAAAGGGAAAAAATGTGACCATGGCCACTGAAGCACGACCCAGCGAGTTTTACAAGCACCTGGCTTCGAGGTGGTACAAAGCTTGTCTCAGTTCTGATGTGGATTTTTAACTGGTACTTGAGTCTGTGAGGACTCAGAAAATCTGCACCAAAACTTTTTCGTTCCGATGTGTTGCGGTTCCTGCTTGTGGGGACACAAAAGATGCGGTCCTTTAAACTGCGCCCGTGGGGACACAGGAACCGTGTTTTCAAGCACATGACCATTCTGGGGGGGGGGGGGGATCCACTTTTCCTTTGGTCTGGGTTTTCCAGCCATGGGAACAAATGCTGGTGGGCGATGGGGATAGCTCCTCAGATGTTCCTCCTAAATAACAGGGCATTCTCCTTTGCTGGAGAGGGGAAAATAGCAGTGTGAGGAGAACGAGCCGGCTGCCTGGCAGGACAGTAGCCCATGCTCTTCCTTCACCAACATAGAAGAAAGCTTCATCTGACAGTCCCTTCGACTTCTGCTTGGGCAGTGGGCCTGTGTGGCCACCGTGTCCTCCATTTTGGGTAGCAACATGCCTCGGGGTGTCCCTGTGTGCCTTCTCTCTTCCCCACCCCTCTCACTCACCCGTTTTCTTTTCCGTACCCATTCTTTTACCATTTCTGCTTAGGTGGGTGGGTGTCTCTGGCCTCCTTCCCAACCTCTGATAACTACGTTACTCACACAGAGGTGTCCATCTCTCTCCTAATGAGGAAACATCAATCGATCCCCCATCATGGGCCAATGATTTGCCTATGGAGGTCAATGGTGTGCAGACCAAAGACGGTAGGAAGGACAGTGAGTGCCAGTCCCCCCCCCATATCCATTTTTGTCATTTTTCTTGCACTTTCTTTCTTGCTCAGTCAGTGGGATACGAAGCCAGGATACAATTTCCTAGAGGGATCCAAGACATGGATCATGCGGACTGTCCATATTCAGACTAGAGATGGGCACGAATCAAAAAAATGGTGTTTCGTTTGTTGTTTGTCGTTTAGGGGGTCCGTTTCGGTTCGTTTCCCTTTTTCCCGAATTTTTGCAAAAAAATTGTTTTTGTTTTCATTCGTTTCGTTACCGTTTCGTTACCATTTATTTCAATTTTTGTGGTTTTTAGCATTTAAAGCAGTTCATTGTATTGCTGTAACGAAAATGAAACGGACAACAAAATTTCTGGTGTTTCTGTTCGTTTCGTTTCATTTTAGAGTCATAATTCATTTGTCGTTTTGTTGCATAACGAAACAAAAAAACAAAAACGGAAACGAAAAATTGTTTGTTTTGTGCCCATCTCTAATTCAGACTCAAGGGCCTTGTTCTGCTCTGAGCATATTTCACTTCACTTCATTTTCATTCTATTTCATTTCTATGCTGGTTTCCTCCCCAAAGGGAAGCTCATCAGCTAAAATGATACAGCCGTCACAGTTGTAAAAATACCTTTAAAACCTATATTTTAAAAATCATGTTTCCTTTCCTCGGGGCTTGATTCCCAGGTGGCTTATATTCATTATATTGATGACTTACATGTGAGTAAATTAAACGGCACAATTCCCCGCTGCAAATAGCCGTTGACTAACGAGGCACAAGTCTTGCACAGTGGGTGGAGGTGCCTTGCAATGTGGGCAGCACCTCGTTAGTCGGTGGCAACAAGTGACCTGGAGAGTAGCAAAATGTAATTTAATTCAAGCAGGATTCAGACCAGTATGTTACTGAAAAAATATGTATCGGCCAATAAAGGTTCTTCTTCTTCTTAATGGAATACAGTTTAATCCACGGTAATATTAAAATAATTAAAATTTAAAAACCTTAACTTCACTTTATTAAAATTGCTATGCTCTTTTGGTATAAATTATGTAGATTCTCTTAATTTATTAAGATTACCTCTTTAAACACTTATACATCATGCCATATATCCAAGCGTCTCTGGCATATTGCAAAAAAGTATGAAACAACTTATATGAAGACCAGGAGGAAAGATGGCAATACCTGTCCTTAGACCTTCTGTCTGGATTCTCCTTAATTCTGAAACACTCCCTGGAGAAAAATGTCTCCCTTCCCTTGCCTTCACTGTGCTCTACCCTCCTGTTCTTTAAAACAACCCAAACGACCAAAGAAAAGGAGCCCACAGTGTTGCTTCTCATGGTGTTGGCAATGATAATGACTATTTATTCTCGCAAGCTTGCACGGCTGGGATATGATCGTTGTTGTGAGTTTTTTGGGCTGTTTGGCCATGTTCTGGAAGTTTTTCTTCCTGATGTTTTGCCAGACTCTTGGCCGGCATCTTCAGAGGGCAAGTAGCTTAGGAAACTAGGAGTTCTCTCTGTGCTCTGGGTTATAAAATGAGTGAGACTGGGAACTACTACCCCAGGGACTACTACCCCAGTCTCACTCACTCTATACCCCAGAGCACAGAGAGAACTCATAGCTCTCTCATCTCCCTCTGAAGATGCCGGCCACTGAGACTGGTGAAACGTCAGGGAGAAAAACTTCCTGAACATGGCCAAACAGCCTGAAAAAAAAATCAAAACAACTATAATGACTTTTCTTTTTGTTCAGGAGGAAAAGGGATTGAACATGCTGCCAATGAGCAAATTACCTCTTGAAAATTTAAGGCAGCCTCCGAATTCTCAAGAGTCTCCAAAATAGCCTCAACAAAAGGGTGCATCACACCTCCTCCCTCTTTAAATACAAGAAGCAATTATATCTCACAGCAACAAGAATAATTAGCCGGGAGGGGGGCTTAGATTCACCTGGGAAATGAGGTGGCAGTTTTGGGAGACAAGAAATGTAACTGCAAAAAGGGAATAGAAAGACAAACTTAAACGTAGCCCCTGAAGTTGTTCCTTCAGAGGAGAAGAGCCTGACAGGAAAGTGAAATTTCTGGAGGAAATGAAAAGGGATTAACTGTTGTTCTGAGTGAATGATGACTCATTTCTTAATCTTTTTTTTTTCAGCACTGGGGATTGGACCAAGTCCATCGCTACACCTGACAGGAGAAGCTTAGGTTACAGTCTGCACAATCTTCGGCTCTCTCCCACAATCGGTTGCTGTTGCCTCTGGGGCAGCTTTCCCATGACCACTAAAATCCGCTGCAAAATGCTCACAGATGCAGAGCATAAAATCGTTTCCCCATGAGCGACCACGTCAACTTAAGTGGGACCCAGCGCATTTTACAAGTACCTGGTCTTGAGGTGGTAAAATCCTTGTTGCTGTTCCGATGCGGATTTTAAACCGTTACTTGAGTCCGTGGGAACATGGAAAATCTGCACCAAAACCTTTTCACCTCCGTTATGGTGTCTTTGCTGCAGTTCTCAGTCATGGGACCATAACTGTTGCGGGTTTTCAACATGCGACCATGGGAACATCTAATGCACAACATCAACCACGTGACCACCCCGGGGGGGGGGGTCATCCAGATCAAAGTGTGCTGCGGATTTTAGTGGTCATGTGAAAGCAGCCCTGGTCTCTACTGCCTGAGTTGACAGCCTCCTTCTGGCTAATGGCTGAAATGGGTGACCATGTTCAGTGGAGTGGATCTGGTTCTCCTTCTAGTGTGAAGTGTAAAGCAGCAGTTCAAGACATTGAACCTGTTTGGCAGTAGGGTTCCACACCTTACATGGGGCCAGTAAAGTTCAGACTAAAATCCAAAGCACAGTGACCACCCCTCAGAATATGGAGCCACCAGCCTCTACTGCTTTAGCTTGAGCGAAAGTGATTGACAGGCGCAAATGGCAATCTTTCACATCTGTGGGTGTTCAAGCAAACCAACTTCCCCTTGTTTTGTGCTTTAAGGAAGGAGCATATTATTCTGCCTGGGATTCGGGCTTACATTTTCCATAGAGAATGAGAATTTAACCTGCATTTACTCAGCCACATTTTATTTTGCATTGTAATGTATTTTGCCACGCATTTTAACATAAACAGCCTGGAGTTCTCTTGCTGGCTGGAAGCCAAATAGGTGTATAATGACACAGGAGATGAAAGCCATGGTAAGATTACGGCAAAAGAGATGCACAAACCTTTGAACCTCTTGACCGATAGATTATAGGGTGGTGACAATGGACTGGAATGATGACAAATGCCCGTTTGTAGCTTTTTGATGACACACAGAGTGTCAGTCTAGTGGGCAGGTTGTTCCAGGAGGTGGCCTTTATCCGGGGAACGCAGTGGACAGAAGTCGTCTCCTTTCAACTTTTGCTCATAGTTCTAGTGCTGGTATGTGGTTGGTAATGAAGTGAGATAATTGCTCCATTATACTTCCCACCTAAAGCATTTGAAACGGATCATTAAAAATAAGGATATCCCTATCAATGCGATAATCTCATTTTATTTCTCCTGCTGCCCGCTTTCTTTTGCCAGAGAATCAGGCCATGCCTATCAACCGACAAGTGGGTTTTGTTTTCCATCCTATAAAAGCAAAGCCTGAATAAAGTAAAGGACCCTAATGAGTTTTCCCTCCCCACTCAGGTAATCTGTCATTAAGACTCCATTCTGCCCAAGTCATTTTTTACAAGCTCCATTGCTCTGAAATGAGATATTAGCCATTTTAAAGCTGCAGGCTTTTTTTGGTCTTCCCTTTGTTTACTTTATGAGATCTTCAGCCTTATCTTAGTTGGAAAGGATGAGTTGTTGTTGTTGTTGTTGTTGTTGTTGTGGTGGTGGTGGTGGTGGTGGTGGTGGTGGTGGTGGTTTCCCTTTACAGTGCCTAAGAATTATATTGTGTGTCGGTTCTCTTATCCAACCATTTACCCCAGTGCATGCCACATGTGGTGGTTGAATTCCAGCCCAAGGTGGTATACCCTGTTTCCCCGGAAATAAGACCTACCCCCAAAATAAGCCCTAGCAGGATTTCTATGCATTTGTTGAATATAAGCCCTAGTGATAGGTGTGGCTGTGTCTGCGCGCGCACGCACACACACACACACACACACACACACACACAGAGAGAGAGAGAGAGAGAGAGAGAGAGAGAGAGAGAGAGAGCATGTTGCCCCTCCCTTTCCATCAATGGTCCTCCCCCCCCCCACACTTCGCTAGGGCCACCAAAGTTACCATACTTTGTATCATGTTTGCTTGCAGTTCCTGTTTCCCCGAAAATAAGACCTCCCCCAAAAATAATCCCTAGTGTATCTTCTTTGTAAAAAATAAATATAGGACAGTGTCTTATTTTCATGGAAACGCAGGTAGCTGGAAGTTCTCTTATACCCCAAATTCATTTCATGGATAGCCTGAATCCTTGGAAGAAGTTTCTAGTCCTTTTCTACCTTTGTGCAACTGTGCAAATCTTAGAACTATCATCATGGTTGCCTTCTTGTCGCAGGGTAATTTTTACAAAGTGACAGCAATAGAGAGGTTGGTTGCATCTTTGTGAGAGGCCATCCATCCCAAGGGGGGTAGGCGTCCATTCCGCCAAAAACAGCGGAGAATCTTGTGGTGCCTCAAGGACTAACATGTTCCACTTGTCACAAAGCCTTTGCTGTCTACAGCCCATTTCATCAGGTGCCCGCACGTGGCGAAGTGAGCATCAGCTTGTGAAAGTGTTTGCCCAATAGTACTGATGAGTCTGTCAGGCACCACAGGAGTCTTTGCCGTTCTTGAGTGTATCCCATCCCGCCAATGCCTGCGGTTTGCCTGTACTTGGTTTCTGGAAGGGAAAAGATGCCAGAGACATTCTGCTGAAAAGAGCAACCCGTAATCGAACGGGAAAGTGTTTGGGTCTCTTGGTCTTGTGTTGGAGGCATGGAAGCTTAAAAGGATGTCCTTGGTGGGTGGTCTCATCTCATCCAGTCGGCCTGTCTCAACCACCATCTTAATCAGTTTTTAAGTAGTGTTTTAAATTTTGTAAGCATTTTTAAGAGTTTTTAATATTTTGTATGGTGTTTATGTGTTTTATGTGTTTTGTATGTTTAGAGTGTGTAGTGGAACAGCACTGTAATTTCGTTGTGCATATCTTGCGTATGCATAATGACAATAAAACTCTATTCTATTCAAAGGAGGAACTGTTGAAATGCTTTCACTAGATCACTCTTTGGCCGTGGTCTTACCAAAGTTTTCTGTGTATATAAATTTCCTGCAGTTTTTTGGGGGGCGTTCACGTGGTTTTTAATGTGCAGTTAGTGTCCTCTCTCTTCTGCGTCGTATTTTCCTATTCTGGTCCGGTCTCTACCTGTCTCCTTCGCATTTTGTCCTTCTTTCCGGCTCTACTTTCCAAGCCTCCGTGGTGTTAAAGGGGAACAACTGATTTTACTGCATATTTTCGGTGTCTTGTCGTGGTTACAGAAGCAAATAAGTAAACATCTTCGAGCGAAGTTTCTAACTCCAGCCCCTGGCGGTGGTTTAGGAAACTTCGCTGAAACTGCTATTCCAGGGGTGTGGTCAGCCGGGACCAGAATATACTTCTCTTCCTGGTTAGCACATGATCTTTTACTACACAGTTTGCTGCTGGGAAACTACGCAGAAAACGCTGGTAGGACCGCGGCCTTTCTCACCTTTTTTTCCAGTGGTGACTCCCAACCTTTTCCAAGTTGTCACTTTTATAACTGCCAAGTAACACTACACATGCACACATGCACAACCCTGCAGCTCACCATCAGCTGTTTTGTGTTGATAGATTTGACATGTCTCCCTATATAATAATTTGGGACCATCCCTGAAGGCCTGCCTTTTCCAACACCAGGTGGTCCTCCTTCCTAGAGCAAGCTGTCCAATATTTGCCAGCGACAACTGCCGCTGCCGCCACCATCTCCTCCTCTTTGATGGCAGCCCAAAGAATCAGACTGAGCATTATTTAAGGAAACCGGAAAGGCAGAATTGAGTGAGAAAGCAGAGGAGGTGGAGGTGGTGCAGATGGGCCCTTTGGAGAAACATTAGCCACTTATGAGTTACAGGAGGATCTGTCCTGGAGTGTCAACACAAGGGGGCTTGCAAAGAAGGCTCAGCAGAGACTATTTTTCTTGAGAACTTTAAGGAAAAACCATCTTCCAGAAAAGCTGCTGCTGGCTTTCTATCATTGTGCAATTGAGAGTGTGCTTCCTTACGGGTAATGTGTGGTATGGAAGTTGTACCCACCGGGATAAGACAGTGTTGCACAGAATCATAAGAATTGCAGAGAGTATTGTGGGCTGTTCACTCCCCACCCTAGAACAAATTTATACTACCAGGTGCCACTGGAAAGCATTAGATATATTAAGAGATCCATCACATCCTGGTCATCGCCTCTTCGAGTTGCTGCCATCGGGACAGAGATATAGAGTACTGAGGGCAAGAACAAACCGTCTCAAAAATAGCTTCTTTTTTACAGCAATATTGGCCTTAAGCAGAAATTCTGGACTTTGAAGTCAGCTTATTTTATATGTCATATTTTAGTTATTTTATATGTCATGTTTTATGTGTTGTAGCTGTTTTTAAATCTATGTGGAATGTTTTAAATGAGTTGAATATAGCATCCATGAAATTTCATTGTTTCTGCAAGGGGGCAATGACCATAAAGATTCCTATTCCTATTTCCCTTAAGCGGGCTCAAAAGGTTCAAGCCCCATGCCCCTCCCTTCGGGAGCAGTGCTGTTTGGTTTTGCCTACACCTCCCAACTTGCAATGTTGAACTGTATGGCCAGAGCCACAGATACCTCCCAGAAAGTTTGTAACCCCCTGAGGGTCATCACCCACCAGCTGGGAACCAAGGCCTTTGGGAAGGTAATCTATGCTATGATTTAATGCAGTCTTTGCATAAGTATGAAGTAGGCTGTAAAGACGTGTACACGCATCTCCTTTGAGAGAGAGAGAGCAGTTATAAAGAAGCTGTAACTTAGGCCTGTGGCCATAACTGTAAGAGTTTCCCCTCAGGCAAATTCTTCAACAACTGAAGTCCAGACAATGGCACAACCACCATTTCGCCAAACAAGCGGCCAGATGTCCATGGAAAAAAGATGGTTTTTGAACCCTCAGTATTCCTGGTAGTATGCCAGCTTTGCTTACCTTTAGGATGCTGGAATTCACTGAGGTAATTTCACTGCTAAGCTTAGGTTTTCAAGATATCACACACACAAAAGTCAACTTGTCTCCTACTGCTGCTCACCCTGAAATCTGTTTCCGTCAGGGAACCTTGGAAAATTGCTGCCACAGGTCTGCATGCCAGGATCAGGACCACTGCTTCCAATGTTTCAGTTATTTATTTATTTATTTATTTATTTATTTATTTATTTATTTATTGGGTTTATATACCACCCATCTAGCAACAAAGGCCATTCTGGGCGGTTATTGAAGGCTCTCCCGATAGGCTGAGGCTCCCAAAGGCTTTTGTAAGTCAAAAAGGATCAGTAGGGAGCTTCAGAACCTAAGCAGGAAGGACCGGAAACTTTAAATTAAAGGTTAATGTTGTCTTTTGATGTCACAATGAATATATATATATATATATATATATATATATATATATATATATATATATATATATATATATATATATATATATATATATATATATATATATATATATATATATATATATATATATATATATATATAAACCATGCAGTTCTGTCTATTTTGCAGCCTCTCTCAGTTTAGTTGACTACTGGTTGCACCTGAGCCACCTGGACCAGCCAGATGTTGTCCTTGTGGAGAGGGTACCCCAAGGGAGGGAACTACCACCAGGAACCGGGCCTTCTCCATGGTGCTGCAACATGATGGAATGGGTTAACTGCTGATATACACCAGGCACCCTCCCTCTTGTCCTTCCCAAAACAGGCCAAAACCATGATTTCGGAAACATCTTACCCATGTAACAGCTTTGTGGCCCATGTATTGAGTTTTATTTATTTATTTATTTATTTTCACATTTATATACCGGGCCTATTTCCCACATAGGGGACTCAGCGCGGTTTACAACAAGGGAAAATAAAACAGGTAAAACAGCTAAAAACAGTAATATCCAAGATTAGATTAGCAAGGCGAGCAGGCGGGCCGTGGCACAGACAAAAATTTTTTGATTTTGATTTCAACTTGTTGTCCAGATTTCCTAATTTTTGGGATGTCCTGGGTTTTTAATGGTTCTTGGTTCTTTCTTTTGTTTTTGTGGGTGCTATGCGATTACAGCATTTTAATTGTTCTTAGCCAACCCCCCCCCCCCGAGCATTGCTTCAGCACTAGATGGGTAGGATATAAATGTAACAAGCCAACAAAATGGTCAGCAGAGTTGGGACCAGAGGAAGGAAGGGAAGCAGGAAGTCTGTGAGCTAGAATTCAACTCGCATCGCATCCAGTATGAATAAAAAACTCCCAAATAAACCCACAACCCTGTGTGTGTGTGTGTGTGTGTGTGTGTGTTGTGCCATTACAGTTGTGACCGACTTTTCGTGACCCCATGTCCATGGAGTTTTCTTGGCAGGAATACTGGGGTGGTTTGCCAGTTCCTACTCCAGGCTCCTACAGCACCTGGTATTCCCTGGTGGTCTCCCATCCACATTCTAACCAGGGCCGACCCTGCTTAGCTTCCGAAAAATCAGACAAGATTGGATGTGCTCAGGGCATCTAGGCTCTTACAACAACCCTGTGTGTGCATGTGGCAATTCAAAATATAACAGGAGCTGCGAATCAAATCAGATTTGTACAGAAAGGCATATTGGGAGGAGATGGCATACCAATTCCAGAGTAGTCGTATAACCAGACTTGCTTTCACTGTGCTTCCCAACATGCTATGCTGGTAGGCAGCTGTCTCGACTTTTGGAGAAGAACATCTGCCAGGGAAAACTGTGGGGAGAAGCATTCACCTTGCAGACCTTGTATTTGTGCATCTATCCATGACAAATTATCCTTTTCCTTCTCTGATATGGAAGACTTGATATTTTCGCTCTGCAGATCAGTCATTCTGCAGTTGTTAGTGATGTTGGTAGATATTTAGATAAATGCCAGCGTGAATAACCTTTCATGGGACAAGCAGAAAGTCACTCCCAAAGAAGGGGAAGGAGGAATAGTTTAGTCAAAATATCTTCTTCTGATCTGCGAAGTGACTTTTCCGAGATACTGATGGCTAAAGGACAAATCTTTCCTTTACTAATTTAAATAGGGCACCATGCTGATCTCTTCTCACAGAAAAGATTTAGCATGCGTGAAGATGGAGTAGCATTATTTGAACCGTGACCCTCTAATCATAGCTGGAAGACATAGCTTCTCGGGTGCCAATATTCCTCAATCCCCCACCAACTCAGCTGCCCTACAAGTAACAACTATATCTATACCTCACCCCTCCCAGAGATTGGCAATGGAATGAAGTACAATTTGGCTTGGAAAGCCATACATTTCTGAGACCACTGCCCCCTTCCAGTGTGGGGTGGGGTGCTCTCCCATTGCCAGGGCTAAAGCAAGCTTCAGCTGCCAATGCCTGTGGGGTGGAAGGATGTGCTACTTGGTTCCTCAACTTAATAAAAGGCCTTGCGTTCGCTCTGCTGGTGTGTGTGTGTGTGTGTGTGTGTGTGTGTGTGTGTGTGTGTGTGTGTGTGTGTGTGTGTGTGTTTCTACTGTGTTTGCTATGTGATATTGTTGCTGTTGTTCTCAAGAACCCCACCTCTATAGCTGGGTTCGTGTGTGTGTGTGTGTGTGTGTGTGTGTGTGTGCGCGCACACACACACACACACATGCACACGCACATGTGCACATGTATGTGCATGCCTATGCATGTGCATTCCTGCATCAACAAACACGGTTTCTCTCCCTGCTTCCTCCCTGGCTGCCTTCTTGGTTCCGAGCACGGCAGGTGCTGCCTTGACTATATTTATGGGATGCCTTCCTTGTATACTTTGATTGCAGCAATGGTGATTCATATAATTATTACTGTTTCAATGCCTGACTCCTTTCTGAGTTGGTATTTCTCCCTCTCTTTGAATTCCATACCTCCCCATCTGGCTGGCTTCATTCTGCCTTTTTCACCTCTGCTATTCTTTTACCTGTGTCAAAATTAACATAAGAACATAAGAGCATAAGAAGAGCCCTACTGGATCAGGCCAACGGCCCATCTAGTCCAGCTTCCTGTATCTCACAGTGGCCTCACCAGATGCCTCTGGGAGCGCATGAGACTAGATATCTGTCTCCTGGTACCACTCCCCTGCATCTGGCCCTTGAAGTACCCTGGTTTTAAGCCTGGAGATGACACATCTCCATCATGGGTTGTAATCTGTGATGGACTTTTCCTCCAGGAATCTGTCCAATCTCCTTTTGAAGGCATCCAGGTCAGATGCCATCACCACCTTCTGTGGCAGAGAGTTCCATAGACTAACAACACGCTGGGTAAAAAATGTTCTTTTGTCTGTTCTCACTCTCCCAACCCTCAGTTTGAGTGTATGTCCCCTAGTTCTGGTATTTTGTGAGAGGGAGAAGAGCTTCCCTCTGTCCACTTGACTCATGCCCTGCATTATTTTGTACGTCTCAATCATATCCCCCCTCAGGCGCCTTTTTTCCAGACTAAAGAGCCCCAAATGTTTTAGCCTTTCTTCATAAGGGAGATGCCCCAGCCCAGTAATCATTTTAGTCGCTCTCTTCTGCACCTTTTCCAGTTCCACTATGTCTTTCTTGAGATGCGGTGACCAGAATTGTACACAATACTCCAGGTGTGGCCTTACTATTGTTTTGTATAATGGCATTATAATGTTGACTATTTTATTTTCAACCTCCTTTTTGATAATCCCTAGCATGGAACTGGCCTTCTTCACCGCTGCCACACACTGGGGAGACACCTTCATGGAGCTGTGCACCAACACACCAAGATCTCTTTCCTGATCTGTCACGGATAGCTCAGAACCAATGAGGTGATAGATAAAGTTTTGATTTTTTTGCCCCAATATGCATTACTTACTTTTACATTTTGATACATTGAAACGCATTTGCCATTTTGCAGCCCATTTCCCCAGTTTGGAGAGATCCTTCTGGAGTAGAGATGGGCACGACTTGAAAAAAAATTTTTTCGAGTTGTCGTTAGTCGGGCCGGTTCCGTTTCGGCTCGTTTCCGTTTTTCGCGAAAATTTGCAAAAATTAGTCGGTTCGTTTTTTCGTTTTTTCATTGTCGTTAGTACTGGTTTGGGGAGGGGGTAGCGGGCTCCTGGAGGGAGCTGCAGGAGTCAGCCAGAGCCACAAGTGACGGACTGGCAGACTCTTTGCACCCGCTGTGTCTCACGTACTTGCATGTAGTGCAATGCAAGTAGATCTGGCTTAGGGTTAAGACGGCTTAGCGCAATGGCTAGGGTTAGGCTAGTTACGGGTGAGGTTAGGGTGAGTATTGGGGTGCATCTGGGTGCCTCTCTGACCCACTTAGAAGGACAGTGTACTGGCGTATGGGTTAGGCTTAGGGTTCGGGTTTGGGCTACGATTAGTGGGCTGTTTATGCCCGATTGGCACATCCCAGAAGTCTCTGTGGTCAACCTGGCCAAGTGGCCATGCGATTGGTGGAAAATTTGCATGGTCTACTCCCATGGGCGAGCCCATCATTGCAAATGTGCAGGTGTAAAAAAATAAAATAAAATAAAATAAAATAAAATAAAATAAAATAAAATCAACGGAGCCTTTTTTTTTGCAAGAAAACCCCACTGCTGCTACTCTAAAAATTCAAGCATTTAAAATAGCTAATTTTCGCATGTTTCTGTGGTGCTTTGGTGGGGTTTTGGGCAACGATTTCAAAAAAAATATTGCGGTCGCCATTTTGGATCCCCCCCACCGCATGGCAAATGGATGCGCCCTCCCAGCCTGGTACACTCAGCAAAACCTGGCCATGCGATTGGTGGAATGGCTCCAAAACTTTGCATGGTCCACTCCCATGGGCGAGCCCATCATTGCGAATGCGCAGGTGTAAAAAAATAAAATAAAATAAAATAAAATAAAATCAACGGAGAGTTTTTTTGCAAGAAAAACCCACTGCTGCTACTGTAAAAACTCAAGCATTTAAAATAGCTAATTTTCGCATGTTTCTGTGGTGCTTTGGTGGGGTTTTGGGCAACGATTTCAAAAAAAATATTGCGGTCGCCATTTTGGATCCCCCCCACCGCATGGCAAATGGATGCGCCCTCCCAGCCTGGTACACTCAGCAAAACCTGACCATGCGATTGGTGGAATGGCTCCAAAACTTTGCATGGTCCACTCCCATGGGCGAGCCCATCATTGCGAATGCGCAGGTGTAAAAAATAAAATAAAATAAAATAAAATAAAATAAACGGAGATTTTTTTTGCAAGAAAAACCCACTGCTGCTACTGTAAAAATTCAAGCATTTAAAATAGCTAATTTTCGCATGTTTCTGTGGTGCTTTGGTGGGGTTTTGGGCAACGATTTCAAAAAAAATATTGCGGTTGCCATTTTGGATCCCCCGCACTGCATGGCAAATGGATGCGCCCTCCCAGCCTGGTACCAGCAGCGCAGCAGTAGCAATAGCCAAGGAGAGGGGGGCGGGGAACCCCCCCCCCAAATAAAACACCCTTCTGGCCTGGTAGGTGCCCTCAGACAGTTTTCGCCTACTTTTAGGGCTGGGAATCAGGTTTTTTTTAAACTTGGGACTCAGGTTGTTTTTTTTAAACTTTTAAAAACTTTTTTTCTGTGCCGCTTGGCATTGCGCGATGCAAGTAACGAGCACGACAAATCAGACCAAATTGTTCGTTCGTCGGTTCGAGCTCGAAGTCTGGCGGAGTAATTCCCGTTTCCGTTTCCGTAGAGTAACGGATACGAGTAACGGAAACAGAAACGGGAATACCGCTAAGTCGTGCCCATCTCTATTCTGGAGCTCTTCACAATCTTCTCTGGTTTTTACCACATGGAAAAGTTTCATGTCATCCGCAAATTTGGCCACCTCACTGCTTATCCCTGTCTCCAGGTCATTTATGAACAGATTGAAAAGCACCGGTCCCAGGACAGATCCCTGGGGCACACCGCTTTTCACCTCTCTCCATTGTGAAAATTTCCCATTGACACCTACTCTTTGTTTCCTGGATTGTGCAATTTTCTCAGCTGCCTTCGGTGAGGGACTGTGTCAAAAGCCTTCTGAAAATCCAGATAGACAATATCCACCGGTTCACCCAAATCCACATGCCTGTTGACCTTTTCAAAGAATTCTAAAAGCTTTGTCAGGCAAGACTTTAAGATTTTCTCTTGGATGAGGCTTTCCACCATCTGCCCAGGGACAGATGTGAGGCTAACTGGCCTGTAATTTTCTGGGTCCCCCTTCCTTCCTTTTTAAAAAGTTGGTGTGACATCTGCTATCCTCCAGTCCTCCAGCACTGTGGCTGTTTGAAGAGATAAGTTGCATATAACCGTTAAGAGATCTGCAATTTCATTTCTCAGTTCCTTAATAACCCTTGGGTGGATGCCATCTGGGCCCGGTGACTTGTTAACCTTCAATTTATCAATTAGTCCTAAAACATCCTCTCTTTTAACCTGTATTTGATTTAATTCTTTAGTCAAGAGGGGGCCGTTCAGGCAACGGAATCTGCTCAAGGTCTTCTGTCGTGAAGACAGAAGCAAAGAACCCATTTAATTTCTCTGCAATTTCCAAGTCCTCCTTAATCTCCCCTTTTCATTCCTCACCATCCAGAGGGCCAACTGGTTCTCTGGCAGGTTTTCTACTTCTAACATATTTAAAGAAGCTTTTATTATTACCCTTTATGTTGCTAGCCATGCGTTCCTCAAAATCTTTCTGCGCCTCTCTTATCATCTTCTTACATTTCTTTTGCCAGAGTTTGTGTTCGTTTTTATTTTCCTCATTTGGGGAGGATTTCCATTTACAGAAGGACCTCTCCTTGCGCTTTAGAGCCTCTCTGCTATAAACCCTTCCGATAGATCTGCTTTAGACACAGAAGGATGCTGCTGCATGCTTTTCATGATGGTGGTACCTCCGTTCTCTCTTTAAATCCCCACTCCTTTTGTCATTATTTCTCATTTTAATGAAATGAACAGTCATAGAGGGCGGGGGGCAATAGTGTACTGCATATGGGGTTCAATGAATTATGGGGGGACTTTCTATACAGTAGGACCCCAGTATCCTCTGGGGATTGGTTCCAGGACTTCCCATGGATAACAAAAACTATGGAGAAGAAAGAGTGCCAACCCACCCCAAAAAACCTGCTGTTTTGTAAGAGCAGCTTGCTTTACAGCGGCTGTTTGTGACAGTAGCTTGCTTTGCGGCTGCTGAATTATTCTTTTTTTTCCCTCTGACAACCCCAGGGTCCTACTGTAATTGCTATAGGCTTCTGTTGTAGGAGACACCTCATGTCAATGTCCAGAATCCTATTCATTATTTACACGTCCCTTAATTAAACTGTGTAGCCCACCAGCTAACAAAGCATTGTGGTTGTGGCATTACTAGGTGAACACCTGTTGCACAATCATGTACACAACTGAGCTATCCTGTCAGCTAAGTACCTCTATTACACCACTAAAAAGAACCACAAAGAAATGTTAGCGTTTGGCTTGTACAGGCCTTTGTTGGGCTGGGCAACACTTATTTGTGGGTGGTACAGAAAAAACAAGTGGTGCCTCATCTGATTAAGGCCCATACAGCCCAAAAGCTCACATTGGCTCGTAGCCTCCTCACGGTCTAATGGAGGCACCACCTCCCTTTTACTTTGGATTGCGTGCAAAGACCACACAGCTGTCCTCTTTTCGCTGTTCTTCAGATTCTGCTCACTCCTTGTCCTGCTTATATGGATTCCACCTGCAAAGTCATTGAGGTTTCGTGCCATCCACCCTCAATATCCAACTTGCTCTGTTTCATGTTCAATTGGGCTCTGGCTCCATGCTTCCTCTGGATGTTTGCCCCATCCCGATAGCATCCCCGCAAGCCAATGTCATCTAATATTACCACAAGCATGGTGGTACATTGTTCTTCTGCAAGCTAAGCAAATGGCAAATGTGAACATTTACTGGAAGCAACTGGAACTCATTGCATGTACAATGGAGCTTTGCTCAACATCAGGCACAGTGATGGCGTTCCTTATTGAAGCATTCTTCTCTCCCCCCCCCCCCCCCACAGCAGCCCTCAGCATGTTGGTTTTGATTCCACATACTTTGTGGATGCGTCTGATGTGGCTCAGTGCCAGTTCAACTATTTGTAAATAGCACTCTTGCTTATCTGAACTTTCAGCTTCTCTGGCGTGATTCATGTTCCCTCAGAAAAGCCACTGATAACATCGAAAGCTGCCAAATGACCCATATAGCTTTCTGTAACTTTCCTTTTCATGTAAGCAGGCTGTGGACTTTAACAGGCTTCTAAAATAGGGAAAATGCTTTGAAAAAATAAATATGAAAAAAAAACATTGTTGTGAGTTTTTTGGGCTATTTGGACGTGTTCTGGAAGTTTTTCTTCCTGACATTTGGCCACCCTGAAACAAACTGGACACAGGTACTGGACAACACTACCAATCACTATGTCAGACTACACAGGGAAGCCATTGAAATTCACAAACATAAGCAAAGTTTCAACAAAAAAGAAGAAAGTCTAAAAATCAACAAAGCCTGGCTTCCAGTACTATAAGCTACAGAGTGCAAAAGGTCAAACTCAATGATTGTTACCCAGCCATAAGCAACAGTGATCAGTTTACAAAATAGAACAGCTAACGACACCCATCAACTACATAGAAGGATTATTGCTACTCTGATTGCATTGAAACTTCTTAATTCCTTCATCACAAAACAATGACTAACACCTATACTCCTTCATAGGACAAGTTTCCTCTTTCCCACAACCTTAAATCCCCCAGTCCCACTCTATACCCCAGAACACAGAGAGTATGTCCCCACCCACACACGCACACTGTTGTGCCTTCAGCTCCGTTTCTCCTGTCTCCTATTCAGGAGAGAGTAAAATCAAGTGCCAAGGGGTGGGGGAAGACATGCAGCATGCCAGAAAGCCAAAGACACAGTGCTTTCGGCTTTTGGGAATGTGGCATCTCTTCCCTCCCTTGGCGCTTGCATTCCTGAATAGGAGGCAGGTGGCATGGAGCCAAAGGCACCACAGTGCGGGCAACCCTCTCCCTGCTGTGGTGCCTTCAGCTTCTTTCGTAACTTGATTTTTTTCATAACACGAGGCAATTGTGTTATTTTTTTCCCTTCCCGCCATCGCCATTTTCTGTACCTGCTGTTTTATCTGTTTAATTTTATTATCTTGTGAAATTTGCTGTTTCTTAGTTGTTGTAAACCGCCCGGAGTTCCTCACCAGGAAGATGGGCGGTATATAAGTCCCACAATAAATAAATTGTATCTCGAAGGACAACTGTATTTCAGTCTCTTTTATCTTTCACCATGCTAGCTGATATCCAGCCCATATCTATCCTTGGCCACAATCTATGTCCTTTTGAGTAGAAAGGATAGTCTTTTCCTGTGGGGTTCCGTGTCTTCCAAGCATCCACTCTATTTAATTCTTTAGCAATCTGAAGGAAATTCTGTGCCACTGTCTGCCTTGTAGTCTTCTTTTCCCTCTCATGTTCTCCTCTTCATATCTAAATCTTTATCATATGCACCATTGAAATCCCCTAGGATCAGGTACTCTAAGGTCCTCTCTTGAATGGGAAATATGTCAATGGTGTTACTTTCCCCTTAGGCACTGGAAAAACAAGTCCCATCCCTGTCAGAAAGGGGAACTTCCCTACCTCAGAAACATCCAAGAGATCCCTAGGGCGGGCCAAGGACAAGGTGGCACCTACAGCGGCCTGCACTTCAGGCCCTGTACCTCTCTCATATGGTCTGGGTGTTGTTACTGAACAAATAACTGATGGAGATAGTTGTTTTGTGCATTTATTGACCACCTGTCTTCCCTAAAAGGCAACTCCGGGCAGTTCACAATAGACCAAGATATAAAACAACAAAGAGGAGCAAGACTTCAAACTACAGATGGGCCCCCAAAAATTTTCATTTCATTTTTCATTTTTTGTGTTCCTTACAGAACAAAACAAGAAAAGAAGTACCCTTAAAAGAAACAAAATGAAATGGAAATTTTCATTTCATTTCATTCCATTCCGGTTTTTTTTGTTTATTATTTCTTTTGACAAGCACTGATCTCTGTGCTTGTCAAAATAAATAAAAAAAATAAGTGCTGACCAGCTGGGCCTGTGGGTGCTAGACTAAAAAAAAAGAAAAAAGAAAAAAGAAAAGAAAAAAAAGTACCGACTCAACCTGTGGGCCAGCTGGTCAGCGCTAGGGGGGAAAGGGGGAGAAGTGCTGACCCAGCCCGTGGGCCAGCTGGTCGGCGCTAGGGGGGGAAAAGGAGGGGAACCCAGCTTGTGTGAGGGAGCAATGGGGATCAGCTGAAATCGGTCCTGCACCACTTGTGAATGGAGCTGATGTGAGTAATTTCCACTCCCACTGCTGCTTGACAAGTCCACAATGTCACGAAAACCTCTTAAGAAACCGCACTCTTCTCCCACCTCTGCCTCCCTTAGCTTTCTTTAAATGATTGAAAGTTCTAGACCAGAAATTTTCCCCATGGTTAAGAAATTGAGTGGCAGGAGAGAGGGTGCAGCAAATCCCTCGGCTCTTGTGCAGTTGGCTTTCAATGTTGAGACGAGCCTTTTAAATCGTCATGCCTGACTCAGCTTCGCCTGATGCCGTCCTTCTGGTCAGGAGGACCTTGAGGATAAGGATAAGGACACAACAAAAGCAGGGTGCAGCGAGCACTGTGACGACGCAGGGGAATAAATGGGCGATTTTGCTTGATTTCCTGTGACTCAACACCAAAAAAACCCCCCACCTTATAATTAAACTGAGAAAGGGGCATGATTGAAACCCGCTAACATGAAGTAACTCTTTAAGATATGAGTCAGGAATCCATAGGAAGCCAAGCAGTTTCACTTGCCCATTTTTTTTGGGGGGGGGGGCAAAATCTGCTTACAAAGGAGAGGCCAAGCAGTTAGGTCTGACTGCCCTATCTTGGGGAAGAAGCCAGTGAGAGGGCCTCCAGTGGGATGAGAGTGCTGAACAAAGACAAGAAGTCAAGCAAAAAATGCTATGCTGCTATGTATGCTCTTCAAGCAGAGGTCGGAGATCAGTCGGAGAATCTCTCAGGGCTAGATAGAACTGCTGGCCATGCCTCGGAGCTGGGGAATCAGGCCCGGACAAGACTTTAAAAATGCCGACAGGCAGAATGATAGATCTTTCAGGCCCAAATGAAGTTTCCAGAAGAGGGGGGGGGTTTGCTCCAAATTGGGGGATGCCCCAGTTTGAACACCAGAAAAGTCAGTTATCCAGAATATGAATCTGACACAATTGCTTTAACCTTCCAACTGTTTATTGAGTGGTATCCTGAACTGCAAATTTCAAAACAGGACAGTACTTCAACGCACAGAACTTGCCGTCTCTCAGGAAGGGGAACTGAAAGCCTGATGGTGACCCTAGTTGTCAGATTTGACAGAGAGACAAGGCGTCTTAGCATACCTTAAAGGAAAGCATCATAAGAACATAAGAAGAGCCATGCTGGATCAGGCCAAAGGCCCATCTAGTCCAGCTTCCTGTATCTCACAGCGGCTCCACCAGATGCGTTTGGGAGCGCATGAGACTAGATATCTGTCTCCTGATACCACTCCCCTGCATCTGGCCCTTGAAGTACCCTGGTTTAAACCCTGGAGATTACACATCTCCATCATGGTTTGTAACCTGTGATGGTATTTTCCTCCAGGAATTTGTCCAATCCTCTTTTGAAGGCATCCAGGCCAGATGCCATCACCACATTGTGTGGCAGGGAGTTCCATAGACTAACAACATGTTGGGTGAAAAAATATTTTCTTTTGTCAGTTCTTACTCTCCGCCCTCAATTTGAGCAGATAAGGGAAAACTATTACCAGTGTGTTCCAGAATGCAAACACAACTTTATCAAAATCTTGGCCCCTTAACTTTGTAAAGCTGCAAAATATACCAGACTCTTACACGGAAAACGAAAAAAATACAAAAGTGGACATCCAGGACATCCATCTTTTTCCATGCTGGAAAAAGAACCATTCTGAATTCACCTTCTGAGGCATGAGATTATTTAGTCTCCTTGAAAATTAATCGCTCTTGGAGAAATTGCCACCTTGTCAGAAAAAGAATATTTTGGATCGTTGATGGCATCTCCTATGGAGTAGAAAGCGGAAAAGAAAAGCCAGAGTCAGTAGTAGTGTGGGTTAATTCAGTGAAATTTTTATCTAATTGGCATTCTCCTGCCTCCTGAATCCCTTCTCCTTTGAGTGCTTTGCAAACAGTGGCCAAAAAGTTTAATCAGCGTGACTGGGGGTGTACTAAAGGAATGTTACCGCTGTCTCATCTGCATCCCTCCAGGTTAAGAACAGCCTTGCTGGAAGAGGCCACCACAGCCCATCCAGTCCAGCATTCTGTCTCACACAGCAGTGGCTCACCCTTGGCTTCAGGGTCTTCCCGAGCAGATGCCTTCACCTGCTTATGATTCACTGCAAATGGCAGTGAGAGAGATCCTGTCTGTCTCTCTAACCCGGAGGTTGTCCTTAGGCATCCATCATGATAGCCATGGATGCCCTTGTTCTCCATGAATTTGTCCAATCCTTTCTTAAAGCCTTTCCAAGGCTGACAGCTGTCACCACTTCTTCTGGCAGGGAGTTCCACAGAACAGTGATCCTCTGGGTGAAAAAGTACTTTTTCTTATTTGTTAGAGATCTAGCACCCAAAAGTTTCATGGAGTGCCCCCAAGTCCTAGTGTTGTACAGTAAGGAGAACAGTTTTTCCTTATCTACTGTACTTTGTCCACACCATATATGATACCTTCTTGTTGCTTTCATCTTTTGGATGAGAGCCTGAAAGTCCCAATGTCAAAAGGTGTGTCAGATGAATTTTAGAGGGAATTATTTTGGCCATTGTTAGTGTACCACACAGTGGTATTTTTTAAAACAGTGCAGGTTATATTTCACATTTTAAACTTTACCTTCATTATTTTCTGGACTTCGGATTAGAGTTCAGTGGTGTCCAAATTGTGGCCATGTTCAGGTCAACTCAAGGAACCTTCTTATTTAAGATACCAGATCTTTAAGTCACGTCTTTCAACATCAATGAGTAGGATCCCCAATTAAATGAAGGCAAATCTAGAGCAGAATAAAACACAATGACCCTGACATATTAATGGTGCAAGAGACCCAAATGGGTTCAATACCCCTTAAAGGCACAAACTAAATTAAGTCCCGGTTATTTAGCTGTAGGGTTCTTCTCAATCATGTGGAGTACTGGCTACCTTCTTCCTCCAGTTAATTAATGGAAGGTTGGGGGTTCCAAATGTTAAAGTCTGTTATGTAGAGTTTCAGAAAAAACAATATTTTGTACTTATTGGGTCCCAACCTCCCACCTGGCTACCACTGGAAATAAAAATCTCAGGATATGGAAAAATTGAAAGGGATTATATTTCTGCAAATGTAAAATGTCCAGAACCATTTTCTTCACTGTTTGGAAGCAATGGGAAAAACTTTGGAGAAAAATTGGAGGAAAGTCCCCCCCCAAGCTTTTGCAAATGTAAAATTTCCAGAAACGTTGGGAAAAAATAAATGGGAAAAAACTGCCCGTCCCCACCCCATTTTTTCTATTTTTCTCCAACGTTTCCCCCCTTGGGTTCAAATTTTCCAGAAATGTTCCATCTCTACTTCTCCCTATAAAATTTAATTCTGTTTTCCTGAAAACCAAGCTATTCCTCATGACTGTAGTGAAAATTTGGAAAAGCTGTCAAATTAAATTGCTTACAGCGCCATCCCAACTGACTTCCTTTCTTAGCCATACCTTATTCTATGATGTTGACAAATGGACTCAGTTTAAATTGTGGAAAGAATGTGATTTATATCAATTAAGAAATTAAGAGAATAATAGTTCTGGTCCCATATCAGGAAAATAACGGTTAGATGAAGCAAGTACTATTTCACCGACCTGATTTCAAATATTTCAGGTTCATTTTTGTTCCCATCAAGTACTGAAAGCACTGGCCACTCAACCATTTGCTGCACTAGAAATATTGCTGCTAGACTCACAAAACATCCAGCAGAATCTGGCTTCAAAATTATAAGAAGTGCTAATCGAATCCTGCTATGGCTCTGAATTAAGTCCCAAAATAGTTTGAGAAAGTGATTTGGGCATGGCCACATCAGATGTAAAATGGCAGGCTCTGCGGAGGAGCAAGTCTCTTCTCAGATCAAATTTGTCCAAGTTTAAAGAGGAGTCTATTAAACTTCTGCACAAGGAGCTCTTTGGAAATTGCCACAAACTGGAAGGAACATGTAATTTATCTTTCCAGATATGAAAAAAGGGAATGTGGCACATTGCCCTAATGGATATATTAACACACCATTTCAAATTTTATAAACAATCATGTTCTCAAGATGATTTTTTTTCAACAGATGGTTTCCGTCTGTTGAAAACATCTTATTTTTTATGTTAATAAGAATCACAAGATTCATTTTTTCACCAGCTTCGCTTGTAAATATTTGGTGCCATGTTCTAATCGGATGCAGATCACTATGGTGTGAAGATACTATATCAGATTTCTAGTCAAAGTCCTACACTATTATTTGTTGTTGTTGACTCCATGTTCATTCAATAAGGATTTTTTTTAAAAAAAGTCAAGGACACAACAAAGGATAAGTCACTTAAAAACAATCCAACTTTGTGCAGGAAGTTTTTCAGATGTTTTAAAAATATATATTTTTAGTATCTGATGGTCTATGGGCCTTTATCTATCAACCAATGGGAGACAACAGAATGTTGATTAAGTGGCCCATCACAAGCTCTTTGACCCTCCTATCCTGTTCAACATAGAAATCGACGGAATACGTGTGAACTGAGGTTCACTACTGTTTCATTATTGACAAGGATGTCTTCTGGCTTCAAAGAAAAGTCTCTGAAGAAAAAGGAACAGGGATATTTGTGCATTAGCAAATAAACTAAAGGTTATTTTAAGAACCCTTGGATATTTGGGCCCTTCCAAGGCAGTGAAAACTGATCTGATGTTCTAGAGGTCAAAAATGCTGATTTCCAAAAATAGTTGAACCATTTCTCTCCATCTCACTGGGTGCCTTTTGCTGTTCTACAGCCGGTGTCTCACACTTTCCCATGCATCCCCATCTCTGTGGCATGGAAACTGTATTTCCTGTTGGGATCATTCCTCTTCATTGACAGCTTTCACGCATACAACGCACCCCTAAAAGAGCCATGGACAAATATCAACCAGGCAACAGTGCCCGGACGATTCATAGATGGGCTGAAACTGGTCAACGGATAGCAAGCGTAGGCCCTTGGGGGAAGGGGAGGGGAGCTTGTGGGAGTTTTTTTACCTACTGAAGATTTTGTACATACAGTACCATACTGGGATTGCGTTAAAAACACACACATTCAAAGTCCCTGCTATTTCCCCCCATAAGCAGCTCCCCACAGCCTGGGGGAGGGAGGAAGTATCTGCAAGAACCCCAAAATAAACCAGTTCTGGATACTTCCCGAGCAGAATGGGGCAGGTCTGCCCCAATCTTCCCATCAAATATTTGGATACAGATGGGGTGGACTGATACTCACACACCCCTGGTTCACAAGGACACAAAACCTCTCCATGTTATTTGTCAGGAAAGCACACAAAGAGCCCTCTGGCAAAGTTGAGACTGATGCAGAACTGAGCTTTGCTGTTCTCCTCCAAATTGTTTTTATAATCGCACAGATACCCTGCATAACACAGTACATTTATATACCACATTTTAATGATTGTTCCCTTTGGATGTGCTGCTTTTCTACAGCATGGTTTATGTGGGAACAAACCCTCCTGAACTCAACCCGCCAGGCCTCTGAAGAGACAAGTCTGAGATTTGTGACCAGAATTCATGAGATGACAAGTAGTCCCAACACTTTCAGGATAACATCTGGAGAGAGAAAAATAATGAAAACCCGCTATTAATAAGCTAAATTAGGGAAGGAGGCAATGCCTGCTCAGGATCCATTAGCTTTACCCCACACACCAATTTGCCTTCAGTGATTTTGTTGTGAGACTAAGAGCTTCCGTCCACGACTAGGCTGGCATTACTGGGAAGGATGATGTGTGGAAGAAAATGTTCTTTTCTGAATGAAAAAAGGTTCAGAGTGCAGGTGATGCCTAAGTGCTAAGGTGAGGGAGCAAATCTGTCTGAACGAGTGGGAGGGAAGGACCCTGAATTAGGTCTTTGGCCGTTTCTTACATTGGAGACCTCAAAAAAAATGCTAAAGGCTTTCTCTCCCCCTCCCCATCTGTCCATCACTGCCAAGGGCAATGCTTTTCATTGGGGAGAAATGTGCTATAAATTAAGCACTCTATCTCAATCACTTGTTTTTAAAGTCACTTATTAGAAAAAAGCTGTTTTAGGTCTTGGATATGTAACAATCTGCTGAAATCCCTTGCAGAAGGATAAAAGGGAATTCATAATGGGGGGGGGGGAGTGTGCTAATTCACAGGGCGAGAAGAGGGCTCGCAGAAGGGCTGCGATATCACAGCTTTCCACTTGCTCATCAGGTACAAGCCTTCTGTTGCTGCGCGGCGCATCCTAAGAATGCCAATGAATCGGATTCTGCTCCTGAGCCTCTGTGGGCCCTGCCTATGCTACAGTCATTAGAGTGTGTTATCCACCCAAGCACAATGTTGTGGGAGGTGATCTCTCCCAGCTCAGAAGACGGCTCACTTTGACGGTTACTTCACGTCCATTCTCGTCCCGGGAGGAACTTCGTTGCGTGTTGATGTCGGTCGCGGTCACATGGTCTTCTTCCAGTCCTGTCCCTGATGATCCTGTCCCTGATACCAGCATGACTGTTACCACACGTCCTCATTCTGTGATGAGATGTGAAATTCCATACCTTTGCTCTCTGTTTTTTTTCAGCCTGAACTTCCGTTTTTCTCCAAAGCCTTGCCTTCAATGCATTACTGAGCTAAGTTTGAGGCATTTGTCTTTTAATCCCTCTGCACTGCGTTGCTGACTCCATAGGGAATGTACTGCTGAATGGCACTTTGTACTCCTGCCACTAGATGGAGAATGACACGCTGCGTGACAAGCCTTACCTCATGGGCACTCATCTCATGACAAGCAGATTCCCGAGGCCAGGGAGGGGAATCTCTAATCTCGCTTAAATCACAGTTGAGGGGGCGTGGTCGGGATGAACTCCCCTCGTCCCGCAATGGACGTGCAGTTAGATTACTTCGTACTGGTCCCAAGCGGAACCGCGAATAGCGATGAGATGGACGTGAAGTATCAGCCTTTGTTAGAGTGCAAGGACTACGGTACTTTGAAGCAGGATTCACAGAACAAATGCCAGCTAGCCAAGGGTGATGATGGGGCAAAAGCCAATCAGCCAACAATGGATGAACATTTGGGAAGGTTCTCCCTGTGGAGTCTAAGAAAAGTAATTTGATTTCTTAAGAGCGCATTTGAAAACGGTTTAATCTTCACTGTTCAAGCAAGGTAAATCATGCCAAGCTTTCTTATGTGCTGCAGGGCGAGCTCTGTACAGGTCATCACGGGATGTAAATAAATAAACAAAAAGCAAAAGCAAAGTGATTTGCTTATATACCACCTCATACCACTTCAAGTAGTCTCTGGGCAGTTTACAATTTAATTACAGTATGCAGGCTAAACATTAACATGAAAAAAACATAATAAGAGCCCATGCTGTATCAGACCAAAGGCCCATCTAGTCCAGCTTCCTGTATCTCACAGTGGCCCCACCAAATGCATCTGGTAGTGCATGAGACTAGATATCTGTCTCCTGACACCACTCCCCTCCATCTGGCCCTTGAAGGACCCCGGTTTTAAGCCTGGAGATGACACAGCTCCATCACGCCTCCCCCAGCAGGCTGGGTACTCATTTTACCGACCTCGGAAGGAAGGAAGGCTGATAAATAAATAAATAATCTGTCCAGTCTATTTTGACTTATGGCAGCTTCTCATCTGGGGATTGAGACCTAGCACACACAAGTGTTTCCCCATATCCCCTCTTCTGGTGTCAAGGTTACACAGGCTGCCTCTTCTGGGTAGCGCAGTGAGGAACGGAAGTCCCCTGTCCTATCTCAGAGAGCTCACTCACTATGCTATCCAGCCAGCTGCATAATTCGAAATGACCAGGCCAAATTTTTGTTCCTGGAACTCTTTCATCCAATGATATAATATTGCACAATTCACTGTGTGTGAGAGCCATTTGATTTGTGCATTACTGTGGTCTATATCTCCGTCAGGATGGGGGCACCACTGGGCTGTGGATGGTGCAGAAGTTATTATATCAAATGACCTACAATGAAATGGAAGAGTGCCAGAACAAGGCCAGCATCACCCTGTTTGTCTGGAGACTCCGTGAGCAAATGTAATATAACTCTAGAATCAATAATAGTGCTCTTCTTACAGTCTTTAGTACTGACAATGTTGGAGAATATGTTTTTGAGCATATACCAGAAGATAGATGAGAAGAGTGCTTCAAGAAAATATTACTAGCCATTCATTCAAAACTACGGGGTGAATTCTTGGTTAATGATACATGACTACCAAGGGGCTGGGAGAATTGCAAACCTCAGGGTCTCTCTCTCTCTCTCTCTCTCTCTGCTAAATATAGAGAAGAGCATAAATCATACCTCCATTTAGAAACACAATATGTGATATAATTTCCACAGTTTCCCCTCTGGAGACAGAAAAGATGGATCACTGCAGCGAGCGCGAATCATTCATATCGCCACACATCCGCCCACTCCTGAGATGTAAACGATCATTTAATTTGCTCCACATTAAGACTCACACATAGTTCCTGGCGTCCTTCGAGGACCGAGATGGAGCTGAAATGCCATCTTGCCGCATTTCAAAGGTTTGTTATAAAACTGCCACTGCATAAGGATCAATGTACAAGCTAATAAGAATGGGGGGTGGGGGTGGGGAGAGGGAAATTGACAGCAGCACTCTTTCAGCTCTCTCTGTCCTACCAGTACTTCAGGCCATACTTGGCTGCTCTGACACAAGAAGAAGCTGGCTAGATTCACCTGATCCTCAGGGGCTGGCAGAAGGTCTTCAAGGAACTCACATGGGACGCTTAGAGCCTTTCCCACTCCAACGTTAGCTAGAACGAGGCCACCAGCCTAGGAGACAGTTACTGAGAGGTAGCATAAACATCATTTCTGCACTGAGCAGGACTCATTGACTCTCCTGGTATAGTTTTGGTAAACAGCTGAAATTATGGGATATATTCTGGATCTGAGGATGTGAACATGTCCTTGAATATGATGAAACAAAGCTTGGAAAAAAGTTATGGACTACAAGTCTCGTATCTTTAGAGTGATAGATTTTGGTGGTTCTCAGGAAACTGCCACGCAAGGGATTAGTTCATTCAGTTTATTAGACAGATATAAGGACAGGTATAGGAGCACAGAGTTATAGGCAATATATAGTTATAGAAGACAAGTATCACACACAAGACAAGCAACATACAACCAAGGTATTAGTGGGAGCTTCATCACAGCATAATCTGGGTCATAGACCCGAGACTCTGCTGCCCTCTCCCAGAGTGGTCTCCTTTTTATACCTTTCTGTAACCGCAGCTTACGTATTTCGTGCGCATGTCATACGTAATCATACCTGGTAAATTATCATATTTCTTAGAAATGGCTTTTGTTTATTCTTTAGTTCGAGATTGTTTTCCCATTGCTTGCGTGTTTGCTGTTAACAAAATGGCGCTTTTGGTGCCATAAGATGGTGCCCACGTATCTGTGTTGTCTTCGCTTCCCCGTTGGCTCTATCTCGGTTAACCACAAATATTTGTTACACTCTACAGGCTGGCATCTACGTTTTTTATCTATTTTGTGTTTATGCTAGCATGACCTAATACCCACACTTGGGTTTAACACTTTATAATAGTTTTCAGCTTTATTCTCATATTTATTAATTCTATTAATTCTTATCAAGAGTTTCACTCCAAAAAATTATTTGCCAAGTTGTGTGCAAATGCTGAATGGCACTGTTTTTCCTCTTCCTCCCTTTTTAATTATTTTTATAGACAAAAATGTTAACTCCTCCAAGCTGATGGGAAAAAATTGATAAAACCAATGCTCCTTTTAGCAGGATTGTGTACAGTATAAACAGTGAATGTGTACTGAGTGTGTTGTTCGGATTCCTGATTTGTGTTGTCATTCTTGCATTCATAAGAACATAAGAAGAGCCCTGCTGGATCAGGCCAAAGGCCCATCTAGTCCAGCTTCCTATATCTCACAGTGGCCCCACCAGATGTCCTCTGGGAGCACACAAGACTAGATATGTGTCTCCTGATACCACTCCCCTGCATCTGGCCCCTGAAGTACCCTGTCTTTTAAGCCTGGAGATAACACATTCCTTAAGCCTTCCAAAAGCATTTCCCCACAAAATAGATTAATACAGCAAACTCCTCCCTCCAGTACAGACAATCACTTCAATTTATTAAGACAAAATACATACAGACTTATCTCTGGGAGCCGTGTCTAATTCTCTGCACTTTTCTGATGAGCAGAAGAGTAAGGAAAATTAGATACACATCCCAGAGATACATCAAGTACAGTGTATGTGTGTGTGTTAGTGGCATGTCCCATCTGTGTCCAAAGCTCCTTAGAAACATATCACAATTCAAGGCCCTTCAAGAAATATTTCTCTACAGTTTGCAACACAATCTGAACTTCAATGGTGTCCTATAATCAGAGAGGAGGAAATCGCCCACAAGAAAAGAAACAACTTCTCATGAAGGCTGATACTCTTCCTTTTTGTTTGTCCCTCAGAGTTAATGGTCTATGAAATATTCTTCCATTCAAAATCTGCCTGGTCTGGATAATGTATTTTTCTGAATGCCAGGAGAAAACACTCTCTGTGTCCAGACATTTTACAAGATGGGTTTGGTCAATTTCTAAGCCTCTGGAACAGGGGTCATCAAACTACAGCCAGCAGGCTGGATTTGGCCCACCAGGGTCCTAAACCAGCAATTGGAGAAACCCCCTCCCCTGCAGTCTGGGGCCTCCCCCACCCTCCTTGGGGCCGTGGGAGAAGCAGAGGATGTGTGAGGAGCCAGCCAATGGGGGCGGCCACGTGGCCAGAGCTGGGTGGGTAGGGATAGCAGGACGGGCTTTTCCCCTACCCCTTTGGAGCCGCAGGAGAACAGGAGCCACTGCACAGGACAGCAGGTCACCCCCCACTCCCCCTCAGAGCTGCGGGGTGGAGCCATGGGGTGTGGGCCACGGGCTGCTGGAGCTGCCACGCGAGCCTGTCAAGGTGGCCAGGCTTCACTAGGTGTTGGGGGGGGTATGTGATAGGCCCTCCTTTTTCTCCAACAGGCAGGCAGCACCGGGGGGATATGAAGCTGTGAGGTGGGCACGGGCTATCGGGTGAGCGATGCAGCCAGGCCGGACCTCCAGCTAGGCTGTGCTAGGCCTGGCTAGGCCTCAGGGCTGAGTCTTTGGGGGGGAACCTCCCCATGGGTGGCCGCAGGAGCATCACACTGGCCCCATCTGCAAGAAACCAGCACCCTACCTGACCAGACACAGGTAACAAAAATCTGAGGGGGGCAGGAGCGGGAGCGAGTCCTACTGTGTAGTCTGGTCCCCAACAGTTTCTGAGGGAGAGTGAGCCAGCCTCCTGTTCAAAAAGTTTTAGGACTTCAGATCTGGAACAGAAGAAATGGCCTTGCCCCATCTAGTCCAGTATTGTGAACTCCGACAGGCAGCAGTGGCTCACTAGGGATTTAGGAGGATGCTTTCCTGCCCATAACTGGTCCTGGAGATCCCTGATATTTCCCGTTCATCTCCTATCCAAGTATAAATGTGGCCCGTCCCAGCTTATCTTCTGAAATGAACAGAATTGGATGTATACTGGATTATGCTATACTAGCTAGGGTTCAATATTGTTCTCAGTGGCTTCATTCAACTAAGACAAATATTATTGGTATTTCTGATCTGTCACTTGGTTTTTTTCCCTCCACACATTTTCTTCTACACCCTCTCTGAGAGAAGACCTAGAAAACATCTTGTGTGTATTCTCAGGAGGACAAAATATCGGTATGGCTTCTTGTGTCTACAGATTAAGTAGCTGGAATACTTCAATTACCTGGAAAACACTATAAATCAGTTCTGACTAGATGGCAACAACAACAAAACAACAGCAACAACAACAACCAAGAGGGAGAAATTGTGTTATTGACAAGAACAGATGAAATTAGGAGCAATAAATAGCCCACCGTCTGGGCTTGAGTTTCTAACTGGGTCAAAGAGCCAACCAGAGCAGCAACTGGTAGCATGATGCTAAACATTACTTGGTTGATGTGATTGTTGACTATATCCAGAGCAGTGCCAAATGAATGGATTTCAGCTGACAGAAATTTTGTTGCGATGTATATGAACCGAATATGCCAAACAAATGCTTGTCTCAAGAACTCCAGCCAATCTGGCCATTCCTAATGCACTCAGCTACAGCAAGCAGTCAGATTTGTCCCCAGCTATTGGGATGCTGAAAAATGCATCCTTGAGGTCCAGCACAGTAAACCAGGCTCTTTCAGTCCCTAGGGTACTGAGCAGTAAGTACGGATCAGGTACAAGTTGTGGCAGGTCTTCAACCACTGCATTAACTGCGCGTAAGTCATGGACCAGACGAATGGTACCGTCTTTCTTTCGGACTGGTAGTATGGGGGTATTCCATGGGCTGACCACAGGCTTGATGACTCCTGCTTCTAGCAACTTATTCAGTGTAACCTGTCCCCCCTCTACAAGGTCAGCCTTGATAGGATATTGACGGAGGTGGACAGGCTGGGCTCCAGGCTTTAAACGGATCTGGACTGGTGCCGCAGTTACCGCTCTACCGGGGTGTCCCACGTCCCAAACTTGCGGGTTAACTTGGGTAAGTTCTGGTGGGGAGGCTTCTTGTGCTATGCTAGAAATTGCTCCACGCCAGTAATCAACAGGGGATCTAAAAGTTACAGAGATAGTCCCATCTGGTTCACAGTCTATTAGTGCTCTGGTGCGACAGAGCAAGTCTCTGCCCATTATGTTGGTGTGGGCTTCTGGAAGCCACAAGAAGTCTTCAGTAGTTACAGATGTTGTTCCAGGGAGTTTACAGGGGACATTCTGCATATACACAGTCTCAGCTACTCCCGTAGCTCCTCTGATTTGAGCTGTGGCTTTTTTAGGACAAGGTATAGAATCTTGGACAGCAGAAAACTGGGCTCCAGTGTCGATGAGAAAGGGCCTGACTTGATCTCCCACCCACATATTTACTTGGGGAATCTGGGGCAGGTTATATAGAAGCCCCTGACCTCCTCAATCTATTTCTACCATCACAGCAAATGTGCTGCCCTGGAGGTTCTCTAGCCCTTCCTGCTGACCTCCTGACCTTTTCTGAGGACAGGAGGATGCCCAATGTCCGAATTGCTTGCAAATTAGACATTGGTCACATGATACAGGTCGACAGCACTTTTCCTGTGGTCCTAGGCGTCCACGCTCCCCGTTTCCTCCATAGTCGTCTTGGTGCTGGGGATTGCGCCTATATGGGGTCCCAGCTCTAGTAACATCTTGAATTGCCATCACCAATGCCTTAGCTTTTGCCTTCTCTTTCAGAACAGGGAGTGCCTGATAAACTTTTTGTGCTTCTGATAACAGTGCTGGAATAGGTAAACCTGTTCCACCTGGCATTTTCAAGAGCTTTCTCTGGATGTCAGGAGGCACAGGTGAAATGAAAAGGTGCCTAACAACTGACTGTATTCCATCTGCATCAGGGTCAGTAGAGGTATGCGTGCATATCGCAGTCTGAAGACGCCGTAGATAAGCACTAGGCTCCTCCTTTTCTTCCTGGCGAATTTCCTCAACCTTATCCTACTGATTCTTTGGGGTCACTGCTGTCTTTAAGCCAGCCAGAATACAGGTACTAAAATTAGCCACTGCCATACTGCCAGGATAAACTCCAGCTGCAACCTGGCGGCCATCATTTGGGTCCCATGGTGGATTGGGACTGGTGGTCCAAGGGACCATTTCCTCCAATCTGGGGTATTGCGGATTGGCCGCACAGAGAATTGTCCCATGTTTGCAGGCTTTGGCAACAACTTGCTGAATTTCTACTTCATTTAATAAAAGGGGAAGGGCTCCCCTAATATCTTCCCATGTCGGGCAAATGGTTAAAAATAATGATTCCAACAGCTTGTAGCATCTGGAAAGAAAGTGGGAGGGAAAATATAAAAGCAATCTTTGTATTTTGAAGGGTGGCCTCAGAACTCACCACTGTAGAGCATTACCCATCATACAGTGGACCCCCATATAACAAGCGATTTGTTTAACAGAAAATCTGCTTAAAGGAAAAATTTTCCAGATATAGGGGAAAATCATTTAACAGAATCGCCTATGGGGTGAATCCGTACAACAGAAAAACGGTCACAATTAGGGATTAATCTGTTTTCAATGCATTCCTATGGGAAATTTGTACAAGGGAACATTTGCTTAACAGAACTTCATTTGGAATGAATTAATTCCTTTATACAAGGTAACACTGTACTTCTAATATATCATCCAGGAGTACTACAGTGGGGAGGTAAAGCCAAATGCAACCAGTTACTTGCTGGAAGGGGAGGCAGTGGTTGAAATAGCGACATTCTAGAGATGAAGAATAATGCATAGAACAATGAACCTCCACTCACCAAAGAACAGCCTTTCGACCTTTTGTCCAGGAGATGCAGACCGGGTTATTTCATGTCCAGAAAGAATTACTGAAGCAGCTCTGTATGGAATAAAAGGGCATTAAAATATGCACAGGATGGGACTGAGTGTTAATTAATATCCCTAAAGCAAATAATGTTACACACAGGGATACAAAAAGTAAAATAATTTGAAAACTGAACGGGGAGGAAATAGGCGCCATTTGTGCCCCATCTCCCCATCCATTCCAAAGCCATCTAAAAGGTGCTCGATTCTATATACTGGTATATAGTATCTGGAATTCTGATTGCCTTGATTCATATGCTTTTCCCTGTGGCATTTGGTCAAGTGAAGTTGCTCTGCGCCTGACACAATTACTTTTAAGTTAGAAAATGGAATGGATAATATAAAAAGATTAGAGCAGTATCATTTCGGTTGTTCTAGTTATTATACCAGTGGGATCCGCGAGCACTATTTGATTATACCTAGCAATATTTTACTTTGTAGTATTAAGAAAAGCCATTTTGAAGCTATTATTTAAGCCTGAGTTATGGGCTCTGTCTTGCTGCTTTATTAAATTTTAATGCCAAACAGGGAAGGAAATACAGTTTTGTGAAATGAAAACATGACTTTCTTCCATATCTTTTTTTGTTTTGTTTCCTGCTCTGTTGAAAACTATTCCTGGATAGAACAAGATCTATTTCTAAATGGACTTATTTGAAGAATCTTAAACCTAAGTTCTCCTTTCACTGGGATATCAACTTCATTGACAGATTTACTGCTGACAGAACTTTCCACTTATTAAGCAGTGAAATAAAGAAAGAAGGAATCCAAATTTGTAATCTTGTACAGTTATTAGGATGGGGCTGAGCAATTAGCGAAATAGAGAGTGACGGGTGAAACCAGTGAACCAGCAAACCTGTGAAACCAACACACTTGAATGGCCATTTTAAAACACAGTCATCAGCTTTATGTGGTATCAAGTTGTACAACAGGATTTCAGCCTCTCTTTTTTTCAGGCTAGCAGCTCTGCCGCACTTAGGTTTTTAATCGTCTTTTCCTTAAAGTCAAATCGCCTTAAAATTCACTTACCGCACTTCTAGTCACTTTTTCCCGTGGAGCCCCCTTGGCCACGCCCCTTTTCGGCCGCTGTGTTGTTTTTTCTTGCGATGGCCACCAGGGGTGGTGTTTTTTAAAACCGATTTCTAGACCGCTTCTTGAAGTGATTTGGATCCAACTGCGGGCACAGTGCATCGCTTTATCCCGGTCCCCCCCCCCTTTCTACCTTATTCTACTGTAGAAAAAAAAGAATAAAGAAATCCTGCTGCAATTTCTTCGCTGCCGTCCTGTTCTCCAATGCTTCTATAACGCAGGTAAACGACTGAATTAGGCTATCAAAATCAATGTGCCACGTTGTAAGTAATCTAAAGGGGGAACCAGAAAACTAACAGCATTAATTTGAATGGAAGAACAACAGCATGACGTTATCCTAAAAAATAATTCCCAAAATTGAAGCAGATGATGGGAAAATGTCGGAGAAAATCGGGGGGGGGCAATGTGTAGCCTCAAGGCTCATGGTTGACTCAGCCTTCCATCCTTCCAAGGTCGGTAAAATGAGTACCCAGCTTGTGGGGGGGGCAATGTGTAGCCTGCATAGTGTAATTAAAAACTCTAAAACCGCCCAGAGACTACATGAAGTTTTATGGGGCGGTATATTAGCAGAACACTTTTGCTTTTAAGCAAAGCATTTCAAAACAATGCACTTATCACCCCAATGTCAACAACAACGCATTTGACTGTAACCAGGCAGCGCAGGCCATCCCAAGGCAATTTGCCTCGGACAAACGACAGAAAGGGGCCCATCCCTCAGTGCTACCATTGGACAATGAATGGGCAGGTCGTTAAATATCATTTCAACAGCATGGGCAGTATCTTGCACTGCCCCAAACTCAGCTTAAGGGAATGACATAGGTAGCTATTAGGAAGAAGATAATAATGCCACGTTTGTGGAATGGCCTCTGGAGGCAGGCACTGCCATTGTGGTCTTTCTGGTGACTCATATGCTTCCAAGATAAGTGCTTTCTATGTATAAACTAACTTTGCAGTGGACATCAGTTGTTGGCATTGTTCAGGGGCTATATTAATATTGTTATTTTTTTCTACATTTAATATTAAGTTTCAGTAGAGTATTCTTTCACTTATGCTTTTTCTTTTAAATCTATCCAGAGAACTTCAACTGAAATGTATTCACCAACCAACCAACCAACCAACCAACCAGCCAACCAACCAACCAACCAACCAACCAACCAACCAACCAACCTACCTACCTACCTACCTACCTACCTACCTACCTACCTACCTACCTACCTACCTACCTACATACATACATACATACATACCTACCAAACAACCAAACAACCAAACAACCAAACAACCAAAAAGCAAAGTGTTCTGCTTATATGCTGCCACAGTGTGCATAAAGCACTCTCTGGGTTGTTTACAATTTATTTATGCAGGCTACACATTGCCCCAACCCATCAATGGCAAAGATAAACAGAAAGAAGGAATTAGAAAGGGTATATGGAAGATTTCCTAATACAGTGATGGCGAACCTATGGCACGGGTCCAAAGGTGGTACTCGGAGCCCTTTCTATGGGCACCTGACATCACCCCTTCATAGCTACCTGTATACAGGTTAAATTACTGTATTGGCACTTTGCAAAAAATTTTTTTACTGGGTTTTGAATTGCAGTTTGGGCACTCGGTCTCTAAAAGGTTTGCCATTACTGGCCTAATATTTCCATTGGGTGGCATCCACTACTATGCTATGTTCAACCAATGTTATTCACTTCTTGGAATTCATCTGTTTAGAAGCAACTGTGTTACATAACATTTCCTCTTTGTTTCCATGACACCTCAGTGATAAATCTGGTTAAGGGTTCTTGATTCAGTTCTTGATACAAAGTGGGTTCAAGTAAATCAAGAGCAAAATCTACCATGTTGAGCAACTGTGTCCTATGTGGTTTGCCTTAGACTTACTCTTTTTAATTTCATCTGTGTGGGTAGTTGTATTTGAATGCCATTAGAAGCTTAGTGTTTCTTTCTTGGCATCATATGCATAAATTAATTGTTATCAGCAGTCGATGCAGTTTAATTACTTTTATAATAAAGTCTTTATTGAGAAAAACACAAAACACAGCCACTTCATTTCCACTTCTACCCACAGCACCTACGAATTGGCCACTATTTCTCATTCAACTGCAAATGGCTGCAAATTACTGCAATTTGAATTTAGTCTTGGATCAATATATTAACATCTTCATTACCATTTCATTAAGTGCCGATTTACCAAATGTAGCATTATTTTCAGCTGGTTGGAATATATGATATAGCTGTTTGAGAACTGTTTGATGGATTGTTAGGCAGTCAAAAGAAAACTGAAGAAACTTCAAAGAACATTGATCTTAATAGCCAGATGATTGGGCCCAACAATGTTCAGGAGTGAGAAAAAGGAATCCCTTTCTTTCACGCAAAGGTTTTGGGCCTGCTGGAGCCTTCCAAGAATAGAAATGAAGGTAATTTTCACGCATTCTCCTTTCTGTGGATGCTACTGTCTGAACTAAGATACAGTCCTGGACCATCATTCATAAGAACATAAGAAGAGCCATGCTGGATCAGGCCAAAGGCCCATCTAGTCCAGCTTCCTGTATCTCACAGGGGCCCCATCAGATGCGTTTGGGAGCGCATGAGACTAGATCTCTGTCTCCTGATACTACTCCCCTGCATCTGGCTCTTGAAGTACCCTGTTTTTAAGCCTGGAGATGTCACATCTCCA
This sequence comes from Phrynocephalus guinanensis, assembly GCA_037367245.1. Taxonomy (NCBI): domain Eukaryota; kingdom Metazoa; phylum Chordata; class Lepidosauria; order Squamata; family Agamidae; genus Phrynocephalus; species Phrynocephalus guinanensis. The sequence continues at coordinate 176,639,108 of CM074733.1, read as the reverse complement.
TCTTGGTTTGTCACCTGTGATGGACTTTTCCTCCAGGAATCTGTCCAATCCCCTTTTGAAGGCATCCAGGCCAGATGCCATCACCACATCCTGTGGCAGGGAGGTCCATAGACTTACAACACGCTGGGTGAAAAATTATTTTCTTTTGTCTGTTCTTACTCTCCCAGCCCTCAATTTGAGTGGATGTCCCCTATTTCTGGTATTTTGTGAGAGGGAGAAGAGCTTCCCTCTATCCACTTTACTCATGCCCTGCATTATTTTGTACGTTTCAATCATATCCCCCATCAGGCGCCTTTTTTCCCAGACTAAAGAGCCCCAAATGTTTTAGCCTTTCCTCATAAGGGAGATGCCCCAGCCCAGTAATCATTTTCATTGATTCAATTATTGTATCATAATTGGGGTTACCAAACTGGACTGAAGCCTAAGACTTCTAACACTTAGATAGGCTAATGATCTATTAACTATATTTATCTGTCTATGTATTTATTTTAAAATGTCACTAAGTACTAGAATAAATAGTTTGATGATTACATAGTGTAATAATTTATTTCCTAGCATAGAACAAAAACCAGGGGCTCCCCATGCCAAAACATTAGCAGGTATACTTATGAAATGTTAAATACAAGATTTTAATTTTTTAAAAAAAAAAAACGTTCTCAGTTTATACAGTCTTCCCAATTCCTGACTTCAGAGGTGGGACCTTATATCATTCAAGCTCTGTTTTCATTATACCTGAGTGCTGTCTCAGTTCTTATACTCTGAAAAAAATCATATTCATCCTTTCAGGCTAGTGGAGAGATTGCACACCCTGATGAAATCACAGGTTTTCAAGAGGTTATTATTATGATTACTACTACAAGAGTAAAATGTGTTCATAAATGAATATGCTTAATTCCGAGCTAAACAATGTAAGTTTTATCTTTGGGAAAAAGAGGGCCTTTCCCAGAGATGAGGAAACTAATAAAGAAAGAAGCTGAAAAGGAAAATTGCAAGAGTCCAAACACTCCAAGAGGCATGGAGGCTGCTCACAAGAACAATAACAGAGGCCCAACCGGAACGCATACCCAAAAGTAAAAAGGGCACCGCCAGGTCCAAGAGGCCTCCGATGTGGCTTACAGGAGCTGTTCGGGAAGTGGTCAAAAGCAAGAAAAGCTCATTTAGAAGATGGAAGCCTTGTCCAAACAAGGACAAAAAGCAGAAATATAAATTCTGGCAGAACAAATGCAAGGCAGCAATCAGGAAAGCAAAGCAATACAGTGTCCTCATGGGCGTGGTATTAGTAAATGAACCTTAATGTTCCCACCTCCTAAAAATGCATTTTAAAAGTATATTTTCCAAGCATTATGGGGTTTTTTTTTGGTTGAGCCCCAAGCGCTGTAGGGGTTGGCAAAAAAAAAACAAAAAACAACAGTTTAAAAATCATTCCGTTCCCCCGACCTATGGGATGGGAGGAAAGGAGGGATTTTTAATTTTTTTTTTGGCTGAACCCCAAGCACCCATCAGTTTTTTTAAAAGTTTAAATATTGCTCCTTTCCTCTCACCCCATGGGGTGGAAGAAAGGAGCCGGTTTTAAACTTTTTTTTTGGCAGCTCCAAGCTCAAGCTACAGTGCTTGAGGCTCAGGAAAAATAAAGGAGCGATTTTTAAACTTTATTGCGGGGCAGCTGAGACCCAATCGCCCCTTAGCTGTGGGTGCCCCCCCCCCCCGAGCCCCAAGCATTGTGCAGGCTTGGAGCTGGGGGGGAGTTTAAAACTACCTCCTTCCCCCCCCCACCCCATGGGGTGAGGGGAAAGGAGTGATTTTTAAACTTATATTTTTGCCAGCTCCGAGCTGAGTAGTGCTTGAGTCTCAGCAAAAATAAAAATAAAAATAAATAAATAAATTTAAAACCCCTCCTCCCCCACCACCCCATGGGGGGAAGCGATTTTTAAACTTTTTGGGGGGGGGGCTGAGTCCCAAGTGCCAATCAGCTATAGTGCAGGCTTGGGGCTGGCAAAAAAAGTTTAAAAAATGAAAGGGAAAGCCAAATTAGTATTTTTAAATTTAAAAAAAGAAGCACCAGCTAATAGGACAAATGCGGGGAACCCAGATAATCAGCATCCCCACATACCTATGCAAGGTTCCAGTTGACATTGTTTATGTGAACTTTCAGAAGGCTTTTGACAAGGTCCCACACCAAACACTCTTGAATAAACTTGCCAGTCATACACGGTGTAAACAAAGTAGATTAAAAACTGTTCTCCCTATCACACAACACTAGAAATAGGGAGCATTCCATGAAACTTTTTGGCACTAGATCTCAAACAAATAAGCGTACAGGATTTTATGCATTATATTTGATTTTATATTGTTGCTGTCCTATTTGATTACTATTGTATTTATATTATTATTGTCTCATCGGCTTTTGGTCGCCCGTCTGTACGCCGCTTAGAGTTCTATTTAGAAGATAAGCGGGATATAAATTTAACAATAAAATAAAATAAATAATAAATACTTTTTCACCCAGAGGATCACTGGTCTGGGGAACTCCCTGCCAGAAGAAGTGGGGACAGCTTTCAGCCTTGGAAAGGCTTTAAGAAAGGATTGGATAAGTTCATGGAGAACGAGGGTATCAGTGGCTATCATTATGGATGCCTAAGGACAACCTCCAGGTTGGAGAGAGAGGCAGGATATCTCTCAGTGCCCTTTGCAGGGAATCGTAAGCAGGTGAAGGCATCTGCTTGGGAATACCCCGATGAAAATGGTGGGTGAGCCACTGTGTGAGACAGAATGCTGGACTGGATGGGCTGTGGCCTGTTCCAGCAGCAAGGCTGTTCTTATGTCCTTATGTTCTAATCTTTATTATCAGTGGTTTAAAGTAAGCTGCAGAATGTTTGAAAGGTTAACATTCCTTTCTCACTCTACTCCATCATCCCTAATTAGAATAGAATCATCAGGAGATGTAGCTCAAGAGAATAAATGATTTATTTTACTCGCATTGGATAAAAAAGTATTTTTTTTAAAAGAAAAGAAAAGAAAAGAAACCCCCAGGCTTTTAGGAGGTAAAAAGCTCTTTTGGTGAAAGCAGCAACTGCATTGTGCCTCTGCACGAAAATCAGGTGAGTCTAAAGTCAAGTGATATTCCAAACAAATTGAAATAGGGCTCAGGTATAATGAAATCCAAGCTTGAATGATGAGCATGTAAGATTCCAGCTCCAAAGTCAGGAATTGGGACGATTAGTTACATTCCGCATCAGAATGTGGAAACATCCAAGCACAATGACACACTCGCTCTGGGTGAAATGGGAGTGACAATCATGGCCTGTTTGTACAGTATTATCAAGTTTTGATGGATGATTTCCCCCCCCCGACTGCTGCTTCCCGAAGAAGCAGACTAAAGTTGTGCAGACTTTGAGAATGAGAAATCATTCTCATTTAGGAGAATGAGCTTTCATTCTCTTAAAGCTCAGTCAAAATGCACTCCCAACATCTAAGGTAGATTTATTTATTTATTTATTTATTTATTTATTTATTTATTTATTTATTTATTTATTTATTTGCAGGGCGTGGTGGTTCAGTGGACTAAGGCACCGAAACTGTAGACTGCAAAGTCGGCAGCTCGGCAGTTCGAATCCCGGGTGCCACGCAGCGGAGCGAACTACTGCTGATAACCCCAGCTCCTGCCAACCTAGCAGTTCGAAAGCATGTAAATGCAAGTAGATAAATAGGTACCGCCGTAAAAAGTGGGAAGGTAAACAATATTCTGTGTGCAGAAATGCGTTCATCTATGCCGGCCACATGGCAATGGACTTGCACAACACTGGCTCTTCCAGCTTGAATACGGAGATGAGCACCACCCTTAGAGTCGGACACGACTAGCATGCATATCTGGGGGGAACCTTTACCTTTTTACCTTTATTTATTTATTTATTTATTTATTTATTTATTTATTTATTTATTTATTTACCGCCTTTCTTCCCAGGGGAACGCTGGGCGGTTTACAATAGGGATAAAAGAGCAATAAAACACAAGGTAATATCAGCAAAGTCACCTAAGGAAGAGTGACCTCACAGTTGGACAGTGGAGAAAATGACACAATCATTTCTGGAAAAATTCCCATGGACTCTAACTGCACAGAATAATTGCTTGGCTTCAAATTTTCCTTTTTTGGGCAAGGCGTTGCTGGGGTGACAGACATAAGAAATTCTTGCACTCCCTGAGTTTTTGGACTCATATTAATTAGAATTCAGTCAAGAGTGGTGAGTGGTAGCTCTTGGTCATTGCAGAGATGACCAAAGGAAATTCCTTCACCTATTTATAACTTTTGGTATGTTTGACTAACATATCCATGTGTACTATTGCCTGAGATTGTCCTGGCCTCTAACTATAAGTGCTCAACTGGCTCAGAAACCTACCTGTAACATCAGTGAAACAAATTTCTGAATCCTCCCTAATAGTGCTAGAAAACTGTATAGATTTCTGGGTGGGGTGGGGTGGCGTGGGAACAGAAGCCTTTGCTAGAACCAATGTTATCCCTGAAACAGATAACTCCAGACTTAAACAAAACAATCCTTAGAGTTAAAGTAGTTTTTCTGTTTATTTGCTTTTAATTATTCAATTGTGTTTTAATTTGGGAATTGAGGATTTTTTAAAAATGTCTAACATATCATGTTTTAAATGCTATTCCTTTAAATATTGAGAGCTGCCTTAGGCCCCCCTTATCAGGAGAAACCCAGCCTATCATCCAACTGAACAACCAAACAAGCAAGCAAACAAACAAACAAACAATAATTGACACAATCATAATTCCTCTGAGTATCAAAGTCCCTTTACTGTTGCAGAAATTCCAGGCAATCTCAGTTTATCTAATTCTACAAGCTTCATTACTCTACATTGCTTCTAAGTTCCATATACTCAAAATACTTTTGATTGGTGTAAACTGCTCGGAGTTCTATTGGAAGTTTTCATGAACTGAATTCCTCCCTCCCCCCCCCTCTCTCTCTCTCTGTGTGTGTGTGTGTGTGTGTGTGTGTGTGTGTGTGTGTGTGTGTGTGTGTGTGTGTGTGTGTGTGTGTGTGTGTGTGTGATCTCCCTATATTAATACTTCTATCAGTGGTCCTAACTTTCCTCTCCCCGATTTATAAACAGTCACTTTTTTGAGGGCCCTGGAGATCCAGGAATCTTGAGGCCCAAAGAAACAATTTTAATGGTACTCTTAATTATTGTTGCACCTATTGCAGCTTCAGAGTTTCATAAGTTAATATCTGGCACACTGTCACTATGCTGATAACAGTATTGTTTTGCTGAGCAGTTCTATGCTAGCATAAAGTCTTTAAAACAGCAGGACTTTATCTACCGAGATAGTATGTAGATTACCAGAATATGATTACCCTAAAATCCCAAAACACTGGGTTTTTGTGAACTTAAAATAATATACGTACCAAAAGAGTGCACAATAGGACTTACATACTCCACTTCAGGGTAACATAGAGCAACATAAACAATTCCACTACAATGTAAACAAGTTTATCATAAAAATCCTTTTCCAAGGAGAAAGCCATGGTAAAAATACTCTAAAATAAATAATAAATAAAATAAGCAGTTTCACTGTTGGAAATTGTTATTCAGTCACTTTGCTGGGCTGGCTAATTGTTTTGGACACACTATATTAAGAACTTTTAAGAACTCTCTCCTGGCAAATTACATCCCTTGCCATGTTTGGACTTGTATACCTGCTTTGAAAAAGAGGACTTGTGTTCTCGAAAGCTCAGCAACTTTTTTATCTTTCTACTAGCAGCCTATGAAGTTATCACCCATAGTCTAGTTTTGACTTTGTTTGTTTTAATGGTTGCACGGCTCCAAACTCCTTTTTACTACATTAAACTATTATTCAAGTCTCTATTTTCAAAGCACTTTCATTTTCATGGCTGATTCTTCCTTACTGCTCTTTAAGATTTTAATGGTTTAATACCTCCTCTCCCCCCAGAATTTAAAGCTTAACATATTGGACAAGAGTGCATTTGTTTCAAGGATGTCCAAAGGACATCTGAAAGTGAGACCAAGTACACAAGGGAGGCAGTAGGACGTAGTTCAAGAGTTCAGGTGAAAAAAATATATATTTGGAGTACAAGCCAAGACTGTGACAAAAATCAGAGGCCTGCTGAGTTGTCAGTCCAAGGAAGGAGTAGCCACAGCAGTGAAGGATCAAGATCAGGTAATCAACATTTCAGCTATTTGTTGTTGTGTCATTACAGTCATGACTAGACATATCTAAAAGTTACTGTTGGGTGACCAAAAAAGTAAAATTATCTCTTAAGTTGCAAATATAAAGTAACAAAGTTATATTTTTGTTATTAGGAAAAGGAAGTAATTAGCAATAGCTAGATATTTGTAATTATTTATTTTGAAACTCTGTTAATCAGCAATAGAGATGGGCATGAAATGCTAAAATAGCATTTTGTTTTGATTTTTGTTTCGTTCAGTTCAGTTTCATTTTGTTTCGTTTGAAATGCATTTTTAAAAAATATACATTTTGTTTTTCGTTTTGTTTCATTTCGTTTTTAGTGTACTGTGTGTGTATGTGTGGTGCTTGTGTAATTTGATCGGGCACGGGAAAAGGTAGGATTTCTAAACATTTGTTTTGCCACCCCAAGTGTCGATCAGTTCTAGCTTAGGCTTGGTGCGGCAAAAAAATTTTTTTTTAAACCCTGGCCTTTCCCCCCCACTCAATGGGTGGGGGGAAAGGAGGGATTTTTAAACATTTCTCTTTTTTGTTTTTGTTTTTTGCCACCCCAAGGGCCAATCAGCTGGAGCTGGAGCTTAGGGTGGATTTTTTTAAAAAAAAAATCCTTTCCCCTCACCTGATGGGGTGGGGGGAAAGGAGTTATTTTAAAACATGTTTTTCTTTTCTTTTTTTCTTTTTTTCCCTTTCCTTTCCTTTTCTTTTCTTTTCTTTTCTTTTCTTTTCTTTCTATTTTTTGCTGCCCCAAGTGCTGATCAACTGTAGCTAAGGCTTGAGGTGGGGGGAAAAAAGCTTAAAAACTCCTCCTTTTCCCCCACCCGAGGGGGGGGGAGGAAGAGGGATTTTAAAACATTTTTTCTCTTTTTTCGCCACCCCAAGCACTGATCAGCTGTAGCTCAGGCTTGGGGCTGCAAAAAAAAAGTTTAAAAATCCCTCCTCCCCTCCCCATCGGACTGAAGAGCAAGCTTTTGAATTTCCCACGGCCACAGCACCCTCACTATCTTGAAATGGCTCCATGCAGAAAGCCAGGTGAAGGGGGGGGGAGAGGTTTGTTGTCTCCTTCATAGCCCCAGTTTATTCTGCAGCCACTCTGCTTTTGGGATGCCCAGAGCAGTGTGGCTGGAGAGTAAACGGGGGCTACGAATGAGCCCACAAGCTGCTGCCTCAACCAGCTCTCTGCATGGAACGCAGTGGCGTGCTCTGAGCAGAGGGGGAAGTACCATGGCTGTGAGGGGACGATGTTGCGTGCCCACACAAAGGGCTCCACGTGCCACCTTGGGCACCTGTGCCATAAGTTCGCCAACAATGAACTAAAGAGATAAGAGCTGGCATGTGGGTCAGAATTTGTTACTGAGTCCATGGACATTTTGTCAGAACTCAAGGAGAAAGACCTACAGAGGGCAAGAGAGCGCTGGAGACCTCTATATGTTTTCTATGAGAAAGAAGCCGCTAATAAACTTTGACCCATAGTAGACTGAATTTATATTTAGATTTGGTATCAAGATTGGCAATGAGGTGATTTTTTTTATTTTTATTGATAATAATAATAAAATATTTGTTTATTATTATTATAAATAATTTATAATAAAAAATTAATAAAAGTAAAATAGAAATTGTTACCGAGTTGAATTTCTGCTAAAATTCCATTTTGCTATGCAGCAGAAGTATGGAGATCCACAGGTGACAATAACTACAAGTTTCCCCCAAATCCATCCCTTTTCATTAACCAGTCACTCCCTCTGAGACCTTTGTAGCAGAAAGGAGGAAAACATTTCTTTATGTACCATTGCTTGAAACCACTCACTCGTGAGTGCTGCTTTCTTTACTGTAAACAACATTAGAGATGGGCACGACTTGAAAAAAAATTTTTTCGAGTTGTCGTTAGTCGGGCCGGTTCCGTTTCGGCTCGTTTCCGTTTTTCGCGAAAATTTGCAAAAATTAGTCGGTTCGTTTTTTCGTTTTTTCGTTGTCGTTAGTACTGGTTTGGGGAGGGGGTAGCGGGCTCCTGGAGGGAGCTGCAGGAGTCAGCCAGAGCCACAAGTGACGGACTGGCAGACTCTTTGCACCCGCTGTGTCTCACGTACTTGCATGTAGTGCAATGCAAGTAGATCTGGCTTAGGGTTAAGACGGCTTAGCGCAACGGCTAGGGTTAGGCTAGTTACGGGTGAGGTTACGGTGGGTATTGGGGTGCATCTGGGTGCCTCTCTGACCCACTTAGAAGGACAGTGTACTGACGTATGGGTTAGGCTTAGGGTTCGGGTTTGGGCTACGATTAGTGGGCTGTTTATGCCCGATTGGCACATCCCAGAAGTCTCTGTGGTCAACCTGGCCAAGTGGCCATGCGATTGGTGGAAAATTTGCATGGTCTACTCCCATGGGAGAGCCCATCATTGCAAATGTGCAGGTGTAAAAAAATAAAATAAAATAAAATCAACGGAGACTTTTTTTTGCAAGAAAAACCCACTGCTGCTACTGTAAAAATTCAAGCATTTAAAATAGCTAATTTTCGCATGTTTCTGTGGTGCTTTGGTGGGGTTTTGGGCAACAATTTCAAAAAAAATATTGCGGTCGCCATTTTGGATCCCCCCGCACTGCATGGCAAATGGATGCGCCCTCCCAGCCTGGTACCAGCAGCGCAGCAGTAGCAATAGCCAAGGAGAGGGGGGCGGGGAACCCCCCCCCAAATAAAACACCCTTCTGGCCTGGTAGGTGCCCTCAGACAGTTTTCGCCTACTTTTAGGGCCGGGAATCGGGTTTTTTTTAACTTTTAAAAACTTTTTTTCTGTGCCGCTTGGCATTGCGCGATGCAAGTAACGAGCACGACAAATCAGACCAAATTGTTCGTTCGTCGGTTCGAGCTCGAAGTCTGGGGCAGTGATTCCCGTTACCGTTTCCGTAGAGTAACAGAAACGAGTAACGGAAACGGAAACGGGAATACTGCTAAGTCGTGCCCATCTCTAAACAACATGCTTAGCAACCAAACAAAGAAATCAACAGCAAACCAACGCTTGATTCCAAACAAGGAGAGAGAGGGGAAATGAATGCTCAGCAGAGAGGTGAGCCTCTCTTTGAATTCAAAGGCTGGAAGGAATGATTGGCTAGTGTTGGATAAAAGAAGGATGATTCTAGCCCAGAAAAGTATCCTCCCAGCCACACAAACTACAGAGAGCAAGTGAGGCTGCGAACAAAACTCCAGCAGAAAGGCCTTGAAGAAGACAGAGCTGAGTGACACGAGGAATGTGAAAAGAATGGAACTCATGAATAAGAGATGCTGTTTTGCTTCCAGACTTTAATTTCTCTCCCTCCCACCCCTGCTTTCAAGGCAGATAGGACCTTTGAACTGAATATAAATCATAATTGAAAGATGTTAATTGAAAAACTGGATTTCTCACTGCCAGGGTTACTTTATTACACTGGCCTTTCAACTTTGACAAGGCTTATTACCTCTAGTGCAATTTTATGAAGATATATAGATGAACAATATTACATTTAGCAGTGCAAATGGGGGGGGGGGGGGGGGGGTGGGGGGGGGGGGGGGGGGGTGGGGGGGGGGGGGGGGGGGGGGGGGTGGGGGGGTGGGGGGGGGGGGGGGGGGGGTGGGTGGGGGGGTGGGGGTGGGGGGGGGGGGTGGGGGGGGTGTGGGGGTTGGGGGGGGTGTGGTTTGGGGTGGTGGGTGGGGGGGGGGGGGGGGGTGTGGGGGGGGGGGGGGGTGGGTGGTGGGGGTTGGGGTTGTGGGTGGGGGGGGGGGGGGGGGAGACTCACTTGGAGGAAAGGTAATTCATTTGAGCAAAGAAAAAAAATATATATTGGCAAATAACAGCTCCTGTATCGTAATTCAGCTCTATGAACGTTATGTAGCTGGTAATTTACATTCTTATAACAGAATTGGGCATGTGACAGGTGGAGGGGCTTTTCATTCAAGAAGCCTATAAATTTTGAATTGTCTCTGTAAATTATACCCCATTATTTAATAGTTTAGTTGTCAGTCTTGATGGAGTCACGTTTAAACTCAGTGTTTCCTTAGTAAGTAGCTAGTGCACATGCTGCAAAATTGGGCCCCAGGCACTCAGTACAGGGAGAAATGGAATGATGAAGATATATTTTAATAAACTCATAATAAGAGTTGTCATTCTGAATACAATGGGATGGGTTTTTCTTTTTATAAAATAGACAGTTTGAAGTGCAGTGTTTGCTATCGGCTGTGCGGTTCCACAGAATGCAAAAACTCCTTGTAGCTGCTCAAAAGTACGGTGGATATTATTTTAATGGATGATTTACATGGCAGTTTTCCCCAAGTTCTGTACTTTATATTATTTTCTAGATCGGGGATTTTTCTTCTGGCTCTTGGTGGGGAGGGAGTGCTTTTTCAACCAACCTTTGATTGTGTTTTGATGCACGTGTGCCTGTTCGCTCATGCAAATTGCCACGTTCTCCAGCTGAGTTGCAATTTGCAAGTTGGTTTGATTCTGCATTCACTTAGCGAGGTGGCATTATCCCAAGAGCAAGCAGAGGAAAGTCATGTTCCATTGAAGCTTAACCACGAATGGACCTAGCAAACATTATATAGATCTCAAAAGTAACTTCATCCATGCTTACTATTGGTTTTGGACAACCATTTCCCTACTTAGGCCCTGGTCTCATGACGATTTTGCTGCTCTTTTTGCTGTGAAAGACTGCACAGCAAAATATCGTGCCTTCACTCCAAAGAGCAGTATTTTGGTACCCTGGCCGACCACACCCCCAGAAGCGCACTTTAACCACAGCATTTTGTACCACCGCTATGGTTTGTGTTAAAATACTTCTGTTATTGATGCACACTTTTTAGTGCCTCAAACGAGGATTCACACCAATTTGATTCATACCCCTTGTTCTGCCACTTCCTGTAGTTCTGCCTTGGTAATCGTTTTGCTACTGAATTGGTGGCATGCCGTCATGCCGGCACAATTTTTACTGGCTTTCCATCTGCAATTACAATCGATTTTAAGAAGAAAAACTGCAACCTGGCTGCAACGCAGGTATTCGCCACAAGGGACAAAACAGGGAAAAGATGTGCAGTAAGCAAGTCGGGACGGACACAGAGAAGTAAAATACTCGCTTGTCATTGGGGTGCTAACTGCGCATCAAACGTCACATGACCGGCTGAAAAAATAGTATGCATCAAATTAAGATGCACAAATAATGGTAGTGAAACCGGGGCCTTACAATGTAACGCACTTACCGCATGTGCACACCCAAAAAGCAGAAATTTTTTTCAGTCACTTGATGAGTTGATAAAAGATCAGGATATATAGCAATGGAAAGAAGGTTGCTTTGAGTTAATTTGGGCAAATATAGATTGTGTATGGTTGTGTTTGTGTGACACAACAAGCCTGGGCTTGTTTGTCACTCTGTTTTGTCACGAACAGCATTGTCTCTATGATTATCTGACCGTGTCACCTGGCCACACACAGCTCCCCTTTCCTGGTTTGTCTCTTTGCAACCAACCAGACAAAAACTCCCTAGTTTTCTTCGCTCTCTGTTTTGGGTGTCAGCAGAGATGGGCAGGAGGAATGGTTGGTTCAGCAGCTGTTCGTGCAAACCCCGTCTTCCAATCGCACACGTGGTTGGCGGTTTCCACCGCTACCTCCTCTTGTGGGGAAGGGGCGCCCTCAGAGGCAGCCCTCCTGGCTTCTTTGCCCTGTGCTCCTCCAGGTGCTGCCTCTGAGTGGGCATTGAGTGCAAGAGGCAGGGCTGGAACCCCTCCCCCCAAACACCTATTCAACTAAAACATGAATTGGCACAGCAGTTGAACCCACGGTTCCTGCCCATATCTCGGTGTCCGTTCTGATCAGATCAGAGAAGGGACTCTTTCCGTGCCAGATGATAAAAACGAGCCAATCAGGGAGTGAAGCCGTGTGATATCAAGGAAGATGCACTAGTCTGTTGGTCGGGCTATTTATTTTTTGTGTTCTGCCAAGGCAGCATGGGATCACATTAGAAGTTTCGGGGAAGACTTATTATTGCCTGCTGCCGAGGGGTATCCATCCTAGGGCACGATGTGCGCTCTCCTAAATTCTGCGTCCTCTAAACCCCCCCCCCTTCAGTTCTTGTAGACTGAACCCTGTGGCTTCTTTTATGGAGTCAGAACATCTCATATTTGGTTTTCCTCTTTTCCTGCTGCCTTTCACCATCCCCAGCGTTATCCTATAGTCTTTTCCCAGGGAATGCCGCCTTCTGATGATGCAACCAAAGTAAGACAGCCTGAGAGAGAAAGAGAGTGCAGGCGTGATTTGATCTAGGGCTCATTTGTCTTTCTGGCAGTCCAGGGTACACATAAAGTTCTCCTCCATCACCATATTACAAATCAATCATTCCCTCTACCCCCCCCCCCGTCAGATTTCTTTACATGGCCAAGCTTACACTCATACGTGATGACCAGGAATACAAGGGTATGGGTGAGCTTGGCCTAGGTCTCCACTTGACCATTACACTTAGGCCCCGGTCTCACTACCATTATCTGTGCATCTTAATTTGATGTGTATTATTTTTTTGGGCAGCCATGTGACATTTGATGCGCAGTTAGTGCCCCGACAACAGGGGAGTATTTTACTTCTCTGCGTCCATTCCGACTTGCTCACTGCACAGCTTTTCCCTGTTTTTTGAGTTGATTTTCTCCGTCACACTTACATATATATATATATATATTTAATAAATTTTTATTGGATTTTTAAGGGGGGGACAAAGGGAAGGAGTAAAGGTAAGAGGAAAAAGAAAAAAAAGGGGGGGGAATACAGTTTTTAAGACTTACATTGAGTATATCAAGCAAAATAGAAATAGTAATTAGACATATTGCTAAAATTGCCAGATGTTATCACAATACTAATAAATTTGTTACTTCTTGCCATCTTTCCCGAAAAATCTCGTCGTAGTCTCCCTTTAGATAACCAGAGAGTTTATCAATTTCGATGCATTCTCTTATCTTTCCATGAAGATCCTTCTCTGTTGGCGTGATTGGTTGTTTCCAGAGTTTCGCGTACAGAATTCTTGCAGCAACAATTACATGATGAAGTACATATCTCTGATCATAGGAAATATTTATATCTACTATATTTAACAGAAATAGTTCTGGTCTAAACTCTATTTTAATTTTCAGAGATCTTTCTAAGAAAAGTTTTACCATGTTCCAATACGCCTTAGCTTCTTTACAAGTCCACCACATATGATAAAAGGTTCCACAGTCATAATTACATTTCCAACATTTAGGTGAACAATTGTACATCTTGGATAAACGATGAGGCGCGAAATGCCATCTATAAAACATCTTATAACAATTTTCCTTGAACGAAATAGATTTAAAGATTTCAACTGTGTTCCACAGAGAGTCCCATTTATTTAAATGAATAGTATAACCTAAGTTTTCTGCCCATCTTATCATACAGTCTTTAACCAGTGTATCAATCATTTTTTCATTTAACAATATGCTATAGAATTTACTAAGAAGCTTGGAGTCACCAGAGGAAAGTATTTTATCAAATGGGGTATCAGTAGTCATAAAACCACCCTCTTTGGAAAGCTCTTTGAAGTGTGAATGTATTTGTTGATATTTCCACCAATCCAGATTATAACCCTCTGATACTAATTTCCCTAGTGGTTTCAATGAGAAGTCATCATTCAGAAGGTGTCTGTACACACTTACATATATTTTTAAAAAATTATTTGCTGGTTGATTACCAGCATGCCGGCTTTCTAACACTACTCTCTGTCCTCATGTGGAAGTGTTTGTTTTATTTCCCCATGTGGTATGTGTTTTCTATGGGAAAATTTACACAAACAAGCAATGTGAACAACCACCATTGGGTGTTCCTGCTGTTTATTATTTTTCACGGTCCTCCAATGTGCCGGCATGCCGGTACGCCACCAATTCAGTAGCATAAACGATTACCAAGGCAGAACTACAGGAAGTGGCAGAACAAGGGGTACGAATCAAATTGGTGCGAGTTTTCTGGGGTCGTACCTTGTTTGAGGCGTTAAAAAGTGCGCATCAATAACAGAAGTATTTTAACACCACCCCTAGCGGTGGTACAAAATGCTGTGGTTAATTTTGTTGTATGTGTATACTGTGTATATACACACAATGACAATAAATTATTATTAAAGTGTGCTTCCAGGGACGTGGTCGGCTGGGGTACCAAAATACTGCTCTTCGGAGTGAAGGCACGATCTTTTGCTGTGCAGTCTTTTGCAGCAAAAAGAGCAGCAAAATTGTCGTGAGACCAGGGCCTTGATGTCCTTACACTTGATGACTTTTTTTTAATTCCTTCATCGCTGCCCTTCTGAACCTGAATTTTCTTCTGTATAGATCTCTTCAGTGTTCAGTTTTTGCCTTCTCTTTATTTTATCCTGGTCATGCAGCATGCTTCCTTGTTTCAGCATTCCTATTCTAGACCAAAATTTCCTTTGATTCTTTAGATCTCCTGCAAGAGATCTCTTGCATTCCCCCTTTTGTCTTTCTCCTCTCTTTCTTTGCACCAGCCCTTATAATATTTATTTATTTAATTTTTATACCGCCTGTCTTCCCAAAGGAACTCTGGGTGGTTAACAAAGAAGGGTAAAACAAACAATAGAAAATCAATACAACAATCAAAGCACAGAGAGAGAGAGAGAGAGAGAGAGAGAGAGAGAGAGAGAGAGAGAGAGAGAGAGAGAGAGAGAGAGAGAGGAGAAATAAAAAAAATCATCGGCAAGATGGCAGCACTGAGGGAAGAGGAGAAAAAAACTGTTAAGGGTCGCCAAATGCCTCTCTAAAAAGCAAGGTTTTGAGTGCTTTTTTAAAGAAGGGCAATGACTGTGCAAGGCGCAACTCACTTGGAAGTTGGTTCCAAAGAGAGGGGCCAGCCACCGAGAAGGCTCAGTTACGGGTTGCCAATTTCTGCGCCTCCCTGGGAGTGGCCACTCGGAGTGAGAGCGCCTGCGCCATTCTAGTGGGCTGGGCCTGAGCTGATCTTTGGAAGAAATGCTCCACCAGGTATTCAGGTCCCAGGCCGTGGAGGGTTTTGTAAACCAAAACCAGGACTTTGAACCTTATCCGGAGCACAACGGGCAACCAGTGCAGTCAAGCCAGAACTGGGGTGATATGGTCATATTGATGCACACCTACCACCAGTCTGGCCGCTGCGTTCTGTACCCGCTGAAGTCTCCGGACAAGGGTCAAGGGCGGCCCCACGTAGAGAGTGTTGCAGTAATCTATCCTCGAGATCACGAGAGCCTGCACGACTGTTCTCAGGAAGGCCTCGTCCAGGTACATGCGGATCTGGGCAATCTGACGCAGGTGGAAAAAGGCAGTCCTGGAAATGGCCATCACCTGAGCTTCCATGGATAAGGCTGGATACAAGACCACTCCCAGATTCCTGGCCCTGTCCACAACCCGGAGGGTAGCACACACACACCCCAGCTTGGGGAGAGGGCTGCTGTACCCCGCAGAGGGCGCCCCGAAGGACAGAACCTCGGGCTTCTCCGGGTTAAGTCTGATCCTGTTAGTCCTGCTCCATTCCATGACCGCTTCCAGGCACAGATCGAGGGAGCGTACCGCCTCCTCTGCAGAGGTGGAAAAGGAGAGATAGTGCTGCGTATCATCCGCATACTGATGACAGCAAACTCTAAATCCCCTAACGACCTCAGCCAGTGGTCTCATATAATTGAACTAATACTGTAGTTCAATGTGTCTCTATGTGACAGTAACTGAAAATCTGAATTCAAAATTCTGTAACCTTTAGTTTAGCTTCTCATCTACCCTTGACAATGGTAAATGTTACTTCCACTACCCATTTAGCCCCCTCCCATTTTAACCACAGGAACTGTCATTTTCTAAAAACATTATTCCCTAATAATATCTCTTTCACTCCACAGCTCTTCTGGTTCATGGTGAATTCCGTTTTGCAATGCTTATCTTTCCTTCTGTGGCTTTTAAATTTGAATTCCTCAGAAATGTTGTTTAAGTTATATTTCAGTCCTCATATTCTTTTCATGCTCTTCCTCAGCATTACTCTAATGTTTGCTTGGTCCTGCCCATAAATTGCCCCCCATGGGATTTCCTCAGAAACATGCACTTCAATAATCAGACTTGGAACTTAAGTCAATATTTATAAGAAAATAAAGCATGTGAAATGCAAAATCAGCAGGTAAGCAAAATGGTATGCTGTGACAAACAACTATCTTTCACAAACTGAGGGAACACTTCTTCTAAAAATGTGCTAAATGCATGGACTCCTTTGGACCTGTATCTGAAAGGTTTTGTTTTTAATATAGACAAGAGTGTTTCTAAGGGGTCTGTGTGAAGAATGGTAAAAACCAAAAGATTTTTTTTTCCAGGGCATTTTCGAAAGCTTGGCTATGTTCAGAAAGAACACAATAAATTCTGACAGACAGTGCAGACAAAAAGCTACCTTTTAGAAATGGAATGGGCCTGGTTTTCTAGCATAAAAAGTGGGAACTCAGTGCTCGCCCAAGGCAATAAAATGCCACACCACTCAGAAAATATAACAGTGCAAAAATCAAAAGTACCAGAGAAGGCATCTCATCTCAAAGAAAGTTCATTTTCCTTTCCTATGCTTGATGTATTGTTCCTGGAGGTAGGTATATATTATATATCATATTACACAGAGACACTTCTAAAGCAAAGGAAACCATTTATCAGAACACTAATATATAATGCTGGAAAGAAGATATATTAGTAGAGGCATGGTAATGGACTAGTTCTAGCCCCTAATTTTAAGTGGCGGTAAGGATTCTTGTACAATCTTCTTTGTAACAGCACTGAATTTGGACTTCTGCAAAAGGTATCATTTTATCCTGCAATGCATTACTTTATAACTGCCAGCTTCATACAAACTGTGGAAAATCCAGATTTTGAAGGGAAGAAAAAAACCACCCCCAAAATTAGTCCAAAAAGTACAAATTGTCTTATTTCAGATCTCCTCCATTACTACCCAAAGTGTCGCTGTAAGGAAAACGTCGGCTGTTCACTGAAAATTAGCCCTTTAGTTTTTTTGTTGGATGTTGACTGCACGATACTCCTGTGACTGCAGTGAGGTGCCTTTCCAATTTTTATTGTTCTACTTCCATTCATGCGAGAACATTCTCTGAAGCAATTCAAAGTAAAGCATAGTGGTTCTCCTTATACTGTATGCGGCCCCATAGCACGTAAAGCATTTTCTGGGGAGTTTACAATTTAATTATGCAGGCTACACATTGCCGCCCCCCCAGCAAGCTGGGTACTCGTTTTACTGACCTTGGAAGGATAGAAGACGGAGTCAACTAGGCTACCTGGGATTGAACCCCAGGTCGTGACCATAGTTTTACCTGCAGTACAGGCATTTAACCACTGTGCCAGGGGGCACCCAATATTTGTACCCAAAGGATAGGGTGGATTCCTGAAGATTTAAAAGTAATTGAAAGAAAACAGATAGACCAGGGCTGTCCAACTTTGAACAGCCTGCGGCCTGCTTGACGCTCCCAAATGTCCCCTGTGGTCGATGACTGGAGAGCGCAAGCGTAAGCGCACAACAGCAGCAGCACAGGTGGCTGGAGGACCCCCCAGGAGATCTTGCCTTCCCCACCCAACCTCGTTTGGCACCCAATCAAAAGGATCAAACAGCCTTCCTCCTCCTCCCCTTCCCCCGAGTGAATTTGGCACCTTGTGAGCACTCTCCCAGCCACTTCTTTGTCCACATGGCCACCGGGGCACCTGTCATCGGGCCAGGGAGGGGGCGAATGGGGGACTTTGCCACCGCCTCCCCACCTCCCTGTGGTGGTTGCCCTCGCCACTGGCCACCCCTCCCAGCTCAGTGGGCAGCTCCCTGAGGCTGCCGCCGGGTGCAGAGGGTGGCCGGGAGGAGGCCACAGACCACCACCACCACCACCCGCAGCCCCACCAGGCTGCCTAGTGCTGGCCTGGGCTCCCGCGTACCTCATCAGTGTGCAAGTGGGAGGGAACTCCCCCTCCAAACACACCTCTGCAGGTGGCGTGCCAGAAAGCCAGTAGGGACCCAGCGGGCGACCTCCGGCAGTGCTGCAGGCAACTGGTCTCCCGCGGCCAATGCATTGTGCAAGCCTGAGATATACCAACATTCATTGTCTTCTGCTGAGAAAACATGCCTGTTGCCGGCCTGGCCCTGCTGTTAGGCAGAATGAGGTCACCTCAGAACCTCAATGGTGGGTATTGGGCATGAGCAGGAAGTGGACAGTTACTTAGTTTTGTATTTTTAGTGCTAATGGGAAACACATATGGCATTTTCTACCTCACACATCAGAGGCCTCCAGTTCTGACCATCCAATGGCACTATCAACACTAGCTAGACCAGGAGGAGTTGAAGTTTGGACATTTGTTTGGACTACTCCAGTGTGGAGTAAATATGGACAAAACATTGGACACCACCCCATCAGTATGATGCCTTGGTCAACAAAGGACACCTCAAAGCATATAGATACCATTGGTCCATGCAATGCTATAAATAACTCCTCCTCCCCTTTAGAGGCTATAAGTATTACAGTTTGTGTAATAATCCTGAAAGACACTCATGCAATGAATGGGGTCAGGATGAAGAGGGTCACAGAAAGAAGTAATGAAGTACAAATACAGTATAAAGGACCTATACAGTACTATGCAAAAGGCTTAGGCCAACATTAGATGTGTTCTTTGAGCAATGGTATAATGACTGTATATAATCATTTCTCAGTTTCTTTATTAGAATGCATCTGGAATGTACAGGACATTTGTATGCAGAATTCAAAAAACAGGGAAAAAACTAGGAAAAACAGCTTCTATGTAGGCTAAAGTGCCAAGTATTTGGTGTGACCGCCCCTTACACTTGAGCATTACCAGGCATCTAGCTCTCACGAACCTCAATGGAATGGGAACCTAATGAGTACTTTGGCTAAGACCTTTAGTTGACCTACTGTTTCATGTCAAAATGACTGCAAAAGGTCTGTTAGACCAGGTTTGTTCAAGACATGCTTGAGCATTATGTTCACATGTTGTATGTGCTCAATTCATTGAAAGCTTGTTAATCAGATCAACTTTCAAATACACCGTTCCATTCAAAGTGCCAAAGACCACAGCATTGGATAGACATAAATCATAGGTGTGTATCAGCAAGGCCACACTAAAAGAGAAATCAATAAATAAACTGGATACTCCAGGTGAGATATTCAAGCTATTGCAAAGAATTTTGAAGAATCAGGAGAGGTCAAAGACAAAAATGGTCTGGAAGACCAAGAAAACTTTCAAAATCTGAATCAAAGTTTCTCAATAAGTTCTTAAGACCAGAGCAAGTCCAGCATGGACCAGGCTCAGCATCTGGCAGCTCCATCGAGGTGCCAAGTTGACTCCTCTACAATCCAATGAAGCTTGGATTGACCTTTGTGAAAGGGGGGGCAGCTAAGAAACTGTTTTTTTCCAAAGGGGAAAGAGGGTGAAAAGGCTAAGATATCCTAAAGCTCACAAAGAATGGAATGAAGATCAGTGGGAAAGAGTAGTGAATCCAAGTTTGAATTTTTGGGGGTCCCATCATTGACAAAATGTGAGAAGAAATGGAGAGAGATGGAAGAATGAGTGCTTGCAGCCTTCAGGTAACATGGTTTGGGACTGCCATATTGATGGCATCATGAATGCTGATACGTGCAGACAGGTTCATAATGCTATCCCTTCTGGGAATTATTTGACTGGAAATGGTTTTACAGTGGGATGCCCCTTATCTGCTGGGGATTGGTTCCAAGTCCTCTGTGGATACTGAAAATGATAGATAATAGTGAATGTGTGTGTGTGTGTGAGAGAGAGAGAGACAGATAGCGAGAGAGAGAGAGCATGGTAAAAGGAAATGAAACAGAAAAATATTTTCACATGCATTACCAAATTTGGCCACATGAAGCCATGAGAGACCATGATATGCATTCTTTGCTAACAAGGATTCCTAAAATGGCCTCGAGGGGCCCTCTAGAGGCCATGTCTGGTAATACATATGAACATTGGTGTTTTTCCCCTGGATTTTTTTAAAAATTTAATATTTTTTAATATTTTCAGATTGTGGATAAGTGAATCTGTGGATGCTGATCTCATGGATAAGGGATAACTCTGACAGTCATTGATTGGCCTCCACAGAGTCCAGACCCAAACATTATAAAGGCATCATGGGAGCACTGGCACTGGACAGAGAAAGATGTAAAAAACAACTTAAATCTAAAGATTTCTGGGAAGTGCTGAAAGAGGCAAAGGTATAATATACCAGAAGATCACTTCCAAAAACCTCAGAACAATATCCTCCAAAGAGTGCGAGGTGTGTTTAGTTGCAAGGGAGGTCACACTAAATACTGACTTTTGCCTGAAGAAGGCTGCTTTTATAAAGTACATATGGTATTTCTATCTTAACAAGATTTCTGCAGGAATGTGGATTGCACTTGTTCTAGAGACTGGTCCCATGTCTTGAGCCATAATGGTATGCCATACAACAACTGAGGTATAATCTTTGCATTGAACACTTTTAGTGCAGAGGGTACATATCTATTTCCTGTATTATAAAAAAATCTGTAAACTGCCTGGGTGGTGCCTTTGGCCCATTGTGTTGCCACTTTGCATTGGAGCACCCAATGAAACATAATACCCAGATAACTGGGAGTTGAGTCATGGCTACTGGACTTTTTTTGAGAGAGATAGAAACGTTTCGCTGTTTATCCAAACAGACCGATGAAGCGGTTTGGATGAACAGCGAAACGTTTCTATCTCTCAAAAAAGAAGTCCAGTAGCCATGACTCAACTCCCAGTTAAACGAACCTGGATGACTGAGAATCTTCACAGACATAATACCCAGATATCTGAAATGTTTAACCTATTCGATCTTTCTTCCAACAAAGGCATGGTTGTTGAGAGCAATCAAATACTGGTTGAGGATCTACCAAATTATACACCAAATTCTCCAAGAGCGGGTCAGGGCACAAGAACCTGACTACATTGAAAAGAAAATTTCAATAATAGGTCTGTCATTGGAATCACTTGGCTCTCTGTCCCAAAAGGAAGCATTTCACGTAATTAAATGCAGGTTACTACTAGATATTGAATTTCAGGACCTCCTGAGTGCAGCAAATAAGACTTGCTCACTCCTAAACCACTTAATTCCAATTAGACAAGGCCAGAGTGCTAGTTATCTTCATTTATACAATCACCACAAAAACACAGAGCTTATTCACTGGCCAGATTTAATGTAATGCCTTCAGCACTATCAGCAGGTAGGTTCCAAGGTATTCTGTATAACAAGAGGAATTGCTCATGCGATTTGGCAGGAATTGAGTCTATTGCACATATGTATTTGTATTGCCCTCGCTGCTCTATACCCCACGTGCAATACCTGGGCCCAATATTGTCTAAGGTGAAATGATGGCCAGATGTAGAAATAATGCGATTCATGTTAAATGACCTAGTGGAAGACAGGGTGAAGAAGGTAGCGGGTTTTATGGCATACATCTTATTTAGGCAAGCCTTCTGAGCCTCCAGCCTTTGCAAATTTTTATAACATCTTAGTTATTGGCTGGGGAGCCTTTTAAACTCTGCTGCAGCTACTGTTTTTAATCTTGTTTTTATTGTATTATATTGCATAGTATTTTTATAGTATGTTATTGGTATTGTGCTGTTTTTACATTGTATTGATTTTATTGTACTATTTTGAATTGTTGTAAGCCGCCTTGGGTCCCTTTGGGGAGAAAGGCGGCATAAAAATAAAGTTATTATTATTATTATTATTATTATTATTATTATTATTATTATTATTATTATTATTATTATTATTATTATTATTACATCTGTATCAATTCTCCCACTCTGAGCTATGTTTGACTGTCAGTGGCAATTATTTATTTATTTATTTTATTTATTTGTTATATTTATATCCCGCTTATCTACTGGGTACTCTAAGCGGCTTACATGAAGGCTGCAAGGCCAGCGAAATACAATAAATAGTCAATCAGTAATCAAACAGACAAACTTATAAAACCCTAGACACTGTTAAAACCAAATAACACCTCGACTAACGCGCAAATTGCGATGGCGGGAAAAGGAAAAAAAAACAAAACAAAAACAAAACAAAAAAAATTGCCTTAGTTATTGCTAGAAAACCTAAATTAGGTGCTGCTGAATGTATTTTGTATATGTGTTTTATTTATGCCATTAAAGGTTTTGTTATTGATTGATTGATCTTAACAAAGAGAACAAACAAACTTTGCTAAGACAACAAAGCTGGTGGTTTGCATAGTACTGTATATCTAGATCTAGCTCCAGAACTACATTGAGATCTAGATCCAGATCCAGATCCAGATTTTTTTCTAGGTCTTTCCATTCATCTTTTCCTACAGTTTTTTAAGATTCAGAACTAGATCCAAAACTAAATCCAGAGGTCGAAAAAAATTTATAGATAAAAGTTCTAGGAAAAACTCTAGAATAATAGAACAGAATGGTCAGTCAGCTAATTCACGCACCCCAGCATAAAAATCCAAGACACAAAATCTACCATGGAAGAACAAACATCCATACACATACTCCTACATTCACACGCAGAACATCACTTGTACTCATTTAAAACTGACATAAAAACCAGACATATACAAACACAGCCAGCCCTACACTCTCTCACCTGACAGCAATCATACCCAATACATAAAAACTGCAATTTAGAAAAACAACAACCATACACAATCCCCCATACAATATACATGTTACACATTCAACACTGATATTTACCCGCCAATTTAATTTTTAACAGAATTTAGCATGGATACTGCTGTTGGGTAAAAATATCTTGATCTATATCTGGACCCATATCCCTAGCAGATATTGGGGAGGGCGTCCTACTGTAAAACCATTCCCAAGCAGGAAATTTCCAGAAGGAATAGTATGATGAACTGAAACCTGTCTGCAATGCTTTTAAGCATTCATGATTCCATCAATATGGATGATACTGCCAAACACGACTGGTAGAAATGCAGCCCCAAACCAGGGCAGATACTCCACCATCTTTCACTGCAGTCCGCAAGCCATTCTGTTCTGAAACTTATTTTTTTTAAATATTGTGTACATATTTCCTGCATTTTCTCTTTCTATATTAATAAAGAGACCAACATATAAATATGAACAGCATTAAAACTTTGCTAAAACAACAACCTGGTGGTGACCCCACTATATATGGATATTTATATCACTATATGTGAGAAAAATCCATTAAAATTACTGGGGGGGGGGGGGGAGTATGACTTCTTGATGACTCCAGTCTAAATAGTAACAGGCTATATGTTTGCCTAACAGCTACACTGCAACACTCCCGAGGCATGTAAATAGAGGGTTGTTTCTTTTGTTCTATTTCTCTAAGCTGGTGACATCCCGGCAAATAACCAAACATGATTTATTGCGGTTGTTTGGATTTTTTTTTTGTTTTGTTCTTTTTTGCATTCTTTGTACGGAAACAACATAAGCTTCTTCAGACGTCATGCAGGATCATTAACTCTAGAAAGAAGCAAAATTCTGTTTTTGAGGGGGAAAATGCTCTTAAGAAAAACAGACGGGTCCGTTTGTGACCATCTTTCAGCTTCAGAAAGGAAGAGGAAATGACTCAGTTGACTGTGTGCAGCATATTAATAGCTTTTGAAGGAGGGGGGGGGGAACACCTGGGGTCCAGGTAGTTCAGTTCAGACCATCATGTTGTGTGATGTTTCAATTCTATCTAGAAAGGCCTTTTAAACTATAACTTTCCCAGGGATGCTCAAAGGCCAAAGGAGTGACATTTGCAGACGCTTTCTGCAATTTCCATTTTTATAGAGGACTTTAAATGATTGGCACCTTTGGGGGAAAGGGGCAGCGACGGCAAAATTGAAGTTGGCGAGGAACGCCAGGACACACCCTTTTCACCTTCAAGACGATGCTCCTGGTATAGAATTAAAGAAGATGAGCAAAAAGAGGCAGTGTGATTTATATTACGGGGTTGCCTAGAGGGCTTTCGGTGAGAACAGGGTTCCAGACACAATCTATACACAGATATATAAGTGTAATGTGTCAGCTCTGGAGGGCTTGCGCCGTAAATAGACACAGAGAGTCAAGATGATGAGTGGTGGGGATGGGAGCCAACGGCACTGAAAATAGAGAAGCAATATGTCGGCCGCAGAGGGGGAAATAGGTGTTCAGTTCGCACAGCGGCTGAGAGATTCGCAAGCTGGTGTCTGCAAGGAATGTGGTTGCCCAAGCCACTGACAAAGCTGTAGAGGAAGTCCTGGGGAGGACAGGCAGTGGGCAGACTGGACATGAGGGTTGCTCAGGAGCCAGGGAACACCAGGTTGACCGGGAAAAGCCCACCTCTGAGGTGTACAGTGCGATCTCTAAGGGCAACATGGCTTCAGGGACACCTCCCTTGGCTTCTGCTGCCCAGCCTGAGCCTCACAATCTTGCATATATTAAATTTTTCAGAGTTGCTTGAAAAAACAGCAGTTGTTCAACATGCAACCTTAAGCCTTTATTTTTCTTCTTTGTAATTTAAATTCTTTCTGCTCAACCCCCCAACCCTGGTCACCATATATTTGCTTTAGCACAAACATCTGGAAGTTGAGTCCTGGCAACTGGATTTCTTGTGAGATCAAAACATTTTGCTACTCATCCAAAATCGTGGTCCGGCTGGAGCACCTTTCCCGTGTGTTGTGTGATAGCTGGGGCGGAGTTTACAATGGGCCACACAGCAACCTGTCCAAATGGCAATCGATTTCCCGGTGTGATCAACCCTCTCACTTGGCTGGAGATCTGCTGTCCAATGCTCAATAGGAGGATTCACACACTCAAAAACCACGGTGCCTCCCAGAAGATCTGCTTGGCAGTTCTGCTTATTTGCTTCAGTATGGACATGTGATCAAACAGTGATCCAACGAGCCTTTCACACTGCCAGTCTATCTGTGGGGACGGTTACATTAATGAAATAAACTGGATGCTGGATCCGGACTATTATAAGAACATAAGAACATAAGAAGAGCCATGCTGGATCAGGCCAAAGGCCCATCTAGTCCAGCTTCCTGTATCTCACAGTGGCCCCACCAGATGCTTTTGGAAGCGCATGAGACTAGATATCTGTCTCCTGATACCACTCCCCTGCATCTGGCCCTTGAAGTACCCTGGTTTTAAGCCTGGAGATTACACATCTCCATCATGGTTTGTAACCTGTGATGGACTTTTCCTCCAGGAATCTGTCCAATCCCCCTTTGAAGGCATCCAAGCCAGATGCCATCACCACATCCTGTGGCAGGGAGTTCCATAGACTAACAACGCGCTGGGTGAAAAAATATTTTCTTTTGTCTGTTCTCTCTCTCCCAGCCCTCAATTTGAGTGTATGTCCCCTAGTTCTGGTATTTTGTGAGAGGGAGAAGAGCTTCCCTCTATCCACTTTACTCATGCCCTGCATTATTTTGTACGTCTCAATCATATCCCCCCTCAGGCGCCTTTTTTCCAGACTAAAGAGCCCCAAATGTTTTAGCCTTTCCTCATAAGGGAGGTGCCCCAGCCCAGTAATCATTTTAGTCGTTCTCTTCTGCACCTTTTCCAGTTCCACTATGTCTTTCTTGAGATGCGGTGACCAGAATTGTACACAATACTCCAGGTGTGGCCTTACTATTGTTTTGTATAATGGCATTATAATGTTGGCTGTTTTATTTTCAATCCCCTTTTTGATAATCCCTAGCATGGAATTGGGTAAAAGGACTGGAGCATCCACAGACAATCGCAGTGTGGGAGAGAACACTCTCAGGATGCTGATAGGAAGTTTATTAAAAGTTTATTAAAATAGCCCAACGCGTTTCGGCCCAAATGGCCTTCTTCAGGGACTTTTTCACTATAAAAAGGGGGACATTTAAAGGACATAGAATCAGAGAATTTTACATATGAACAACAAACAGAAGCATGATAAACACTTAAAATGCTGAAACAGTATGCATAATAGTCAACACTAAGTATTGTGGGGATACTTTGTAAGCCGACTGACTTGCTGTCTCAGACCACTACTATCTGCACCCATATCATTCTAGGCTTTTATTCAAATAGCTTTAAAAGGAAGGGTGATATTGACAGGTGCATTCCAAACATACAGAAACACTTCATATCAAATACAGAAGAAACTTAGGATGCTGAAACAGTATATATGATGGTCAATATGCAACTCACTAAGTGTTACAGGTATACTTTAAAAGCAGTCTGGCCTGCTGTCTCAAACTCATAACTGACTTACATAATAACATTCTGGAGAACAACCATATAAGGCGTGGTATGCATGTGTATACAGTCTCAAAAATATATAGCTTCAAAAGAGAAGTGATGATAGCAGATACATGGGTATTTTACTGTTTACCCCACTATTTCCATATATAGGGTATCATACATCTGCTTGCATGTATGTGGGTGTTGTCCACAACTATTTCCAAACATCTTATCTGAAGCGGAATTTGCGGGTATTTATCTCTGTGTTCCACTTGTTGCCAAACATACTCTTATCTTTCTTAGTATTATC
Organism: Phrynocephalus guinanensis; assembly: GCA_037367245.1. Taxonomy (NCBI): domain Eukaryota; kingdom Metazoa; phylum Chordata; class Lepidosauria; order Squamata; family Agamidae; genus Phrynocephalus; species Phrynocephalus guinanensis. Next base: position 176,612,339 of record CM074733.1, on the reverse strand, counting down.
ACTTCATTGTTTAGAAGGGTAAAAGAACTGTTTTTATTCAACATAACTGCAATATTATACTACAATACATACCACTAACCTGTGCTCAAAGAAACTCTGGAGACTTAAATGTCTTGCTTCTCAGTCTGTTGCTAGTTACAGCTGACGACTTTTATAATTGCTGGTAAGGTTACCCAGCTGGTGTAGCATTCAAGTGAAATCCATTTGTAGCTGTAGCCTAGACGAAAACTTATAATAATGGTAGAAAGTCTATTTCTTCATTCAAACCCATAGGGGATAAGGTGTTTAGCCTAATGATCCAGTCTATTTCTTTTTTTAGAAGGATTTTTTCATTGTTTTTCACAGTTTCTATTGCCCAAAATTTAAGATCTTTTTCTGAATGCTTGTATTCTATGAAGTGGTTTACTAAAGGAGTACCTATCCTTTTATTTCTGATGTTGCTAATATGTTCCCCTATCCGTTTTTTTAAGGGTCTGGAAGTCTTCCCTACATACAGTTTAGGGCAAGGACAGCTGATGACATATACGACACCCTGAGTATTGCAGTTTGTGAATTGCATTAAAGTATATTTCCTATTTTGTATGTCTGTAAAATCAGTCATTTTAGTGGTATGTTTACAATAAATACAATGCCCACATGGGTGATGGCCAATAGGTGGCTTTTTGGTCTTGAGAATGTTATCTTTTATCTGATTTTTTTCTTCTTTGAATTCACTCCTGATTAAAAAGTCAGCTAGGTTTTTTGTTCTTTTAAAAGTAATTAAAGGTTTTTCTGAGCACCCAGGTATGTTATTAAGGATGTGCCAATGTGTTCTAATGCTATTTTGTAGTTTGTTGGTGATGTGATTATATGTCAACACACAACTAATGCGGTTATGGGTATCTCTCTGTTGACTTAAAAGTAGATCTTTTCTTCTAGAGTTAATTGCTTTATGGAAATTTCTTTCAATGATGTGATTTGGATAGCCTCTATCAGACAATTGTTTTTTTAGGAGATGAGATTCAGATAGAAAATCATCTGTGTTAGTACAGAGTCTTCTGATTCTTAGGAATTGTCCATATGGTAAATTTTCTCTAAGGGATTTTGGATGTGAACTGTCAAATCTGAGGAGAGAGTTGCAGTCTGTAGGTTGTTCTCCAGAATGTTATTATGTAAGTCAGTTATGAGTTTGAGACAGCAGGCCAGACTGCTTTTAAAGTATACCTGTAACACTTAGTGAGTTGCATATTGACCATCATATATACTGTTTCAGCATCCTAAGTTTCTTCTGTATTTGATATGAAGTGTTTCTGTATGTTTGGAATGCACCTGTCAATATCACCCTTCCTTTTAAAGCTATTTGAATAAAAGCCTAGAATGATATGGGTGCAGATAGTAGTGGTCTGAGACAGCAAGTCAGTCGGCTTACAAAGTATCCCCACAATACTTAGTGTTGACTATTATGCATACTGTTTCAGCATTTTAAGTGTTTATCATGCTTCTGTTTGTTGTTCATATGTAAAATTCTCTGATTCTATGTCCTTTAAATGTCCCCCTTTTTATAGTGAAAAAGTCCCTGAAGAAGGCCATTTGGGCCGAAACGCGTTGGGCTATTTTAATAAACTTTTAATAAACTTCCTATCAGCATCCTGAGAGTGTTCTCTCCCACACTGCGACTAGCATGGAATTGGCCTTCTTCACCGCTGCCACATATTGGGGAGACACCTTCATGGAACTGTCCACCAACACACCAAGATCTCTTTCCTGATCTGTCACAGATAACTCAGAGCCCATGAGTTGATAGATAAAGTTTTGATTTTTCACCCCAATATGAATTACTTTACATTTGGCTACATTAAAACGCATTTGCCATTTCGTAGCCCATTCCCCCAGTTTGGAGAGATCCTTCTGGAGCTCTTCACAATCTTCTCTGGTTTTTACCACACAGAAAAGTTTCATGTCATCTGCAAACTTGGCCACCTCACTGCTTATCCCTGTCTCCAGGTCATTTATGAACAGATTGAAAAGCACCGGACCCAGGACAGAGCCCTGGGGCACACCGCTTTTCACCTCTCTCGATTGTGAAAATTTCCCATTGACACCTACTCTTTGTTTCCGGGATCTCAACCAGTTCTCAATCCATAAGAGGACCTGTCCTCTTATCCCCTGACTGTGCAATTTTCTCAGCAGCCTCTGGTGAGGGACTGTGTCAATTTTGACCACATGGCAGTCATGTGGATTTTGGGTCAGAGTGTGTGCCCTCTTGGGAAGAATTTTAATATGATCTTAAGCTGTGTTGTGTATCTGTGGAGAGGGTTACATGGGCTTTTAGAATAGATGCATATGTGGGCTTTATCCTGTGCCCACCCACTCATGTCCTGGCCAAGTTTTGCAGCCACTAGCAACTGTTGTTGTTGTTGTTGTTGTTGTTGTTGTTGTTATAACATTTCTCCATCTGGTATAGTGAAAGAACAGAATGCCGGACAGAAAATAATAATAATTAAAACAGGTTTCCTTCCAGCCTGAAACACATACACAGGGAGAAAGACAGAAAGAATCACACAGATAAATAAATAAATAAATAAATAAATAAATAAATAAATAAATAAATAAATTTTCAAAGAAAAACTTGTAATGTTTATTGATTTACTATTGGATTTTCAATATTATGTATATAAAACTGACTGATTAACTTATATACTTTCATACAACATAGTAGAGATGGGCACGAGTAAAAAAAATGGTTTTTTGGTTTTTCATTTTTCGTTGAGAGGTCTGTTTCGTTTCGTTTCCATTTTTTGTGAATTTTTGAAAAAAAAAATTCATTTTTTTTCATTTCTACCCGCTTTTTGCGCGACTTTTAAAGCATTTCCGTGTGCAGGCGTCCCCCAACGCCCCAGACCAGAGGGAAAACACTAAAAAAAATGGATGCTGCCAGAGACACAGTATAGACTAGGTACGCAGGGAGGCTGCAAAGGTAGCGGTGGGCGTTACCCAGGGTGCAAGGCAACCGCAGACTGACTGCACTGCGGGGCAGGGGAGGGTACTCACCGAGAGGTATGCACGCACGCACACAGGGAGGCTGCAGGACTGAAGCTAGAGTCGCAGCAGAGACAGCAATCCCACCCTAACTCCCACCAGAGACTGCAAGGAGGACGGGGGCTGCCAGACCTTTTTATGCCCTCTGTGGCTGCCACACCTGCCCTGTCTGCAACCTTGGCATGCTATTGGTTGAACATGATCCCATCACATGGCTTGCCTCCATTTTGTGGCTGGCGACATCCATTTTGTCATCCTTAAAGGGAAAAGAAAAATACATCGCGATGGGAGAAGACAAAAACAAATGTTTTAAGGACCCCAACCCCCTGGTAGGTAATAATTTCAAATAATTATCGCATTATCGCTGCGTTTTTACGGATGTCCAGGGTGTTTTAATACCCAAGAAATCAATATTAGGCATCTGGGAGCCATTTTGGGTCAATGTCCCCTAACTCCCCTTAAAGGAAAAAAATACAGTGATCTGAGAAAAGACATAAATGCATGTTTTAAGGACCCCCCCCCGGTAGGTATTATCAGGCAGTATAAATAATTATCGCTGTGTTTTTATGGATGTCCAGGGCGTTTTTTAACATTTAAAACAGCTCATTTCATTGCGCATCGCCATTAACGAAAACAAAACGTAACGAACCCAATTTTCATGGTTCTGTTCGTTTCGTTCCATTTTCATCACAATTTTCGTTAGTCGTTTTGTTACGTAACGGAATGAATAGCGAATAACGAAAATGAAAAAAAGTTCGTTTCATGCCCAACTCTACAACGTAGTTAACAATACTTCTTATTTATTCACACTGTTACTTTTGTTTATATTTATATCTCCTCCTCCTCCTTTTTTTTAGCATTTGTCCCACTTGGTGGTGGGGTCCACTATTCTTGTTTTGGCCTTCCACTTGGCTAGGTCATGGGCTCAGTCCGGGTGAATCCGGGACAACTTCATGTCATTCTGGAGAGTGCTATTCTGTACAACCCCTTGGTCAGGATCCGCTGACCTGCAGGGTGAGACCTTTTTTGGCCTATTTTTTCATCGGCAGGCAGGATACGTCCAAACCAGCACAGTCAGGCTTCGGACATCTTGTCGGCGATTGGTGCAATGCTGTATTTTGCTCTGATGTGGAATTCTCTTGCATTAACTGCAAAAAATAGCGAGAACTTCAAAGATGGGGATGCTCTGGAGCAGTTTGTGCAAAGTGCATGGAGAAATGCAGTGACCCCAAATTGCCCTGCCTCCTATTGACCTACAGATAAAGTCCATGGCCAGGATGATTGCTGGATAGCCTTAATCTTAGAAATTGAAAAGTAACTAATCATTTTTATCTAGTGACTAGTTTCAGTTGATTCCTTTCCCCAACAGCCAAACCGTGAATAAGACATTTTATAATTGTACAATCAAAATACAGGCTCAGACACGGAAAATTCTACCCTGTAAGTGTAATCAATCATTAATACAAGTAATTATTTTAGTTACTGAAATGGGCGAGTTGAAAGATATCAGAGTTATAATAGCAAGTACTTTGTGAGCGAGGGGAACAGTAACGGATTACTTTTAAAAAGTAACTTCTTAAACTTTGCTCAGTCTTCTTTCATTTGGTGTGTGTGTGTGTGTGTGTGTGTGTGTGTGTGTGTGTGTGTGTGTGTGTGTGTGTGAGTGAGTGAGAGAGAGAGAGAGAGAGAGAGAGAGAGAGAGAGAGAGAGAGAGAGAGAGAGAGAGAGAGAGAAGGCAGAGGATGTAGAGCTAAATAACTTATTTCCTGCATTAATTACTAATGCAATTAAGGTTTTGAGGGATTATATTAGAGTGAGGCCAATATAAATAAAGAAGTTGTTAACTGTTGCTCTCTGTGTTTTTAGTTACTCCTCGGTAGAAATGCACTCATGCTGAGGCACAAGAGCAAAAACTACATAAAACTGCAATCAATATAAACAGTGCAACTAAGATAAAGTCAGATCCCTAAATGAATTAAAATGGCAGCAGCATAATTGAAATTCTACACATAAAATGGAGAGTCAAGAATCATACCTATCAGTACCTAGAGAGCAGTTTCCAAATAAAGATGTTTGTTTGCTGACATCAGTCTTGTAAAGGTTATTAGGTGACTCTTCCTGGACAGAGACCCCCCATAGAGACGAAATTGCCATACCAAAACCCTGTTCTGTGACAAATGGAGCAACTGGGAGGCAGTTACGTACTACAGTGGAACCTTGTGTAACAAATGGTTTGTAAAACATAACATATGTACAACATAAAAAATTCCAGAGATAGGGGAAATTTGCCTATGGGGTGAATCCGTACAACATAAAAATGATTGCGATTAGGGATTGCTCTCTGTTCAATGCATTCCTATGGGAAATTTGTATAAAGGAAAATTTGCTTAACAGACTTTCATTTGGAATGAATTAATTCCTTTATAATGTAGGTTATGAATTCTTGCTGGAAGACAGAAATCTCCCAGTTCTTAACTTTAATGCCCAAGCACCCATTTTGACTACTTCTCAGGTTGCGTTGGGTTGCATTTTGCCGCTCACCTGGCCGGTGAAGAACAGTGGGAGGACTTTTCCCTCTGGTCCTAGGTAGCCATAATACCTGGTTAGACATGGTTCTATCCTGATTCTGGAGCTATTAATCTGGATTCCTTAATTCCTTTATACAAGGTGCCACTGTACTTAGAGGACCTTCCTTTTCGAGCACGAGCCTATTGTTAGTGCCGGGCTGCCCATGTCTGTTCAAAAGTGAAGTGAACCTCACGGAGTTTAGTCGTGCATCTTACTTCTAAGAGGGTGTCTGTAGGCGTTGAGAGGCCACCACATGCCCAGAGGCTGGGGACGGGAAAAAGGGAAAGGAAGTCCTCCCACTGGCTCTCCACATGCACACGTGCCAGCCTGGCTTCCTTTCCTGCAAACCCCTTATGATTAGGGCATTATAGGTTAAAAAGACAACCCTTGGAATTGTTCCTGGAAACAAATGGGCAGCCAGTGGAGCTACTGTACCGGGTAGGGGGGAGTTAGGGTTTTGGACCCTCTGAAGTTTTCAACCACTCTCCAGAGTCAGCCCCGCACAGTGCGTGTTACGGTAATCCAAATGGGATGTAACTTGAGCATGTGTCACTGTGGCCAGATTAGCCCCCTCAAGCATCGGGCACAGCCGGCGTACTAGTTTCAACTGTGCAAAGGCACTTTTGGCCACTGCTGAAACTTGGGCATCCATGCTCACAGGTATATCAAGGAGTACCCCGCAAGCTGTGCGCCTGTGTTTCCAAAGGGAGCGTAATCCCATCCAGCACAGACTGAAACCTGTTACTGATCTTGTTTCTGACTGACCAGGAGTGTCTGGATTATGTTTCCATTTATTCGCCCTCGTTCCAGTCCATTACTGCCACCAGTAATCCAGGCAGTGATTTAGAACTCAAAAGGCTTCCTTGGATGGAAAGGAGAGAAATACACCGTACCTTGCATTGCTTTCCAGAAACTACCACAAAGCATGTACTAAAAAGAGGGCATGGCCAGGAAAGCCCCCCCCCCCCCCCGTTGAGCCATAAGAAACTTAATCCTTATGACATCTTTCTTGCAGGACGTGCCAAGTGTGATGCGAGCCCAAGTGGCACCCTTCCTTCTCTGTGTGATAAAATAAACATTTGCACCAACACCGTGTAATGGGTCCAGTTTTTCAAACACAAATAGTTTCGGTGGGGGAAAGTTTGGTAGAGAGAGTTGCCTTTTTTTGTGTCTTTCCACCAAGACAAAGAGCATAGTGCTATTTTAAAGACCAACGGGGTCTTCAGGGGCCATAAACTTCCATGGACCTGAACATGCGTCATCAGATGAATGTGGGTCATCTCTACTTTCTTCACAGAAATGGAAAAGCAATCATCTGCTTTTCCTATTAGTTACAGAGCGCAATGAATGGCTCCATTCTCTCTGTATAAGACATCAGCTCCCTTTTGTGCGTGAGCGATAAAGGTATGGTGCCCTTTTGCGGCTGAACCAGAGAGGCCTATTTACAAATAATTGAAGTCGTTTTCCTTTAGCTCAGCGGGGAGGCACCCTGGAGATACGGCACCCGGTATGGGCAGAGCTCTGATGTATACTACTGCTGCTGCGACTCCTGAAATGTTATGTTTTGCTTTCTTTTTTTTTAAACTCAGAAGAGGCCAGCGGTTCGGTTATGTATTTCATTCCTATTTTGTACTAACAACCAATTAGCGCATGGAACACTGGACGTTTTTCTCCCTTTGCAATCTGCCCTCTTTATAGATTCAGTTTCAGATCCTTCATTATGATGCCCTCTATTTTTTCAAAAGTCTCCTCAATGATAAAAAAAAAGTTTCTATAGCCCAGGCATGTCCAAACTTCGGCCCTCCAGATGTTTTGGACTGCAACTCCCACAGTCCTTTATCATTGACAATCTAAGCTTAGAATTCTGGGAGTTGTGGTCCAAAACATCAGGAGGGCCGAAGTTTGGACATGCCTGCTATAGCCCAACTGTTTGAGGAAGGCTGGCTCAACCTTTGGCACAATTGTCACCACCTTTCTTATAAGCGAGTGCAGGGGTGTCCAACTTTGAACAGGCCAAGGGCTACTTTGTCTGGCCCAAAGTGCCTGAGGGCTACTAAATGAAAGCCAAGGTTAAAAAACAGGATCCCATTGATCTTCTCCCTGGGGGGGGTGTGCTCAGAAAGGAAGCACACTTTTCTTCAAAGGCCCACGGGGTGGACGGAATTGGTGGGGAAAGCAGGATCCCATTGATCTTGCTCCGAGGGGGGTGGGGTGGGGCTCGGAAAAGAAGCACTGCCTTGGGTCACCCCTTCATTGGCATCAAAGAAGATGCTGCACGACGGAAGCCAGCAACACTGGCAGACCCCCCCTCCACTCCCCCCTGTGGACCTCCTTCGTGGCTCACTCGCGCTTGTCGTGGCCCCTCCGCCCGTTGGTCCGTCTCTCCCCGCGGCTGCCGACAGCGCTCACCTGCTTCCCTCCGAGCGGGGCTGGGGGGGAGGTGGGCTATTTTTTAACCCCCCGCGGGCTACTGGTAGCCCACGTTCGACCTGTTGTCCAGGCCAGAGCTAGTGGATTTGACAAACTCCTGTTATGACTCTTCTAGTTGCACTCCCCCCCCCCGTGCTCCAACGACGGCCTTGTGTCTCCAGCCCACCTGGAGAGTCTTATTTCCCGCAGAGCGCTCACTAGACAACTATATCGCTCCCCTTATTAGCGCCCTGATCTAATCCCGTTAAACAGTTACTGTTTTGTATTAACACTCCGCGCTGAGTTCCTGAGGCAATCAGCAGTATCAGGTGCATTTCCTTTCACGGTTGACACATATCTTGTGTTGTTGTTTCATGGTTAAAACAGATATTACACAGTTAACCCTTCAGATGGTCCCATTTAATTTCTCCAGGGAGAAAGCAATTTCTTGAAGGTGCAAGATCCCATTAGCAGTGGTCATAGTGCCAATTTGCTCCCCCCCCACCCCCCAAAATATTTTTATTATTATTATTATTATTTTGTGCTGCTGCAACAGCAACCTGGCTGCTCTTTTGATTTCTCCACATGCATATATCCTCTACCTGGAGTAAACCCAGTGAGTCATGGATGGACTGGTAAGGAGGAGGAGGAGGAGGAGGTCAAAAGGTGAGGGAGAGAAAACTTGAAATAATTCAGCAAATAAACAATAGCAAATAAACCAAACACTGAAATAAAGACATAAAAACAACCACCTGAAAGCTAGTTGACAGATGCCTGGACTGATTGTGCAGCTTATTGATTGAACAAGGGTGCATAATTCAAGAAGATCATGTTAGGCAGGGTGGGGGCAGGAAGGGGATGATTCAGACACCCATCCCTATTTCTTCCCAAAATCTTCCATCTAAGCTCTTCTTCGGTGATCAGGGGTGGGGAGGGATCAGAAGAACTGTAGGCAGATCCTGTGTTTGTGACAGAAGCATCATGACAGTTGTACAACCCTTCTCCTCAGTCCAAGGTCCAATTTTGTGATTTGGTTGGGGCCCTGATTTGATTTAATCCAATGCAGACCACCTTAGCTTTACTCTGACCTGAATCAAAATTAAAATCAGAAATCTGCATGTTTGGATTGCATTGCAAAACCAAAATGGTTCATTTCATATATATTTTTTAAAAAACACTATCTATCTATCTATCTATCTATCTATCTATCTATCTATCTATCTATCTATCTATCTATCTATCTATCTATGGTATTTTTGAGTATCTTTTACCCCACCTTTCTCCTTGGAAAAGGACCCAAGGCGGCTTCCTCTATAGGAAATGCCCCAATAAGCAGACAAGTTGTGTTGCCGGAGGTCAAATAGCAAAAGTATGCAAACAAAACTGGTATCTTAATAAAGGCCATTTGTTAATGTCCTATAGCAAAATAAACAAATAAGTCATCACCCATGCAGTCACTGTCCCTTTCTTTCGGTGGCAGAGGCAGTTGTGGGTTTTTTTGTATCGAAACCCTATCATTTTCACTAGGTATACTCCGCTGGTAGAGCTCGTGAGCTTGTACAACACCCTGGGAAGACAATAAGCACCCAAGCCTGCTATTCTTAAATAGCATGCTGGAGGGGGTGGGTGGGTGGGGGCCAAGAGAGAACGACGTCCGTGGTCAAATACACGTGGCCGGCATGGTGTAATTATCTCCTGTCATTTTCTGCAAGTGAATTCTGATGATGCCATTTAAGACTGCAATTTTTAGCACTGATGGATTGTACTCCAGGTTATAAAACAATTAGAGGAAAGTTTCCCCCCTAATTATATGAACTGTATGCCATATAATTTTAATCACTGAATAGTTTCGGCTGCAGTCATGTGGCTTTTAAAGATAATCGTTCCAGGCAGTATTCCGTGTGTGCTGTTCACAACTGTGACTTGGAGATGAACGTGACCCAAGCGTGGGAATTTGCAGCAGGTCAGAATTAAAAGAAATAAGATGCTCTCTTTGGGAAGAAATGTCTACAGTTATTTAGACCTTTAAGGGTAGGGAAGGTGCAGATATTGTTGGACTCCTGCTCCCCTAAATCCACATTACTAGCCATGCTGGCTAAGTGGCTATAGAGGGTGACCACCAGATGCCCATCTGGAGGGCAGTCCTAGAGCGACCCTTCTGTTGAAGGTGTCCCCTGTGTGACTTGGCTCCCCCGTCTGATTTAAAGAGAGTGAACCGTAAAGATCAGAGAGACTTGGACAGTGGACTCCACAAACACATGGGTTGCCTGGTCCTATTCTTCAAGAGGTACATTGCAATCTTTCTTTCTTTCTTTCTTTCTTTCTTTCTTTCTTTCTTTCTTTCTTTCTTTCTTTCTTTCTTTCTTTCTTTCTTTCTTGAACTCTAATTTTGTTTCTTGTTTCATAAGATGAAATCCTATTTAACCTACAGCAGTTGCATATTTGCAACCTATGACCCAAGGTAATCATTACTGGGAAGCCATGGGAACCATGGGAAAGGAGAAGGAACTCTTTAATTACTTAAAATTACCATCTCCAGGGTGGCCTGACCAGCACCTCCCATGAATTTCCAAGGGTGAATAGGAACCCATATGGCTCCCTGGAATAGGAATATAAAGTTGTTATTTAGTGAAAAATCAGAGCTGCAAATGCTATCATTGGACTTACATGGCCTTGTTGTTGTTCAGTCGTTCAGTCGTGTCTGACTCTTCGTGACCCCATCATGGACCAGAGAGCTGGCCAGGCCCTCCTGTCTTCCACTGCCTCCAGGAGTTTGGTCCAATCCATCTTGGTTGCATCAGTAGCGCCATCCAACCATCTCATTCTCTGCTGTCCCCTTTTCCCAACATACCTAACGGTGCTGCTGGTAGCCATGATCTCCATGCCAATCTCCCAGATGGCTTTAGTCATAAACATGAGGACCCTCGGGGAATGCCATTCTCTTAAGTCCCTCTGCATCTGGCACAGACATCACTGTCCTGTGCTCAGGGCTCCTTGTGCGGCTCACATTTATTGCTGTTCTCAAAATTCTTGTTGTTGTTGTTGTTCAGTCGTTCAGTCGTGTCCGACTCTTCGTGACCCCATGGACCAGAGCTCATCAGGACTTCCTATCTTCCACTGCCTCCCGGAGTTTGGTCAAATCCATATTGGTTGCATCGATGACACCGTCCAACCATCTCATTCTCTGTCGTCCTCTTTTCCTTTTGCCTTCAATCTTTCCCAACATTAGGGACTTTTCCAAGGAGTCCTCTCTCCTCATGAGGTGGCCAAAGTACTGGAGCCTCAGCTTCAAAATCTGTCCTTCCAGTGAACATTCGGGGTTGATTTCTTCCAGGATGGATAGGTTTGATCTCCTTGCAGTCCAGGGGACTCTCAAGACTCTCCTCCAGCACCACAGCTCAAAAGCATCAATTCTGCGGCAATCAGCCTTCTTTATAGTCCAGCTCTCACTTCCATACATCACTACTGGAAAAACCATAGCTTTGACTATCCGGACCTTAGTTGGCAAAGTGATGTCTCTGCTCTTTAGGATGCTATCTAGGTTTGCCATTGCTTTCCTCCCAAGAAGCAGGTGTCTTTTTATTTCATTGCTGCAGTTGCCATCTGTAGTGATCAAGGAGCCCAAGAAAATAAACTCTGTCAATGCCTCCATTTCTTCTCCTTCTATTTGCCAGGAGGTGATGGGACCGGTGGCCATGATCTTAGTTTTTTTGATGAGCTTCAGCCCATTTTTCCACTCTCCTCTTTCACCCTCGTTAAGAGGTTCTTTAATTCCTCCTCACTTTCTGCTATTAATGGCCTAGCCGCACATTAAAATATGCAGTTGCATGCATACCAGTATCCACTATCGTCCTTCTTTTGTTCTCTTTTTTTGTGATATGCAAATGTTCACCTTGCGGCCAGGACTGATAGGAGTTCAGCATCATCAGGATGGCCACAATTTGCCTATTACATACTAGGGACCTTGTTACCTTTAGCTTCTGGACCTTTCCTCTATGCACTGGAACAGGGATGCAACTTTTAAGTTTTTTTTTAATCCTCACATTTTTTTATTTTTATTTATTTATTTATTTATTTATTTATTTATTTATTTATTTATTTATTTATTATATTTCTAGACTGCCCATCTTCCAGAACGGAACTCTGGGCGGTTTACAATAAAATACAATCAAAAAGAGTTAACACACACAAAAAATAAAAATAGAAAAACTGTAAAATAAGGAGGGAGAAACCCTCCACAGAAGGCGACGAGGACAGTTAAAAGAAAAAAAATAATTAAGTAAAAAAGTCGCAATATGCCTCTTTAAAAAGGAGAGTTTTCAGAGCCTTTTTAAAGGTGCGCAGGGACACTGCAAGGCACAGCTCACTAGGAAGATGATTCCACAGCGTGGGGCCCACCACAGAGAAGGCACGGTTATGCATGAGCGATTTCCGTGCCTCCCTAGGTGTAGCCACCCTAAGTGAGCACGCCTGCGCCATTCTAGTGGGCCTGACCCCAGTTGACCTCTGGTAGATAAACTCCGACAGGTACTCCGGTCCCAAGCCGTGGAGGGTTTTGAAAATCAAAACCAAGACCTTGAACCTTATCTGGAGGACAACGGGCAGCCAATGCAGGCGAGCCAGAACTGGGGTGATGTGATCAAATCTACGAGCACCCACCACCAGTCTGGCCTCTGCATTCTGTACCCGTTGGAGTCTCTGGACAAGGGTCAAGGGCAACCCCACATAGAGTGCGTTGCAGTAGTCAATCCTCGAAATCACAAGGGCCTGCACAACTGTTCTCAGGGAGGACTCATCGAGGTACGGGCGGATCTTGGCAATCCTGCGGAGTTGGAAAAAAGCAGCCCCGGAGACCGCCATCACCTGGGCTTCCAGGGAGAGGGCTGAATCCAGGACCACACACAGATTCCTGGCCCTGTCCGTAGGCTGGAGGAAACACCCCCCCAGTCTAGGGAGGGGGACATTGTAGCCAGATGAGGATGCCCCAAAGAACAGAACCTCAGTCTTCTCCAGGTTCAGCTTGAGCCAGTTAGTCCTGGTTAGAGATGGGCACAACTAGGGAAAATGACGTTTTCGAGTTGTCGTGTGTCGGAGGCAGTCCGTTTCGGCTCGTTTCCGTTTTTCGCGAAATTCGCAAAAATTAGTCGGTTCATTTTTTCGTTTTTTTGTTTTCGTTAGTACTGGTTGGGGGGGTAGCGGGCTCCTGGAGGGAGCTGCAGGAGTCAGCCAGAGCCACAAGTGACAGACTGGCAGACTCTTTGCACCCGCTGTGTCTCACGTACTTGCATGTAGTGCAATGCAAGTAGATCTGGCTTAGGGTTAAGACGGGTTAGCGCAAGGGCTAGGGTTAGGCTAGTTACGGGTGAGGTTAGGGTGAGTATTGGGGTGCACCTCTGGGTGCCTCTCTGACCCACTGAGAAGGACAGTGTACTGGCGTATGGGTTAGGCTTAGGCTTAGGGTTCGGGTTTGGGCTACGATTAGTGGGCTGTTTATGCCCGATTGGCACATCCCAGAAGTCTCTGTGGTCAACCTGGCCAAGTGGCCATGCGATTGGTGGAAAATTTGCATGGTCCACTCCCATGGGCGAGCCCATCATTGCGAATGCGCAGGTGTAAAAAAATAAAATAAAATAAAATAAAATCAACGGGGACTTTTTTTGCAAGAAAAACCCACTGCTGCTACTGTAAAAATTCAAGCATTTAAAATAGCTAATTTTCGCATGTTTCTGTGGTGCTTTGGTGGGGTTTTGGGCAACGATTTAAAAAAAAATATTGCGGTCGCCATTTTGGATCCCCCGCACTGCATGGCAAATGGATGCGCCCTCCCAGCCTGGTACCAGCAGCGCAGCAGTAGCACTAGCCAAGGGGAGGGGGGCGGGGAACCCCCCCCCCAAATAAAACATCCTTCTGGCCTGGTAGGTGCCCTCAGACAGTTTTCGCCTACTTTTAGGGCTGGGAATCGTTTTTTTTTTTAACTTTTAAAAACTTTTTTCTGTGCCGCTTGGCATTGTGCGATTGCCGCGATGCAAGTAACGAGCACGACAAATCAGACCAAATTGTTCGTTCGTCGGTTCGAGCTCGAATTCTGGCAGAGTAGTTCCCGTTACCGTTTTCGTAGAGTAACGGATACGAGTAACGGAAACGGAAACGGGAATACCGCTAAGTCATGCCCATCTCTAGTCCTGGTCCATTCCAAGACCGCCTCCAGGCACAGATCAAGGGAGTGAACTGCCTCCTCTGCCGAAGAAGAAAAGGATAGAGCTGCGTATCATCAGCGTACTGATGACAGTGAACTCCAAATCTCCCGATGACCTCTGCCAGCAGCCTCATATAAACATTGAACAGCATGGGAGAGATTGCTGACCCCTGGGGCATCCCACAAGGGATAGTCCAAGGAGCTGATAAGTCATCCCCCAGCTGAACCCGCTGAGACCAGCCGCTGAGGAAGGACCGGAGCCAGCAGAGAGCAGAGGCCCCAATTCCAACCTCAGCAAGCTGGCCCAGCAGGTTACCATGGTCGACGGTATCAAAGGCCATTGACAGATCAAGGAGGACCAACAGGGAGGAACACCCCCTATCGGCCTCCCTGAGAAGGTCATCCTGCAGAGCGACCAGGGCAGTCTCAGTCCCCTGAAGTGGCCTGAACCCAGACTGGAAGGGATCCAGGATACAATTTTCTTCCAGGTACGACTGAAGCCAGACAGCGGCCACCGTCTCAACAGCGTTGCCCAGGAAGGGAACAATGGCAATCGGACCATAGCTGGACAACTCATCTGATGCCAAGCCGATCTTTTTCAAAGTGGGCTTCACCACGGTCTCCTTCAAACGGGAAGGAAAAATTCCTTCCCTGAAGAGGCCATGGTAATAGCAGAAACCCACTCCGGCATAAGCCAAGCTGGGCAAGGGTCAAAAGGGGGAAGCCGCCGGCTGACAGTAAGCCATAACCATGGAGGCCTCCACTGGGAAGACAGGCCCAAACTCAAGCAGACAAGGAGACCGAGGAGGTGTGGCCCCAGGGATGTCAGGGGATGAACTAGCACAACCGGAGGGCAGATCGGAATGGATGGCCTCAATTTTAGATCTAAAATAGGCTGCAAATTGCTCACTAGTGAACTCACTAGGAGGAGGCCCAGGCTGACTAGGATTAGAGAGGTCACGGACCACCTGGAACAACTCAGCCTGGTGGTTCGAGGCCTCACCAATTCTCAGGGAGACATAGGATGTTCTAGCATCCCTGATCACGCGAACATAGTGGCTGGTCAGCTGCTTAAGTGCAGCCCTACTCACTGCCATCCAATCCGACCTCCAAATGTCCTCAAGTCTCCTGCATTCTTGTTTCATCGCCCGCAACTCAGCTGTAAACCACGGCGAGGAGCGGGATCCACAGTGCAGGAAGAGGTTGGGGGCGATCCGGTCTACTGCCCCGGTGGCACCCTCATACCACCTATCCACCAGGGTTTCAACCGGGTTGTCTGCCAGACCGCCAGAAAGCTCCCCGAAGGCCTCCATGAACCATGCAGGGACCAGGAGCCTACAGGGGCAGGGCCAAACAAAGGGCCGGCACTCCCCGTGGGGCGGGGTGGTGATCGACAGGGAATATTTTAGCAGATGGTGATCCGACCATGACACGCGTAAGGGTAAAATACCCCCAACCCTCAGAAAGGAATCTGACAACATGGAGGTAAAAACCAGGTCCAGGGTATGGCCAGCTCTATGGGTGGGGCAAACAACATGCTGAGACAGATTCATGGAAGTCATGGATTCCATGAATTCCAGAGCAGCTCTAGAGAGTTCCTCCTCGGCATGCATGTTGCCCCAACCACCAATAGGCAGGGGGACCTCAAAAGGGCAGCCGAGATGAACTCTGAGATCTCTGGAAAGGATTGTGCTGGGTTGCGGGGAGCACGGTACACCAGCACAATACCGAACTTATCTCACTGACGCACTGATAGATGAAGGCATTCAACCCCGGGACTCACCAATACCACAGATCTGCTAATGTAAAGAGATCCCCTGTAAACGATGGCCACTCCACCCTCCCGACCCCCTGACCCTCCGATAATAATAATAAATAATAAATAATAAATAAATTTTCCCAGAATTTTGAAGACAAAACCAAAACAAATGGCGGGTGGGGCTGTTTTTTCCTCATGTTTAACACCATTTTATTCCAAAGTTTTTTCCTCATGGCTTCAATATCTCAGGAACTTTTACATCTCTACCCTGGGTGGCCCATGGTCTGAAGAGAGGAAGCACTTTAAAAGCAAGGGAAAAAAAGCAAAAAAAGAAAAGCGCAAAGTATTCTGCTTATATACCGCCCCATAGTGCTTCAAGCACTCTCTGGGCGGTTTACAATTTAATTATGCAAGCTACACATTGCCCCCCCAGGAGGCTGGGTACTCATTATATCGAACCACAGAGGGCTGGAAGGCGGAGTGAACCTTGAGCCTGCTACCTGGGATAGAACCCCAGGTCATGAGCACAGTTATAGCTGCAATATTAGCCACACCACCACTTCACCTTCAAATGTTCCACAGCTGTACTGCTTTTAGGCATGGGCCTGTTGATGTAAATCCCACTAAATTCAGCAAGGTGTGCTTCTAAATCAGTCTGCAAAGCAGTAAAGCCTCCCTTAGTAAGCGGTCCGTTGCTATTGGTGCTGCTTGTTGCCACCAGGAGCCACCCAACAACTTCCCTTTCTTTTCCTTTTCTTTTTTTTCAAGAGCACTTGGATGGACAATTAAGCAGGAATCTCCCCTTCCCCCATTGAGCTCTCACTACTTATGTTTATACAATTATCAAGTTACTTATGAATTGGGCCAGGAGGATACCTGTGCTTGGGAGGTTGCTTTAGATCAGTGATGGTGAATCTTTTAGAGACCGAGTGCCCAAACTGCAGTTCAAAACCCACTAATTTTTGTGCAAAGTGCCAATACAGCCATTTAACCTGAATCCAGGTGGCTGTGAAGGGGCAATGTTGGGTGCCCACAGAAAGGGCCCCGAGGGCCACCTTTGGCACCCGTGCCATCGGTCCGCCAACACTGCTTTAGAGCAACTGTGACCCTTCGGAGGTTTTGGGTCTCTCGTAATCCCTCCCTGTCGGCTAGGACGGCTAGCTACGGGTATTGGGATCTGTTGGCCAAGAAGATATGGGGAACCACAGTCAACCTCAACTGCTGTGGAGAAATTGATACCATTATATGGCCTAAGTTATTGTACAGGGTGGAAAGCAATTTGGAAGATAAGGTAGTTTTCTGCAATTTAGGACTAACGCAATGAACAAGCCCTGGAAATGGCCGCAGGACATAAAGCTTTGATGAATGTCTATTTCGTGGCCATATAAATCAGATTGGTGATTTCAATCCCATTCCAAATAGGCCAGTGCCCTGACCTCAAAAGGCACATAAAGAAGAAACTTTCCCAAACAATTGGTATTCGTCGGAGTCACTTGAGATGGTCGGCCAGGATTAATACCATAAGCCATTTGTGGCTTCACATGGTGGGAGCTCTTACAGTTCTCATTTCCTCTCATATTTTGGTGTTATGATAATTGTCCACTTTCTGGAACATTGAGCCTTCTCTTGCTATAGCCGATCCAGGCACTGTAAAAGAAAGTCCCAGCTTCGTATGACCAATAAAAACAAAATTGAAGATGGAGATTCATCTGCCCTGCTGGAACCTATGAATGGTAATTGGAACTCTAATCACAGTGGAAATTATGAATTAATAAAGGAAATAAATCCCTGAACATAAGGATAAAGCCATAACTGAAAGTGATCTGGCAGCAGCAGATGAAGGTGACAAAAATAATTCATGTTAAAAGAACTTGTGGTCATCAGAAAGAGTATATATATGTAAAGTGTATAATACAAAGAAGGCAATTCTTAAAGAATGTTGAATGGCACCTGGAACTTAAAATCTATTTGGTTTTTTTGTTTTCTTTTAAACGGGCAATGATGGAATACTGTCCAGATGGGCAGATGGACTGACAGACAGAAGGATGTAGGGACAGACAGATTGGATGGACAGGTATATAAAAAGACAGATGGAGGATGGTGAACAGATGGACAGATGGATGGATGGAAAGACAGACAGAAGGATGGCGAGATGGACCGACAGATGGACTAATAGAAAGACAGATGGACAGATGGATGGATGGATGGACGCACAGACAGACAGACAGACAGAAGGATGGACAGATGGACAGATGGACAGATGGAAAGACAGACAGATGGGTGAACAGACTGGCAGACAGATGGACAAGTGGACAGACTGGCAGACAGATGGACTGAAGGACATATGTATAGATGGACTGATGAACAGGCAGATGGATGGATGGACAGATGGAGGGAAAGAAAAATATGATTATTTAGAGAAATGATTCCTAGAGGCGTGTTAATGTGAGCGTGTGGGGACTAATCTCTTACATACTACTTCCGTTTGTGGCATGAGGAACCCATGTCTTGAGAGCAGGGCTATGATTATGTCCATCTGTGTCCTGCAGACAGACTATATGCCCATCGCACGGGGCCTTTGCCAAATTCTTGCCATGACTTCCAAGGCAAACAGCAGCCCTGGGAAACACTGAGCAATCCAAATGCCTGCAAGAATCTGTGGGAAGAAAGAGTCCAATGACTTGCCTTGTAATGTATCCTTTCAAAACTTTGAACCTTCTGAATAGGTCCGTCCTTTCCGTGACTAAGGAAGGAACAACATTCGTTTGTTTGCATTCTGCTGAAGAGGAACAAACCCTTTGTGAGCACAGACCTGACCTTCCACCCAGCTCTAACTTTTGGGTGTAAGCTGCAGAAACTAAATAGTTTTTCTGATGAACTAGAGAAGTAAGAAGGTGTCGTGGTGATGGTGACCTTCTCAAAGTCAGCTAGAAGTTCCCTTACAAAATACATTCATGCATCAATGATGGATTTTACCAATTAATGGGATGTCAAACAACTGTGTTGACAGAATTTAAACACACAAACACACAGGGCATCAATTAAAAAGAGGTGCTTTGTTCACTCATAGAAAGTGTAACAGATACCACCACCGCCACCCCATGTGGGTGTGAAAGTGCTAGCCATTATAAACAGGCACATATGGTATGCCGTTTGACTCTGTTCTATCTCATGACCTGGACAAATGTGGGCCCTATATGTTGAAATCTATGAAAAATGTATCTTCTCTCATATGAAATGCAGAATTTTAAAAAACCCTATTAACTTTCCCTAAGAGTATCTCTCAGCACAGGGCTGTTGGGTGACACACTCAACGTGTCAGAGCTGATGACTGGGCCCTTCGAATGCAATCCTGAAAGAGAACAAGTCCTCTCCATCTTTCTAGGAAGACTAATCCAAAATGGCTCCTCGAGTGACAGATAACAATTTCTAGCATTCTTCAGGCCCCCCTTTGAGAAATGACTTTTGGGGACTACAAATCAGACAATGTCCTAGTCGGCATGGCGATGCGAGCTGGGGCTTTCTGTTATTTGCAGTCCTCACCCTACCTCACCCCGCCTGTGCATTTTCCTAAAACCATCTCTCTTGCTTCTTCACAGAATGAGATTCTTTGTTAAGAAGACATATTGTATTTGGAAAAAACTCCGAGCTCCACTTTTGTCTCGCACACAACTGCTAAAGCTGTCAGGGAGAACAACGAATCACTCCCTCTACTGTAATAGCAGGCTCAGGCAATGAGTGCTGACAGGGTTGAAGTGAAACCGGGGGGGGGGGGGACGGAGAAAAAGCGGGGGAGAAGCATCAGGATGTTTGGGGAAATGCCAAGTGGCCAACATTTGTGGAAGTTCTAAGAGGAAGTCTCTTTTTAACCATCTACCTCCTTAAAGCTCCAACCAGGGCTGACCAGGCTTCACGGCCATAGAGCTTTTAGAGAAGGCGATGCTGGAATACTTCACCCGACTCTCTTCCATCTTATCGTATGTTGAAAGGAGGGCAATGATTCGCAATCTTGGGTTCCCTAATATTTTTGGATTACAAGTCCCAGAGATTCTGACCAGCACAGTTAGTGGCAAAGGTTCCTGAAAGTTTTAATCCAAGAATATCTGGGGAACAAATGTTGGGAATCAATGGAGTAGGCACCACAGTCTCTCTGGCATATCGGACAAGAGCACTCCTGCTATGGCCAGCCGGATTACTGAGTTGGAAGGGGTGTATAAAGCAGGGGTGGGCAATGGTCGGTCCTCCAGCTGTTTTGGACCACAACTCCCAGAATTCTGAGCCCAGAATGCCAATGGTAGCCTAGGCTTGGAATTCTGGGAGTTGTGGCACAAAACATCTGGAGGGCCGACTGTTGCCCACCCCTGTTATAGAATCAACCTCCTGCTCAGTGCAGGAGGGACCACAATCCCTATCCTAGTACTCCTTAGTAGAGATGGGCACGAAACAAAAAAAAATTTCGTTCCATTATTAGTTATTCATTTTGTTACGTAACAAAACGAATAAGGAAAATTGTTATGAAATTGGAACGAATCAAACAGAACCACGAAAATTAGGTTTGTTATGTTTCGTTTTTGTTAATGGCGACGCGCAATGAACTGAGCTGTTTTTAAATGTTAAAAAATGTCCTGAATATCCGTAAAAACCCAGCAGTAATTATTTATTCTGCCTGATAATACCGACCAGGGGGGTTGGGGTGCTTAAAACATGCATTTATGTCTTTTCTCAGATCGCTGTATGTTTTTTCCTTTAAGGGGAGTTAGGGGACATCAACCCAAAATGGCTTCCAGATGCCTAATATTGATTTCTTGGGTATTAAAATGCCCTGGACATCCGTAAAAATGCAGTGATAATTATTTGAAATTATTACCTACCAGGGGGGTTGCGGTCCTTAAAACGTTTGTTTTTGTCTTTCTCCCATTTCAATATGTTTTTTCTTTTCCCTTTAAGGATGACACAAAATTGATCCCAGCCACAAGATGGATACAAGCCATGTGATGGGATCATGTAAATTCTTGGACAATTTCAACCATTAGCATGCCCAGGTTGCAGACTGGGTAGGTGTGGCAGCCACAGAGGGCATAAAAAGCCTTGCCAGCCCCCGTCCTCCTTGCAGTCTGTGGTGGGAGTTAGGGTGGGATTGCTGTCTCTGTGACTCATTACTTTAGGCCAGCCAGGCAGGTGTGTGTCTCTGTGTTCCTGCTGGCTGCAGCCTGGTTCTTAGGGGAGAGAAAGAAGAGATTTCTCTTGCAGCCTCCCTGTGTGCGTGCGTACTTCTCGGTGAGTACCCTCCCCTGCCCTGCAGTGTAGTCACTCTGTGGCTGCCTTACATCCTGGGCAACACCCGCCGCTGCCTTTGCAGCCTCCCTGCATACCTAGTCTGTACTGTGTCTCTGCCAGCATCATTTTTTTTAGCGTTTTCCCTCTGGTCTGGGCCGTTGGGGGATGCCCGTGGATGGAAATGCTTTAAAAATCGCGCAAAAAGCGGGTAAAAACAAAAAAATGAAAAATGAAAAACGAAAAAAATGTAATGATTTTTTTTCAAAAAATTCACAAAAAATGAAAATGAACCAAAATGGAACCATAACAAAAAACGAAAAACCAAAATGTCATTTTTTCGATTCATGCCCATCTCTACTCCTTAGCACTTAGTATATGAAATATAATACTGAAGGGAGTTGTCATACAAAACAAAACAGAACTCTTTGGAGGATCCAAACCTGCCTACTCTCATGTTGGGAAGTGAAAGTACATTGCAGAAATCGGCTATGTGCCCTGCATGGAATAAAGACAAATGCAGACCACATATGCCACCAACTTATTGGAGGCATCATAGCACACCATAACTGAGCAAGCTTCCTTGTGGATTGGCATGATGGCTGAAGCAGCAAACCATGATGTGCAGTTAACAGGGGGAGGAAATAACAAAAAGCCATGTCTTGGACAGTGAAGGGGGTTAGTGAGCCATGGTTTCTGACATGATGATCTGACATACCTGTATTTCCCCCCTCTATAAGATGCCCCCATGTATAGGATGGCCCCCACTTTCCCACCCACAATTACATAAGAACATAAGAACATAAGAACATAAGAAGAGCCATGCTGGATCAGGCCAAAGGCCCATCTAGTCCAGCTTCCTGTATCTCACAGCGGCCCCACCAGATGCGTTTGGGAGCGCATGAGACTAGATATCTGTCTCCTGATACCACTCCCCTGCATCTGGCCCTTGAAGTACCCTGGTTTAAAGCCTAGAGATTACACATCTCCATCATGGTTTGTAACCCGTGATGGACTTTTCCTCTAGGAATCTGTCCAATCCCCTTTTGAAGGCATCCAGGCCAGATGCCATCACCACATCCTGTGGCAGGGAGTTCCATAGACTTACAACGCGCTGGGTGAAAAAATATTTTCTTTTGTCAGTTCTTACTCCCCCAGCACTCAATTTGAGTGTATGTCCCCTAGTTCTGGTATTTTGAGAGAGGGAGAAGAGCTTCCCTCTATCCACTTTACTCATACCCTGCATTATTTTGTATGTCTCAATCATATCCCCCCTCAAGCGCCTTTTTTCCAGACTAAAGAGGCCCAATTGTTTTAGCCTTTCTTCATAAGGGAGGTGCCCCAGCCCAGTAATCATTTTAGTCGCTCTCTTCTGCACCTTTTCCAGTTCCACTATGTCTTTCTTGAGATGCGGTGACCAGAATTGTACACAAAACTCCAGGTGGGGCCTTACTATTGTTTTGTATAACGGCATTATAATGTTGGCTGTTTTATTTTCAATCCCCTTTTTGATCATCCCTAGCATGGAATTGGCCTTCTTTACTGCTGCCACACATTGGGGAGACACCTTCATGGAGCTGTCCACCAACACACCAAGATCTCTTTCCTGATCCGTCACGGATAACTCAGAGCCCATGAGTTGATAGACGAAGTTTGGATTTTTTGCCCCAATATGCATTACTTTACATTTGGTTACATTAAAACGCATTTGCCATTTCTCAGCCCACTCCCCCAGTTTGGAGAGATCCTTCTGGAGCTCTTCACAATCTTCTCTGGTTTTTACCACATGGAAAAGTTTTGTGTCATCTGCAAACTTGGCCACCTCACTGTTTATCCCTGTCTCCAGGTCATTTATGAACAGATTGAAAAGCACCGGTCCCAGGACCGAGCCCTGGGGCACAGCGCTTTTCACTTCTCTCCATTGTGAAAATTTCCCATTGACACCTACTCTTTGTTTCCGGGATCTCAACCAGTTCTCAATCCATAAGAGGACCTGCCCTCTTATCCCCTGACTATGCAATTTTCTCAGCAGCCTTTGGTGAGGGACTGTGTCAAAAGCCTTTTGAAAATCCAGATAGACTATATCCACCGATTCACCCAAATCCACGTGCCTGTTGACCTTTTCAAAAAATTCTAAAAGGTTTGTAAGACAAGATTTACCCTTACAGAAGCCATGCTGATTTTCTCTCAGCAAGGTTTGTTCTTTTATGTGTTTTAAGATTTTCTCTTGGATGAGGCCTTCCACCATCTTCCCTGGGACAGATGTAAGGCTAACCGGCCTGTAGTTTCCTGGGTCCCCCCTCCTTCCTTTTTTAAAAAAATTGGTGTGACATCTGCTATCCTCCAGTCCTCCGGCACTGTGGCCGTTTTAAGAGACAAGTTGCATATAACCGTTAAGAGATCTGCAATTTCATTTCTCAGTTCCCTAATAACCCTTGGGTGGATGCCATCTGGGCCCGGTGACTTGTTAATCCTCAATTTATCAATTAGTCCTAAAACCTCCTCTCTTTTAACCTGTATTTGATTTAATTCTTTAGTCAAGAGGGGCGGCTCAGGCAGCGGAATCCGCTCAAGGTCCTCTGTCGTGAAGACAGACGCAAAGAACTCGTTCAATTTCTCTGCAATGTCCAAGTCCTCCTTAACCTCCCCTTTTCCTCCCTCACCATCCAGAGGCCCAATTGGTTCTCTGGCAGGTTTTCTACTTCTAACATATTTAAAGAAGCTTTTATTATTACCCTTTATATTGCTAGCCATGCGTTCCTCAAAGTCTTTCTTTGCCTCCCTTATAATCTTCTTACATTTCTTTTGCCAGAGTTTGTGTTCCTTTTTATTTTCCTCATTTGGGGAGGATTTCCATTTACAGAAGGACCTCTCCTTGTGCTTTAGAGCCTCTCTAACTCCACTCGTTAACCATGCCGGTGTCCTCTTGGACTTAAATGAGCTCTTCTTTCTTTGTGGTATGCACTTGTGCTGGGCCTCTATTATTGTTGTTTTAAACAGGCTCCATGCACACTGAAGAGATTGGATTCTTCTAACCCTCCCCTTCAGTTTCTCTCTAACTAGTTTCCTCATCTGAGGGAAGTTTGCCCTTCGAAAATCAAGGGTTTTTATGTCTGATTTGGTTGACACTCTTCCTCCGACATGCATGGCAAAGGTAATTGCAGCATGGTCACTGTTCCCCAGAGGCTCAGTGACATTCACATCCCTGACGAGGTCCTGAGTATCACACAATATTAGATCTAGAGTTGCCTGTTCTTGGGTGGGCTCCATGACAAGTTGCTCTAAGGCACATTCATTCAGCAAGTCGAGAAACCCAGTTTCTCTTTCTTGCCCAGAGCTCGCATTGGCCCAGTCAATGTGGGGATAATTAAAGTCCCCCATGATTACTATCCTATCCCTCTTAGCCACCTCCATGATTTGTCTCCTCATTTCAAGGTCCCCCTCAAGTTTTTGATCTGGTGGACGATAGAATACTCCAACTATCACATCACTCTTTGGACCTGGTAGTTTAACCCACAGTGATTCTATGGCGGAGTCAGACCCTCTGTCAATCTCCATTCTGCTGGATTTTATGCCTTCTTTGACATAGATGGCCACTCCTCCTCCAACCCGCCCCTCTCTATCCCTTCTATAGAGTTTATAGCCTGGGATTGCTGTGTCCCACTGGTTCTCCACATTCCACCAGGTTTCTGTTATGGCTATTATATCAATGTCATCCCTACCTGCCAGATGTTCAAGTTCTCCCATCTTTGCTCGGAGGCTTCGAGCATTGGCATAGAAGCACTTGTACAGTGGGTCCCGCAACAGCTGCTGCCTTGTTCTTCTCCCCCCACAGCTTTTATTTTCAGTAGACGAACTGTCACATTCCGCTATTCTGCCATTGTTAATACTTGCTATGTCATCTCTATGTGATTCTCTACCCTCTCCAACCTCATTCCCCGAGGATGAGGTGTTCCGAACTGGATGCCACACAGCTCCTGTCGGCTTTCCCCCAGTTATCAGTTTAAAAGCTGCTCTGCTGCCTTTTTGAGGTTGAGTGCCAGCAATCTGGTCCCATCATGATTCAAGTGCAACCCATCCCTCCTGAACAGGTTTGGCTTGTCCCAAAATGTTCTCCAGTTCCTGACAAATCTAAAGCCCTCCTCTCGACACCATCGCCTCATCCACGCATTGAGGCTTCTGAGTTCTGCCTGCCTGGCGGGACCTGCACGAGGAACAGGTAGCACTTCTGAAAATGCTACCTTGGAAGCCCGGGACTTCAATCTTCTACCTAGCAACCTGAATTTGGCTTCCAAGACTGACCGCTTGGCCTTCCCGACATCATTGGTACTGACGTGTACCATGACCACTGGCTCCTTCCCAGTTCTCTCTAACAAGCTATCTATATTTCTGGTGATGTCTGCAACCTTTGCACCCGGCAGGCAAGTGACCATCCGGTTATCATGCTCCTCACAAATCCATCCCTCCGTATTTCTAATGATAGAATCCCCTAGCACAATGAGCTTCTCTCCTGCAGCCTGGTCATCAACATGCACCTGATCTTGTATCTCATCAATAGTGTACAGTTTTGCAACCGTGTGGTTCTTTCCTCTGCTTACGTCAGTGTATATGACGACCCTCAATTTTAGTTTAACAATTTTTGACATAAATATAGAGTTTTACATGGAAGAATACCGTATTTGAACTGACCCCCTGCATGGCCATCACTCTCTCACCAGAAATTGTTTTCATTGTTGTCTTTTGTAAACAAAAAGATTGAACAAGGCAATCTTTTGGAAAATGCGTATCGTTCTTATATCCTTTGGAAGTAAAATAGTATACCCACTGAATTCTTTTATATATACAAATTCTACTTTCATGTATCTGTTTAGCATAGTTCTCTTCAGAGCCTTCTGTGAGATTGTGGGAGTTGGTTATATTAAAAATCATTGTTAGAACGAGTAAAGGTAATGATACTGTACAGGGTGGCAAAACAAAAACAATAGCAAAAAAATACCCCACCTCAAGATTGTTTTCTTAAATCATGTTCTGGCTTTGTTAATTTTCCTGGGAGTTCCGAAAGGGTGTCTGTGAAGATTCTCAGTCATCCAGGTGAGTTTATCTGGAATTTGAGTCATGGCCACTGGACTTCTTTTTCTTGAGAGATAGAAACATTTTGCTGCTCATCCAAACAAGACTGAGAAAACTGTTTGGATGAGCAGCGAAACATTTCAATCTGTCAAGAAAAAGAAGTCCAGTTCTCAGGACTCAACTTCCAGATTCTGAAAAGGTGGAAAACAGAAGCAGCAAAAGGAGCTCAGATTTTTTTTATTATTCTTCCCCACCTTTCAATATAAAATTTCCAAGGGTGCTTATATCATCATGTAAACGCAACTAACGTGCAGTAGGCAGGAAGCAGTAACACCAAGCAGTATGGCAGCCGGTAAAAAGGAGCAATAGAACCACCCGGTGCCATTATGAACAATAAAAGCCACTGGGAAGTTCAGGAAAACAAAACAATTTATCTTTTTTCCTGAGGCATAAAATTCATGCAGTCTGCTCCAGTGGAAATAAATGAGGCGCAGGTGGGTGCGTGGGTTCCCCCACCATAAAGAATAATTCCCTAAGAGGCAGTCAGCTTCAGAGGCACACAGAGCTTCTAGCTGGGAGGAAGGCTGTGTTGGCCAGGGGACTGGTTTATGTACAGGATCGCCAAATCAACAGCACCCCCGTCCCCTGAGATGTCTGGGACTAGCAGGTGGGGCCATGTGAGGTCATGAGGAGGGGTGGACAGAGATGGGACGGTCCCTGGGACTGGTGCTGGATCAGCTGATTGTGGAAATGGGTTACAAAAGACGAGAACTCGGACCCGGACCTTCTCAGTGGCGGCCCCCAGCCTCTGGAATTCCATCCCCAGTGAAGTGCGCTCTGCAGAGTCCCTGCTGGCCTTCCGGAAGGCTTTAAAGACCTACCTCTTCCGGGAGGCCTTTGGCGATTCTTAATTTAGTTTTTTTTTCCGCCATCATCTTCTGCCTGTTTTCCCCCCCAGGGTTTTTAGCTATTGAGGTGCCATAAGGTTTTAACGTTTATCATTTACTGTTATATTGTTGTGTTTGTGTAATCATTGTAATTTTCGTGTGGCTATTATAGCCGTTGTAAGCCGCTTAGAGTTCGCAAAGAAGATAAGCGGGGTATAAATGCAAAAATAAATAAATAAATAAATACAAAAGGAATCCAGATTAATAGCTCCAGAATCAGGATAGAAACATGTCTAACCAGGTAATATGGTGACCTAGGACCAGAGGGAAAAGTCCTCCCACTGTTCTTCACCAGCCAGGTGAGCGGCAAAATGCAACCCAACGCCACCTGAGAAGTAGTCCAAATGGGTGCTTGGGCATTAAGGTTAAAAACTGGGAGATTCCTGTTTTCCAGCAAGAATTCATAACCTACATTATAAAGGAATTAATTCGTTCCAAATGAAATCCTGTTTGGCAAATTTCCCTTTATACAAATTTCCCATAGGAATGCATTGAAAACGGAGTAATCCCTAATCGCGACCATTTTTATGTTATATGGATTCACCCCAGAGGCCATTCTGCTAAGCAAATTTCTCCAGAATTTTTTATGTTATACAGATTTTATGTTATACAAACTGTTTGTTATACGAGGGTCCACTGTAGTTAGATCAAGACTCCTGAACATACAGTAGACAGATAACCAGATTCAAACAAACCGTGTTTGCTCACCGCTGTGTCTTCTTAAATCACCATTCTGTCCTAGTTAACAAAGAGTCCATTATCTCCCGAATCCAAAGTGCTGTTTGTTAGAATTTGAAAAATTTATTTTATGGGGTGCTGAGGTGTTGCCGTAAAAAGGAAAAATTCCTTTTAAAAGATGACTCCGATTGGTGCTTTAAAAGCTATGCTACAATTGGAAACATACTCTCTGAAGATAGCTTATGCTACAAAAGCAAAACACCTTACAAAACTAAAACAGCTCAAAGTAAACATTAATGCTTCCTTGTGTCAAACGGAGAAAAGAATGGAAATGAAGTTTGAACTGCTGCTGGTGTTGTGCTCTACCTAGAATGTCAATGGATAAAGAAATGCCGCAAAATGGACGTGCAGCAGACCTCTATTACAAAAATGAGAGCAAAAGGATATTGCACTGCAGAAGCTTTTACAAAACAGTGTAAAAGGGGAAAAGGATAAATGTTATATTAAGCAGCTTCCTTAATTATAAGCAATTAGAGGAAAACAAATGTGTTGTTCGTTTTATAAGGCGTTGGCCTCATAATTAATAATTCCCTAATTCAGTGGCATAACAATAAGGAGGATGAAATCGTGCAATATTCTGTTGTTGTACTGATGAAGATATCATGCAGTTTTATTGTGCTGTCTTCAATGTACTGTATTGTCCGCACATTATGTCAGTCTAGTCGGTGCTGCTCAAGGGAGGGCAATTTTACTCTGACCTTGATGGCCAGAAGCTTTGTAAGCCAGGTTTTGGAGATACCAGAAACTGGGCTTAGGCTTCTTAGAAAGAGAGACCCTTGAGACGAAAGTCTTCCTGACCTTAAACCGGTCGTCTTTTCATTGGTTAGAAAGTTTAAATTCCGACAAAAGGTGTTTTGATAAAGGACGTTTCACTAGATTAAAAACAGAGTGTACACATGCAGGGATTATATAATGGAGAGAGGCCTTTTGTGTGGAGCAAAGGGAAGAAGCAGGCATTCTGAGAGAGGACAGGAGGTAGTAACAGAAATAGCAGAAGCCACAGATTCTAAGGGTTGTCCGGAATATTTTCTCACCAAGCCTAAGAATATCTGTGAAGATTCTCAGTCACCCAGGTGAGGCTATCGAGAATATGAGTCATGGAACCTGGACTGCTTTTCTTCTGAGAGGGAAACGTTCCGCTATTATATGTTTTTAACTTGTAAACCGCCCAGAGTTCCAGTTTGGAAGATGGGTGGTATAAAAACGAAACAAACAAACAAACAAACAAACATTCAGCCCAGCAGCTTCATCAGTCCGAGGAAGGTTGGTAGGAGACCTCCAAACGGTACCTCCCTTGGGTCTGAATAGGCTTATTAGATGGACAATGGCTGGTGTGCGTGTGAAAGTCACACTTCTGTAGCCCTTCCAAATTCCCATTAAGCATGGGTCATTAGCAGTGGCCTTCCTGGTAGAAGTGTGAGGTGGTCCTGATTTTTCTGGGGGTAGATGAAAGGCCAGCATGATAAATAGGGAATGCCTAAGTCCCCCACTCCTGTTGAGAGGGATTTTCTATACATACATGAATGGGCTCCCTGACCCTTGTCTTGAACCACCTCCACCAGGAAGTGTGCTAATGATCAACACTTGAAGGGTGTTGCGAAGGGCTGCATAAGTCTGACTTTCACAAACACACCAGCCATTGTCTATTTAATGAGTCTATTCAGACCCAGGTGAAGTGAAGCCAAGGTGGAGTATAAATTGGACGTCTCCTACCCATCTTCAGACTGAGGAACCTAATGGGATAAGTAGCAGAATGTTTCAATCACACAAGAAAAGTCCAGTTGCCATGACTCAACTTCCAGATCACTTTACCTGGATGACAATCTTCACAAACCTTCTAAGGCTTGGTGAGAAAATATTTTCCTCTGCATTAACATGCTTAAACCTAGATAATGCTTCCGTATTTTGTATTTTCTTTTCACAAGATCTCTGATTTTCTTTCATATATCTTTTTAAAAAGCTTTTTGGGGTACTGCTTTGAACTTTTAACTGAAGTGTTCTAGAGATGTATTCTCTGGCTATGTAGGCTGTGAGCTCCTGTCTTCTAATGCTTCTGCATTTTTATTTCAACATGAATAGAGTTCTTGCCTAGTTTTTATACAGCTATAAGCTTACAATTGAGATGTATTTTCTTACTTAAGTAATGGTCCAAACAAAGCTTAAGGCTAATTTTGATAGATTTTTAAGCATGTGTGCCTACAGTTTCCCCCTTAGAGCTGTGAGACTGTCCTTTATAATTTCTGGATTTGCTACTTTTAAGTACAGAATCTAGAGATGATGTAAATAAAAAAGCCTCTACAGAATGAACAACCTCTGTAGTTGCCTGAAGTTATTGCAACAATGAAGACACTTAAAATGAGATACCCAGACAACAGTCTGCAATAACTTGATATTGATTACTTGTTTCTTTCTGGTATTAACCCTTTACTGGGATAATGTCAGCTATGACAAATCACACAATCGTTCTCTTTGCCTAGGTCTATATATTTGTGGGACTCCTGGGTGGTGGTGGTGGTGTCCTAATCAGGTTCTGATATGTTTGGCTTTTACACAGCTTCACCTGATACTGGAAGCCTTTTTTGTAATTGCTTTTAATATGTATGTAAGAACATTTTAAAAAATTATCCAGAAGAGTGGTACAATTTTTAAACACCCTTTTGTACACTGGAAAAATATGATAGTAAACTATTAATTGGAATTGAATTGATTTCTACTTTTGCTACATTTTGCATTGTGATGCTATGAATGGCTGAAACCACGTGGCCTCTCCTTCCTTTTTTGTTAATCACATTTTGTACATTGGACTAAATAAAGGACTCATGGTAAAGCCATGTCTCTCTCTCTCACACACAAAACTCAGTCTCCTTCGTTCTCCAGCACTGCTCATGCTAAGATTTGTTTCCCTGTCTGAAAACTCAAGGAGACACAGCAAGCATGTGGATACGTGTTATCTCCAGGCTTAAAAGGAGGGTGCCTCAAAGTGCCATACGCAGGGGAGTGGCATCA
Source organism: Phrynocephalus guinanensis (assembly GCA_037367245.1). Classification (NCBI taxonomy): domain Eukaryota; kingdom Metazoa; phylum Chordata; class Lepidosauria; order Squamata; family Agamidae; genus Phrynocephalus; species Phrynocephalus guinanensis. Next base: position 176,581,354 of record CM074733.1, on the reverse strand, counting down.
GGAGACAGGTATCTAGATATCTCATGTGCTCCAAGAAGCATCAGGTGGGGCCCCTGAGAGATACAGGAAGCTGGACTACAATGGGCCCTTGGCTTGAATCATAGAATCATAAGTGTTGGAAGAGACCTCAAGGGCCATCCAGTCCAACCCCCTGGCATGCAGGAACCCCCATCACAGGACTCCCGAGAGATGGCCATCCAGCCTGTTGTTAAAAACCTCCAAAGAAGGAGACTCCACCACCCTCCTTTGTGGTAGCATATTCCATTGTCGAACAGCTCTAACTGTCATGAAGTTCTTCCTAACATTTAAATTGAATCTCTTTTTCTGTAGTTTGAGACCATTGCCCCACCAGTCCCTTCTTCAATGTGACATCCTTTCAAATATTTAAACATAGCTATCATATCCCCTCTCAGTCTTCTTTTTGTAAGGCTAAACTTTCACAGCTCCCTAAGCTGTTCCTCATAAGACATTTCTTCCAGACCTTCAGCCATCCTGGTCGCCCTCCTCTGCGCCCGCTCGAGGTTGCCAACATCCTTATTAAATTGTGGCGCACAGAACTGGACACAATACTCCAGGTGGGGTCTGACCAGAGCAGAATAGAGTGGGACTATAACTTCCCTTGATCTAGACACTATGGTTCTGTTGATGCAACCAAGAATCGCATTGGCTTTCCTGGCCGCCGCATCACACTGCTGACTCATATTCAATTTGTGGTCCACCAAGACTCCCAGATCCCTTTCACAGGTACTATTTTCCAGCCAAGTATCCCCCATCTTATATCTGTGCAATTTGTTCTTTTTACCTAAATGCACCACCCTACATTTCCCTCTGTTGAACCCCATTCCGTTAGCTTTGGCCCAGCACTCTAACCTGTCAAGGCCCTTTGGGATTTTCATCCTATGCTCTAGGGAATTAGCAACCCCACCCAATTTGGTATCATCTGCAAATTTGATCAGCCTACTCTCTATTCCATAAGAACACAAGAAAAGCCATGCTGGATCAGGCCAAGGGCCCATCTAGTCCAGCTTCCTGTATTTCACAGTGGCCCCATCAGATGCCTCTGGGAGTGCACGACTCTAGCTGTCTCTTGATACCAGCAGAGCTCTTCATATATTCTTATGTACTTCAGCCATCAACCTGAGAATTGGTGGATCCACACATCCAGAAGCAGACAATGCTTTTGTTGGTCTTTCCTGTGCTGTTAGCAACAGCAACAACGGTGTTGCATCAAGGCAATTAGGATGTCTGGAGGCTCTTTCTAGGATTTCCTAGGTATTTAGAGGTGTTCTACCATTCCTTCCCTCTGGCAGTGCTCTGAAGCTCTGCAGCTCGTCCAAGGGCATACAGGACAGCTTTTGTCCAGTGGGGAATCTTCCAACCTCTCGCTAGATATCTAACTTACTGAGCAATCAAGCCAGTCCCCTTCCTTCCATCCAGGTGTTAAAGATAAAATTAACCTTTAGGGGGTGGGTGGGGGTGAGTGGGTGGGGGTGGAGTGGGGAAGGAGGTGAGAAATCTAATTCAGTGCCACCACTGTTGAACTCAAAGGCATACACTCTTTTGGAAAGATTAACGCTCCAAGTCCTAACTCTGGATGGGTGGAGGAATCTGCCCAGGGAGCTTGCGACTGGAAGGCACCCACCACTGCCCAAATTTCAGCCTGAAATCCCACTGTTCTCATGAGCCAGCTCTGCATATCTGCCAGTTTTGATCCATTTCCATTTCTCCCCATCTGCATTTCTTAGAATCTCAATTTATTTTCCCAGGCAATGAAGGAATTTGTGAACTCTGCCAAAGTCTTCCAAAAGATGGTCTGAAATAAAATTATTACTAGAGATGGGCATGAGTCAGAACAAGGTCAAACGAGGGTGGGTCGGGACGCCCTCTGAACCATGCAGGAACCTTGGAAATAAGAAGCAATTTGTGGTTTGGATTTTTCTGTTTCATGCCTGGGGGAGGCGAGGAGGACCTAACTCTTCCACCCCCTCTGCCACCTGCCTGTTCCCTTCCTTCTACCCCCATTGCCTCCCTATGGAGGAACTTAATTTCATGCAGAAGTTAAGCAGAATGGAACCCAGCAAAATCAATACTGTGGTGCCAGACAATTGTCTTCTAGCATGATAGTGGCAGCTGCTAAGGAGAGTTTTACCGCACCAGATCAGACAGGAGTACGACTCACTGACGGGTTCAAGAGGATCATTCCCATCACTAGAGATGGGCACAAATTAATTTGTACTGCTCTGTATGAAGTTCACTGGGTGGCACCACAGGTGCCATGCATCACCCCAGCCAACCCTCAGCTGGCTGACTGGCTAGCCCACTCACCTTTTAAGAACATAAGAACATAAGAAGAGCCATGCTGGATCAGGCCAAAGGCCCATCTAGTCCAGCTTCCTGTATCTCAGAGTGGCCCCACCAGATGCGTTTGGGAGTGCACGAGATTCGATCTCTGTCTCCTGATACCACTCCCCTGCATCTGGCCCTTGAAGTACCCCCATTTTAAGCCTGGAGATTACACATCTCCCTCATGGTTTGTAACCTGTGATGGACTTTTCCTCCAGGAATCTGTCCAATCCCCTTTTGAAGGCATCCAGGCCAGATGCTGTCACCACCTCCTGTGGCAGGGAGTTCCACAGACTAACAACACACTGGGTACAAAAATATTTTCTTTTGTCTGTTCTCACTCTCCCAGCCCTCAAGTTGAGTGGATTTCCCCTGGTTCTGGTATTTTGTGAGAGGGAGAAGAGCGTCCCTCTATCCACTTGACTCATGCCCTGCATTATTATGTACGTCTTTTGTTAAATGCTTTTGTTGCACGCTGCCAGAGTCCTTCTCCAGCACTGTTCCAATCTGGGTAGAAGCTCAGGCTGCCCTTCTGCACCTCCTCCGGCGGTCAACCCCTTAGACAAGGAGGTGAGATGGGGATTCTCCCTGTGCAGCCAATTTGTGCTGATCTCTACTAATTGCTACTTCATAATCCAAAGAAATGAGCAGGTCTTATACTCAAAAATAAAAAATAAATACAGTCTCACAGAACCTGGAAACATTAGGTAAAATGTGCACTAAAAAAGGCATCCAAACCTTTATGCAGACTTGTGGAACAATTCCAAATTATGCTAAAATAGGATGAAAACTGTCCCATGTTTTGAAAATGAGAATTGAGAGGAGCTGAAAGGCAAACATGGACTCATCTCCAGCCACGCATTCTCCAAGGCTTTGCCCCACCCCAAATAATTATTTCCCCTCCTGCCTGTAGAAATGGTACAATATGTAACCTGCTCAGGAGCTACACTGGATTGTGCGACGTTACCTGTACTAGCTCTTTGGACTCCAACAGTGTACATGAAGGACAAAGCTGAAAGTGGGGGCAGGAATTGTATGATCTGCAGAATTTATTACCAACGGGGCCATCTTACCGACTTGAAAGAATACGACCCCGCTCCCAACCTCTTCCTTTCTAAAGTCATGACGGACCTGAAGGATTTCGTCCCAAAAGCAAAGCTGCCCTGAGGTTCCTTACACAAAGGCTCCAGCAGATATTTCAAGAGGGAAGAATGGAGATCCCCCCCTCTGCCGTTTCTATAGTTACTTCCCTCTGCCTGTCTGGGCTGTATTCCGGAATGGCTGTCAAAAGAATAGGTAGGCAATGTCCTCCAACGTCCCTAAGAACAATCAGGGAGCTGGTCAAGACGAGGCGTTAATAATAAATTTAGAATTGCAGAACTGGGTCTGGCCCCTGTCACGGAGGCCCGGTAGGGAATTCTCAATCTTTGAGCTATCCAGCAGTTATGAAATTCATATTTCAAAAAAAAAAGAGGCACCCCCTACTGCAGGTAAATCATTTATATGATATCAAGCAAGTGTGCCATTAATTTCTGCATCCCCTGTTGTCAGGGGCATAGGCAGCGCAGCACCATTTTAGAATAGGCAACGTTCACAAAAATGAGGAATTAGTTGCACTTCCTGTTGGAGGGGAGGATTCAATCATATTCTCTCCCTCCACAGATGAAAAGCAAAGCAAAGGCTGCCAGGAGATGATAATATGTATTTTGTTGTTTGCAGCGGAGGGGGGGGCTGTTAAAGTAGAAGCGCTCCTTTGATACCATGTGTCATTCCTTTTATCTGAACCAAACATGGAGAGAAAGGAAAGAAACGAACGGCTTGGATCATGGAATAAATTATCAGAAGGATGCCCATGGAAGAAATGTTTTCCGTTTCTTCCTCTTGCCTTTTGCTGTTTCAGCATACAAACCCCCAAACGATGATGGGTGAGGGACCCTCCCAACCAATATGATGGGTGCAAATAACTATTGGCAGAGGAGGGAACCCAAATCCAACTTGGGAGAAGATATATTGCAGTTGGCCAATCTTTCAAAGGTTTTCACCACATTTTGTGAAATCAATTGAACATTTTTGTCCAGTTTCTCCATGCGAAGGACACATTCTCCAACAGGTTCCTGGAACTGTTCCTCCTCACAGTTGGCAGTGGCTGCAAAACAGCTGTGTTCACACCCACGAAAGCGATAGCAGCAACAACAGTACAGGCAACCCAGTCGCCATTTTGTTTCCTCCACGGTCCTGTCTACCTAGCATCACGTTAGGAGATGGTAGGTGAGAAGATGCCACCACCAAAGCAACAACAAACAACAAAAAGCAACACTGGTGGATGAATTTTAGAAATAATTCCCTCTTCTTAGGGAAGTAATTAAAATGAAAACACACAGAATACTTTGGGGGGGACCTTCTGAGAAGCATTTGAGGCACATTTGTAGATAAATTTTGTTGGGGGCTTGTAGTGATACCCCCTTGGGAGATATTAATAAGCACCCAGCCAGCCTCCTGCACAGGGTCCCATGGGAATCATTGACCCCCACTGTCATGGGGCCTGACTCAGAGGAAGCCAGCTGGCCTTATCTCTTCCCCCAGATTAGTCATGAGATGGCGTGTAAGGAAATAACAAGCTAATTGTTATCAAGACCCTCGCAAAGTGACATGCCATGTCACCTAAGCCCTCCCCAGGAATTCATCAGCCTATCCCCTCCGGACACATAGGCTATCAGGTTAAAAGAGAGGAGGTTTTAGGACTAATTGATAAATTGAGGATTAACAAGTCACCGGGCCCAGATGGCATCCACCCAAGGGTTATTAGGGAACTGAGAAATGAAATTGCAGATCTCTTAACGGTTATATGCAACTTGTCTCTTAAAACGGCCACAGTGCCGGAGGACTGGAGGATAGCAGATGTCACACCAATTTTTAAAAAAGGAAGGAGGGGGGACCCAGGAAACTACAGGCCGGTTAGCCTTACATCTGTCCCAGGGAAGATGGTGGAAGGCCTCATCCAAGAGAAAATCTTAAAACACATAAAAGAACAAACCTTGCTGAGAGAAAATCAGCATGGCTTCTGTAAGGGTAAATCTTGTCTTACAAACCTTTTAGAATTTTTTGAAAACGTCAACAGGCACGTGGATTTGGGTGAACTGGTGGATAGAGTCTATCTGGATTTTCAAAAGGCTTTTGACACAGTCCCTCACCAAAGGCTGCTGAGAAAATTGCATAGTCAGGGGATAAGAGGGCAGGTCCTCTTATGGATTGAGAACTGGTTGAGATCCCGGAAACAAAGAGTAGGTGTCAATGGGAAATTTTCACAATGGAGAGAAGTGAAAAGCGGTGTGCCCCAGGGCTCGGTCCTGGGACCGGTGCTTTTCAATCTGTTCATAAATGACCTGGAGACAGGGATAAACAGTGAGGTGGCCAAGTTTGCAGATGACACAAAACTTTTCCATGTGGTAAAAACCAGAGAAGATTGTGAAGAGCTCCAGAAGGATCTCTCCAAACTGGGGGAGTGGGCTGAGAAATGGCAAATGCGTTTTAATGTAACCAAATGTAAAGTAATGCATATTGGGGCAAAAAATCCAAACTTCATCTATCAACTCATGGGCTCTGAGTTATCCATGACGGATCAGGAAAGAGATCTTGGTGTGTTGGTGGACAGCTCCATGAAGGTGTCTCCCCAATGTGTGGCAGCAGTGAAGAAGGCCAATTCCATGCTAGGGATTATCAAAAAGGGGATTGAAAATAAAACAGCCAACATTATAATGCCGTTATATAAAACAATAGTAAGGCCCCACCTGGAGTATTGTGTACAATTCTGGTCACCGCATCTCAAGAAAGACATAGTAGTGGAACTGGAAAAGGTGCAGAAGAGAGCGACTAAAATGATTACTGGGCTGGGGCACCTCCCTTATGAAGAAAGGCTAAAACAATTGGGCCTCTTTAGTCTGGAAAAAAAAGGCGCTTGAGGGGGGATATGATTGAGACATACAAAATAATGCAGGGTATGAGTAAAGTGGATAGAGGGAAGCTCTTCTCCCTCTCTCAAAATACCAGAACTAGGGGACATACACTCAAATTGAGTGCTGGGAGAGTAAGAACTGACAAAAGAAAATATTTTTTCACCCAGCGTGTTGTAAGTCTATGGAACTCCCTGCCACAGGATGTGGTGATGGCATCTGGCCTGGATGCCTTCAAAAGGGGATTGGACAGATTCCTAGAGGAAAAGTCCATCACAGGTTACAAACCATGATGGAGATGTGTAATCTCTAGGCTTTAAACCAGGGTACTTCAAGGGCCAGATGCAGGGGAGTGGTATCAGGAGACAGATATCTAGTCTCATGCGCTCCCAAACGCATCTGGTGGGGCCGCTGTGAGATACAGGAAGCTGGACTAGATGGGCCTTTGGCCTGATCCAGCATGGCTCTTCTTATGTTCTTATGTTCTTATGTTCTATCACGCCACATCTTATGTCCTGCCTTTCACAGCTAATAAAAGTGTATGGCCTCCTGTTTGCAAGAGGAAGAAGAGCATGGAGGCCTGGCTTTGTTGAACCCAATAATGTGCCTATGTGTGGAATCATTTTCCTACAGGGGCTGCCAACAATTGCCACAGAGACGACTGTACAATAAGAGAAAGGAGATAGATCCACAGTCCTCTTCAGCTCTCTTGCAGGAAAAGGAAGCTTATGCATGAGAATGTTTTACCCCTGAGAAATTTGCTGGATTTTTTCATTGTTTGAAATTCTTTCTGAGGAGATTTCTTTTTATTATTATTAAACTAAATGAGAATGGTTGAAATTCCCTTGGGAGAAATTGTCAGCTCAGCACTAGTTGATTCTCGGTAGTCCCTTCTACACCAACCCATATTATTCAGGAAAAAAAACCCTGACCTTTGAAGGGTACATGTGGCTTCATTGGCATGAGGCCATCTGTCACGTCATCTTTTTTCTTTTTAAACAAAATTAATTATTTTTTAAAATTGACAATCCACTTAAAATTACACGTACCGCTAGATATAACTTGTTATATATAACATAGAGTCTTCTTTTCTTAGCATTTGTCCCATATAATAAAGACTAGTAATGCAGCAAATTAAACATTCTTAAATTATCTAACAATCCAAACCAATTTCTATTTTATCCAATTTTGTTTTTGCTATAAAACCTGTGATCAGTAGAGATGGCCATATTTTCAGGAAAGTCTTCCCTGTATAGTTTAAACCTTCTAGTCTGGTTTTCCATAACTGCTACATCTATCATGTTCTCGTCCTGCTTTTCATTTATTTAAGGTCTCAGGTTGCCTTGAGTTCAACCAAATGAGACATTGCTATCAGGTGACTAATTATTTATTACAACATCAAAGCACTTATTTAGCAAAGATTAATCGTCAGATTAGTTCACATGCCAAACTGGACTGGATCCTTATGGGTCTTAGAAAAAGGTTTGTGGCCATGTCATCCTAGCCATGTCTCAGCAGGAACCGGGCTGGCTCTGTCCCACCTCAGTCCACCACTCGTTGGGAAGCAGGGGGACTCTCTCTCTCTCCCACCCCCACAAAGAAGTGGATGGCTGCACAGGGAGGCAGGCAAGAGCCGGCTGGGGGGGCTGCTGTAATTTGGCAGGGCTAGGATGATATCAGCCATGTGTGCCTTGCTAAGACTTGTCCGGTTTGAAGGGGGTGTGGTACGGGGCCGTATCAGCACGGGTATTCATATTCATTTCCTCAGGGAAACTTCCTTGCAGTTTCTCTGGTGCACGGTGCAGAGGAAGAATCCAGGCCCAGTTTTCCGAAAGAACTGGATTTTCTGCCCTTCTGTTCACAAGAGAGACTTCCCTGCCTCCCCCAAATGCAGTTTCTCCGTTTTACCCAGAAGCTGTTTCCTTTGGAGAAGTCAAGCCAGGCAGGTTTCCATTCAGCCACCTTTATACATTGAATTATACATTCAAGGGCCAGATGCAGGGGAGTGGTATCAGGAGACAGATATCTAGTCTCATGCGCTTCCAAAAGCATCTGGTGGGGCCACTGTGAGATACAGGAAGCTGGACTAGATGGGCCTTTGGCCTGATCCAGCATGGCTCTTCTTATGTTCTTATGTTCTTATGTACTCTCTGGTTCCATCTAATGGCCAGTCCTGTCAGTACACCTTGGGATGGCGTATTCCTATGTTTTATTTGATTATTTTTCCAGGATGTGGATAAGTGAAACTGTATGTACTAGTCCTACTGTTGCAACCAGTGGCCAGTAAGTCACCAGATCCACAAATCAAAAACGTTTGGCTTAGGAAAGAGTTCATCTTGTTCCCGACCAAGGGGATGATCTAAACAGCATTGGATGAACACCCTCAACAATGACATGAATTTGTCCCTTGGTTCACCTGGACCTAGCCCATGACCATGCGAAGTGGAGCACCAAAACAAGGATAGTGGACCCCCACCACCAAGTGGAACAAACAAGAAGAAGAAGAAGAAGAAGAAGAAGAAGAAGAAGAAGAAGAAGAAGAAGAAAGAAAGAAAGAAAGAAAGAAAGAAAGAAAGAAAGAAAGAAAGAAAGAAAGAAAGAAAGAAAGAAAGAAGAAAGAAGATGGGAATACACTGCACACCAATGTCAGGAAATGCTTTCCTGACATTTGCAAGAGGAGGGCATGATGTCCAGCACAAGAAGAGCAGGATCCAAATAAATTCTTTGTACTCTCCTGGAAACAGAGAGCCCAGTGCTTGAAGAAGGTCTGAGAATGTCTTCCTTGCCTCAGTCAGGAGAAAGTCTCATGCTGAGCTTTCTAGCTTAAGAAACGTGCGATCTGACAAAAGTTTGTTCTGGGTATTTATAGGATGATATTTCGTGTACTCCAGGAAATGGGCAAACACAATATTAACTCCTTCAGTGTGCTGTATCCACCTTGCCTCATCATTGAGTATTCTATCTGCTGAACTTACTGTTCTCTATTCTTAAATCACCACTTCCAAAAGTCACAGAGGTCAAGCGACATGAAAGCAAACTCTTCTGGCAAGCCATTCCTAACTTAAATGGGACAGCAAGATAAAGCATATGGAACAGGTGATCTGAGCTCCTGCTGCTCATACCTGCGGTTCTCCAGTTCTGATCCTTTGCCTCTTGGCTTTGGTTTGTTTTGATGCAGGAAAAATTAGGCTACACAGAGATATGACCAATAAATGTGCACTGTTCTTTAAACATGTGTTAAAGCCAGAGGAGTCCACCTGCAATGACTAGAAAGTAGAACTTCCTGACTAATCCTAGGCAGTATATAATTTGTGGAAAAAAATATTTTTCTGGAATGTATTCGTTTTAAAAAAGGGCCAAGAAAAAAGATAAGCAAAGGAATGAGAAAACATAAGGGATGATATGAATGGCAGCGAGGGCATGATGAAAAGAAATTGAAAATGTCTCTCTGACACAGCTTCATCAGAAATTGGATGATAGATCTTTGCACTGCATTAAGGGGGGAAATTGGGAAGTTCAGAAGGAATTCAGAAAAACGCAACACATTATTCTGGAGGCTAGAGTGACTGACTGAGCAGGAAAACCAAGACGAGTATCAGATGAATATCGTCACCGCGGGACGCAGAAGCGGGTGCATCAGGTAAACGAAGACAACAACTGTTCATTTCCTATTTCCTCCTTGATTCATTCGCAGAGCGATATGTATTCTGAACAAAACGCTGCATTACAAATCATTCTCACAAGACCTGATGTTTATTTACCAACCTGGTGGAATGCGGAGAACCAGTGGGATACAGCAATCCCAGGCTATAAACTCTATAGAAGAGATAGAGGGGGGCGGGTTGGAGGAGGAGTGGCCATCTATGTCAAAGAAGGGGTAAAATCCAGCAGAATGGAGATTGACAGAGGGTCTGACTCCACCATAGAATCACTGTGGGTTAAACTACCAGGTCCAAGGAGTGATGTGATCGTTGGAGTATTCTATCGTCCACCAGATCAGAAACTTGAGGGGGACCTTGAAATGAGGAGAGAAATCATGGAAGTGGCTAAAAGGGATAGGATAGTAATCATGGGGGACTTCAATTATCCCCACATTGACTGGGCCAATGCGAGCTCCGGGCAAAAAAGAGAAACTGAGTTTCTCGACTAGCTGAATGACTGTGCCTTAGAGCAACTTGTCACGGAGCCCACCCGAGAGCAGGCAACTCTGGATCTAATATTGTGTGATACTCAGGACCTGGTCAGAGGTGTGAATGTCACTGAGCCTCTGGGGAACAGTGACCATGCTGCTATTACCTTTGCCATGCATGTCGGAGGAAGAGTGTCAACCAAATCAGACATAAAAACCCTTGATTTTCGAAGGGCAAACTTCCCTCAGATGAGGAAACTAGTTAGAGAGAAACTGAAGGGGAAGGTTAGAAGAATCCAATCTCTTCAGATTGCATGGAGCCTGTTTAAAACAACAATAATAGAGGCCCAGCACAAGTGCATACCACAAAGAAAGAAGAGCTCATTTAAGTCCAAGAGGACACCGGCATGGTTAACGAGTGGAGTTAGAGAGGCTCTAAAGCGCAAGGAGAGGTCCTTCTGTAAATGGAAATCCTCCCCAAATGAGGAAAATAAAAAGGATCACAAACTCTAGCAAAAGAAATGTAAGAAGATGATAAGGGAGGCAAAGAAAGACTTTGAGGAACGAATGGCTAGCAATATAAAGGGTAATAATAAAAGCTTCTTTAAATATGTTAGAAGTAGAAAACCTGCCAGAGAACCAGTTGGCCCTCTGGATGGTGAGGGAAGAAAAGGGGAGGTTAAGGAAGACTTGGACATTGCAGAGAAATTGAATGAGTTCTTTGCGTCTGTCTTCACGACAGAGGACCTTGAGCGGATTCCGCTGCCTGAGCCGCCCCTCTTGACTAAAGAATTAAATCAAATACAGGTTAAAAGAGAGGAGGTTTTAGGACTAATTGATAAATTGAGGATTAACAAGTCACCTGGCCCAGATGGCATCCACCCAAGGGTTATTAGGGAACTGAGAAATGAAATTGCAGATCTCTTAACGGTTATATGCAACTTGTCTCTTAAAACGGCCACAGTGCCGGAGGACTGGAGGATAGCAGATGTCACACCAATTTTTAAAAAAGGAAGGAGGGGGGACCCAGGAAACTACAGGCCGGTTAGCCTTACATCTGTCCCAGGGAAGATGGTGGAAAGCCTCATCCAAGAGAAAATCTTAAAACACATAAAAGAACAAACCTTGCTGAGAGAAAATCAGCATGGCTTCTGTAAGGGTAAATCTTGTCTGACAAACCTCTTAGAATTTTTTGAAAAGGTCAACAGGCACGTGGATTTGGGTGAACCGGTTGATATAGTCTATCTGGATTTTCAAAAGGCTTTTGACACAGTCCCTCACCAAAGGCTGCTGAGAAAATTGCACAGTCAGGGGATAAGAGGGCAGGTCCTCTTATGGATTGAGAACTGGTTGAGATCCCGGAAACAAAGAGTAGGTGTCAATGGGAAATTTTCACAATGGAGAGAAGTGAAAAGCGGTGTGCCCCAGAGCTCTGTCCTGGGACCGGTGCTTTTCAATCTGTTCATAAATGACCTGGAGACAGGGATAAGCAGTGAGGTGGCCAAGTTTGCCGATGACACAAAACTTTTCCATGTGGTAAAAACCAGAGAAGATTGTGAAGAGCTCCAGAAGGATCTCTCCAAACTGGGGGAATGGGCTGAGAAATGGCGAATGCGTTTTAATGTAACCAAATGTAAAGTAATGCATATTGGGGCAAAAAATCCAAACTTCATCTATCAACTCATGGGCTCTGAGTTATCCGTGACGGTTCAGGAAAGAGATCTTGGTGTGTTGGTGGACAGCTCCATGAAGGTTTCTCCCCAATGTGTGGCAGCGGTGAAGAAGGCCAATTCCATGCTAGGGATTATCAAAAAGGGGATTGAAAATAAAACAGCCAACATTATAATGCCATTATACAAAACAATAGTAAGGCCCCACCTGGAGTATTGTGTACAATTCTGGTCACCGCATCTCAAGAAAGACATAGTGGAACTGGAAAAGGTGCAGAAGAGAGCGACTAAAATGATTACTGGCCTGGGGCACCTCCCTTATGAAGAAAGGCTAAAACATTTGGGCCACTTTAGTCTGGAAAAAAGGCGATTGAGGGGGGATATGATTGAGACATACAAAATAATGCAGGGCATGAGTAAAGTGGATAGAGGGAAGCTCTTCTCCCTCTCCCAAAATACCAGAACTAGGGGACATACACTCAAATTGAGGGCTGGGAGAGTAAGAACTGACAAAAGAAAATATTTTTTCACCCAGCGTGTTGTAAGTCTATGGAACTCCCTGCCACACAATGTGGTGATGGCATCTGACCTGGATGCCTTCAAAAGGGGATTGGACAGATTCCTGGAGGAAAAGTCCATCACAGGTTACAAACCATGATGGAGATGTGTAACCTCCAGGGTTTAAACCAGGGTACTTCAAGGGCCAGATGCAGGAGAGTGGTATCAGGAGACAGATATCTAGTCTCATGCACTCCCAAACACATCTGGTGGGGCCGCTGTGAGATACAGGAAGCTGGACTAGATGGGCCTTTGGCCTGATCCAGCATGGCTCTTCTTATGTTCTTATGTTCTTATGTTTCCAAGACTTACCGAAGAGGTAGGGAATTTTTTTGCCTTGCTTAAGAAATCCAGCTTTTAATGAAGCAGATGTCATGGGACCATGCAAATGATCCAGGTTTCTTCTCCCCCCCCCCTCATAGCGCCGACTGGCTGTTTCTGGGGACGATCGGCACTGTTTTTTAATTTTTTTTCCCCGACCCTGGGAGCACCAGGAAGCTCCATTGGGTGCTCTTTGTTTTAATTTTCCCCAGCCAGGTGGTCCTTTTTTAAATGCTCATGCCACCTGCTGGCCATGGGGCTGAACTGTGCTTTAATTTTTTTTTTTTTAGAAAAACAGTTTTGTACATGGGAACTGCTATCCCACATATTCATTCACGTGATGGGATGAAGAGGAAAATCTGAACCTTTACAATACTAATATCTTCCCCAAGTGAGATAGCAGTATCAGAGAGAAAAGAAACGACAACTCTAATTCCAAAATACAACTGAAAACTGGATTTTACCAGACGAAATCATTCAAAGGCCTCACCCTGGGTGGATGAATCCATCACTGTTGATTTGTCACAAATGCATGTTTTCTTTATCTCTAATTGTTTCCATCCTGACTATGAACAAACCCCTCCCCTCAAATTTTGATCAATCTTTATCAAGAATGACTGAAGTACCCACTGCAATTTGACAGAAACACTGCTAGTCTCAGGATTCTAGACTCTATAAGGAAGAATCAAAATTCTGAAATGGCATGTTTTAGGTTCTCACATTAAATGCTTTATTTTGTTTGTTTGTCTGTTTTCTAGGCCACTTTTGTCTCAATGAAGAGACCTGGGGCAGTTCAAAATGATTAAAATAAGTCCACAATAAATTACAAAGTTAAAATACAATGAAACATACAATGATATCTACAAAACAGTTACTTAATTATCCAATAGTAATTAAAAAGTATTTAAAACAATTAAAACACAATTAATGGAGCAAACAAATCAACATCCAGGAGGGTCCAATCCCAGTTATTAAAAAGTGTTCTGCTTTTTAATAACTAGGTTTAAAAGCTTACCTGATGATACAGGTATTTAACTGTTAGTGAAAGAATACAATTCTGTGTATGACACATTACTTTGAAGCACCAATGTTATTTAAATGATGATGATGACATAATGACTTGTCATATCATCAACCCCTCCTTTAGTATATTTACAGTATATTACAGGAGTACACCACTTCACATTTCCTAAATATTCTAGTATATACTGTATATACTGTGACACACTGGAGCAAAGCATAAGAACATAAGAACATAAGAAGAGCCATGCTGGATCAGGCCAAAGGCCCATCTAGTCCAGCTTCCCCGATCTCACAGTGGCCCCACCAGATGTGTTTGGGAGCACATGAGACTAGATATCTGTCTCCTGATCCCACTCCCCTGCATCTGGCCCTTGAAGTACCCTGATTTTAAGCCTGGAGATTACACATCTCCATCATGATCCCCTCCCTTTGGAGACTGGGCCTCAGGGCAGTATTCCAACATGAGAACGACCCCAAACCCACCTCCAAAATGACCACTGCCTTGCTATAGGTTAAAGGTGATGGACTGGCTAAGCATGTCTCCAGACCTAAACTCTATTGAGCATCTGTGGGTCATCCTGAAACAGAAGTGAGCATCGTCATGGAGGAGTGGAAGAGGACTCTAGTGGCAACCTGTGAAGCTCTGGGGAACTCTATGCCCATTTACATGGTTATACAACCTATATACTCACTGGTTTACATTGTAACCAGATGTCATTTCTTCAATGTTGTCACATGAAAAGATATACTAAAATGTTTAGGGATATGTGAAGGGGTGTACTCCTGTGATATACTGTACACATTTCAGTTTTGGTTTGGGTGCAACAGGATTTCAGGCAGCAATGATGATCATGATAATGACAGATCGATGAGTAAGCTTTTATAAAGGGCTTCTAAATATGTAAAATTAAATCAACACAGGCTTGTCCTCTTTGGGCTAATTGTCCATATGTTGACAGAGCTGCCAAGACTTTGATTCACTGAGTGACAAGACGTAGGCCTACTGTATATCTTTCCAATGTTGTCATGTAAGTCTTTAAGCTTAAACAACCCGGTCGCTGGTTAACCTCCAGGAAATAGGTATATTATTTAGTAACAGCTCCCCTTTCAAGAATCTATAACAGGATATGATCGAAATATATGCTGAAGAGATTGATCCCGAGAGCAGCCATGCCAGAGGTCTGAGTCGCTCAGACCTTTGTTGAAAAGATGTTGGGAGTGATTTCCGCTACTTTCTAAAGGTGACTTTGTGCTGAGTAGCTCACAGCAGAAGCTCCATGGATACAGATGGAAAGTAGGCACTTTAAATAAAAGCAAGACACAAAACACACTACTGGGAACTGGAGATGGGCACAAAGCAGAGAAATAGCATTTCATTCTGTTCCTTTTGCTATTTCATTTGACTTATTATCAACAATATTTTTTTTTACAAAAAATCACAAAACAAAATAAAACAACTCATTACACTACATGGGTCTGCTGCCTTGAACCCTAAAAGTACCAAATTTTGTATTCAAGCAGCTTAAGAGCTGGGGCAATAGGTTGAAAATTGCAATCTGTATGCTGTGAGGTGGAAGCTAGGAATGGATGATATACCAGTAAAAACAACATGTTCTGCTTATATACCACCCCATACCTCTTCAAGTAGTCTCTGGGCGGTTTACAGTTTAGTTACAATATGCAGGCTACACATTGCCCCTGCCCAGCAGGTTCGGTACTGATTTTACCAACCTTGGAAGGATGGAAGGCTGAGTCAACCATGAGCCTGCTACCTAGGATTAAACCCCAGGTCAAGCACAGTTTTACCTGCAGTAGAGGCATCTAGGAGCCACAGGGCTCCTTCTGTCAGATATATCAGTGCAGAGCATGATTTGATGGTGACTGGGAAATATCCCATGCAAAAATCACGTGAAATCAAGAGGATACGGTAAGATCTGGCTTCTTCTACCCATAAACCTCTTTTATTTAAATTTAAAGAGAGAGGATTGGCTGGTGGCTACATGTCCTCTCTCTTTAAATTTGAATAAAAGAGGTTTATGGGTAAAAGAAGCTGGATCTTACCGTATCCTCTTGATTTCAGATGGGTTTTGCATGGAATCTTTCCCAATCACCATCAAATCATGCTCTGCACTGATATATCTGACAGCCCATCTCTTCCAAGACGGAGCACTATATCTTACTGGTGTATCATCCATTCCTAGGTTCCACTTCTCTATAAGCAGATTGCAATTTCTAACCTGTTATTTTGATTCTTGAGGATGGTATTGGTATGTTCTAACAAAGGAAAATGGAATGTTTTATTTCCAAAATAGAAAATGGTGTTTTGTTTTATTATTTAACTGAATACTTGCTTTGTGTTTCATTTTGTTTTATAACATTTTATAACCTTACAAAATGATGAAATAGCATGTTATTTTGTTTTGTGTCCTTTTATACTTGGATCCCGTGCTTCTCTGTTTCCTGCTGTTAAGGACTTGGGAAGGAGGCAGACCAGCTAGCTCAGGGATGGTGAACCTTTTTGCCACGGAGTGCCCAAAATCAACAGCGGCAGTGGTCGAGATCAGCGGCAGGTTCGCCATCCCTGAGCTAGCTGATGAGCCCTTGTTGTTTGTGTATTTCTGCTTTCATGCCATGAAGTTCTCTTTGCTTTAGTAGTGGATGCTTTGGCTGCGCGTTGCGTGTGACCAGAGCACGCCACACAGAAGATGGAATCTGCAGTGCTGTTATAGCATGCTCTTCTAGAGTATGCATACACATATAGAGAAGTAGTGGTTCAAATCTACTCGGGATATAACATTTTGGGAAACTGGAAATCTTTGCCTTCTCTTTTGCCTCCTCCTGTGCTATTTTATTGTGTTTATTGTTTTACCTTTCTGTTGTTAGCCGCCCAGAGTTCCCTCCCGGGAAGAAGGGCGGGATATAAGCTTCACAAATAAATAAATAAATAAATAAATAAATAGCAGACTGTGTTTCCAGGTGCACACTGTGTACCTTTCTGCAGCTGAGGACTCGGCCCTCTGATAACATTCATCTGTAACAGCAGTTAAAACTCTTGAAATCTGTGCCAAGCACCAGGCAGGCATTGATCAAAACCACTCACTTTACATAACCAATGTCCTCAAAAAAAAGAAGACCTGAGCTTGCAAAAGCAACCAAAGTCTTCATGGGACTTGACAGATGGGATCCAGTCTCAGTGGATGTCTGATTTGATCTATTTAATGACAGAGACAGAGAAGAAAGAAACCAGAAAAGACATAAAAGAGCCACCACAAAATTCCTTGCTTCTTGAATATGTGATTATGGTTTTATGGTGGATTCAGTTACAGTTAGAGATGGGCATGAAACAGAAAAATGGCGTTTTGGTTTTTCGTTTGTTGCTGAGAGGTCTGTTTCGGTTCGTTTCCGTTTGTCATGAAATTTTTGAAAAATTTTGTTACCGTTTTTCGTTTTTTCAATTGTCGTTTCTACCCGCTTTTGCGCGATTTTTAAAGCATTTCAGTGCGCAGGCATCCCCCAACGCCCCAGACCAGAGGGAAAACACTAAAAAATGAATGCTGGCAGAGACACAGTATAGACTAGGTATGCAGGGAGGCTGCAAAGGCAGCGGCGGGTGTTGCCCAGGGTGCAAGGCAGCCGCAGAGTAACTGCACTGCAGGGCAGGGGAGGGTACTCACCAAGAGGTACGCAGCACACACGCGCACAGGGAGGCTGCAGGACTGAAGCTAGAGGCGCAGCAGAGACAGCAATCCCACCCTAACTCCCACCAGAGACTGCAAGGAGGACGGGGGCGGCCAGAGCTTTTTATGCCCTCTGTGGCTGCTAGACCTGCCCGCCCAGTCTGCAACCTGGGCATGCTATTGCTTGAACATGATCCCACATCACATGGGTTGCCTCCATTTTGTGGCTAGTGGTGACGTCCATTTTAAAGGGAAAAGAAAAATACATCGCGATGGGCGAAGACTAAAACAAACGTTTTAAGGACCCCAACCCCCCTGGTAGGTATTATCAGAAAATATAAACAATTATCACTGCGTTTTTATGGACATCCAGGGTGTTAGCAAATAAGGGTTTGATTCGAGAAACCATGAAGTCCCTTTTGTGTTTATAAAGAATGGGGGTGGTTGAGTTGAAGAAGGGGTGTCTGGATGATACCAGAATTCATAATGCTGAGATCTGTGCTCTGAAGTAATGTTTGGTTTTCCAATCCTAAATTGCTCAGAATTTTAAAGCAATTATGCTGAAGGTTATTGATGGAGGCACACCCTAGTTGCCGCATACTTGGAGAACCTACTCAAACCCGTCTTACTTCATGTCCTTTTTGTCTCTGTTAGTATTGCACTTAGAAGCAGTACATTAAAATGTTACTTCATGTCCGTTGCACAACTACTGAAATTTGGCTTGACCACGCCCCCCGAACGGGTGCTAAGCGCAACAATACTGTACTTGTTGCTAGGGTTTTTCCTTGTCACTCTTTGGGCGTTTATACATGACCCCTAAGCTCCGCCGCAAATGGCTGCAAGGTCCGGACCTTAAAAATGTTTACCCACCAGCTCCGGACTTTGCAGACAATTAAGTGCGACCCCGCCCACTTTAGCGCGACCAAACTGCACTTTTATTGTACCTGCTTTTTGGAGGTGACAAATATTTGATCCGGTGTAAGGATAGTGAGTGCGGGGCTCTCCTGGCTTCTGTTTGTTCTTTTTTTGCGCCTCGCCCCTTTAAGAGATCTGAATGCTGCCCGGAACAAAACGGAGGTAAACCGGCATTCTTTTCTTTCTTTTTTCTCCCTCCCTCAGGCAGCCAGCAACCAGGAAGTGTTGAGGGGGGTGGGGACAGAGGAAGAGCGACCAACCCCTAAGATCTCTGGTCCGAATTTAAGTGGCCAGAGGATCTTAGGGGTCGTGTAAAAAGGCCCTTTGTCCCCACTTTTTGTTCCGAGACAGGATACCATGTAGTAACGACTGTCATATAACAAAACATTAGTTTCTCTAAGAAAACTGTGTCTGTGGCTTTTTTTACTTTTCAGAAGCGAAATATCAAAAAAGAATTTTTAAGCCCCCCCCCCCCCCAAAAAAAGGAAAAAGGAAGCTAGACAAATCCAGTGTTTGTCACGGTACAAGACCGTGAGGTAATACTTGTCACGAGACAAGTTATCATAACCATGGGAACACTGAAAGAGGGACAAAACCACGTGATCGCGCCCAACGCTGTCACGGTACAAAACTAGTCATGGAACAAAGAAGGACGTGAAGTAACCGCCTAAGTCAACTGTGCATGCTTGAGCATCCTTACTATTATTTACTGAGATATGAGCCTACTATGTCCTTGAGATAAATCTAAGCAAGAACTAAGGAGAACCCAGAACTTCTTCCCACTATCTAGGCCTCGTGACAAGGGGCTGTGTGTTGGGCTACTGTTGTGTGTGTTAAGGGAAGAGGGCTATTCAGACACCCATACTGGGGAGCTTCAGTCAAGAATGGATAACCCTAGCATACCCAGCTTAGATGCTGAACCTGGTTATGGGGTGAACCCAAAAATTACTTTTACGTGAACTGTACTTGAAGATCGGTTTTGTTTCTTTTGTTAAAATCTGCACGTGGCTCTGGCAGGAGCTAGGGAATGCTTTTGAATCTATTACAACAAAAAAGCAAATCATAATATAGGAAACCCAGGCACCAAATAAGATACAATATAATAAACCCCCACTTCCCAGGGCAATGCCAGAGGAAAGGAATAGTAAAAAACGTCTGTGTATTTTCTACCTAGAAAAACTTGAACAGGGTTTGACTTGATGGGAAAGTATAACATAGTCATGTCCTTCATGCAGTTCTATAATTCATTGTGGACTAATTCCTGATTTATTATTTGTTTTGGTTCATAAAGTCTCAAAGTTTCAATGTACCCTTTAGGAAATCTTGGCTATTGTCGGTGCCGCTGACTCAAGCAGTGTGACTCCCAAGGACTTATGAACACTGTGTTAATTAATCTCCTGTGATAAATTGTTGAAAATTAATAGAACGAGATAACCAAAGTATCATGACACCTCAGCCTTGTTTTTAATAGCACTGGTGAAGGAAAGTATTTTGCAGAGCTCTGATCTGCAAAAATATTATTGTGGATTAACAAAGTAAAGGAAGCTTTTGAAATGTTCTATAAAGAGCAGATATTGTACTGGATATTGGTCTGCTAGCCTACATTTTGGTTTCATTCTGCTGCACCTATGGGAGATAATACTTCCCTGTTAAAATTAGCATTGTGACCACACAGGTATTTAGGAAAGCCATCTCTTAACAAAAATAGGTTATTTAGAAACACAGAAGCATTTGGAATGCAAATAAAATAAGTGACCATTTTTTAAAACAAAACACTTGTATTAGATACAATATTTAAAATTTATCTACAGTATTTTGCATGTTTTTCACAGGACCGAATATGACAAACAGAAAATCAAAATGATCTATAGCTCACTTGGAACTTTTAAACTGAAGTATATTTTCACCCTAAATCACCAACCACAATTTGTTTTAAATAAATATCTTTTGATGATAAGATTCTGTATTTTTTTCTAACCATTTTATTTCGTTAATACATTGGCTTTCTGTGCTCTTTTTCTTTTTTTATGAAACAAAGTGGTAACGCTAAGAAAGCTGTTTAGGACCAAATAAAACATTCAAATGCTTTATATAAGCATCTTAGTGTAATTCTATTGTGTCACCACTCCCATCTTCTTTGTATCCTACAGAAATATCTGGACAAAAAAAAAGAGTGAATTGCAGAAATAATTGTCTGTAATTAAGATATAAATGTGATGCCTCTTAATCTGGACTCTGACCAGATAGCCCACGCTGTCTCTGGTGAGGTGTTGCTAGACAATTTCAAGCTGGTCTTTCAAGTTGGTCTTCCTTCTTAAGACTCTGCACAGTAGTACTTACAGACACGGCTGGTGCTAGGTTTTTTTGCGCCCTAGGCGAGGGGCGGGGGGTGGGTGGGTGGGGTGGGCGGGGCGGGGCAGGGGGCGGTGCAGTGGGCGATGGGTGGGCAGGGTGGTGGACAGGTGGGGGAGGGGGCGGGGCGGGGCAGGGTCGGGGGACGGCAGATGGCGGGAGGCAGATGGCGGGGGGACGGTGACGGGCGCGGGGGGTGGGTGGCGATGGACGGACGGCGATGGGCGGGTGGTGCGGGAAGGATGGTGGTGGCCAGTGGTGGGGGGCGGTGGGGGGGCAGCAGGCTGTCCAGCGCCCTCTCTTCATTTTGGCGCCCTAGACAACTGCCTAGTTCGCCTTAAAGGAAGTGCCAGCCCTGCTTACAGACACTTATGGTTGGCGAAGTGGCAGGCATAGCATCGAAGGATGGATGGCGCTAGAGGTCACAAGCAAGGCTAGGGGGAATAATGGGCATCCATATGCATACAGGGACCTAGAGAGGGAGGGACGTGGGCCAGTCTTCACAGACAGACATAGCAGGAGGGGAACACAAGGACCACACCTTCCTCATGGGTTAAGTTGGGAAGCAGTAGTCTAAGCCTGCTGTAGGATAGCTGCCCTTATGGATAAATTTCCTTTAATTTTTAGATCTTTAAACAAGATGTGGAATGGAGGGTCAATCTGCCCATCATCAAATCAAGGACCAGTCCTCTGCAAAGTTGGATCTGTGACTGACCATCCTACTTTCTATGTACAGTGGTAACTTGTGTAAAGGAATTAATTCGTTCCAAAGGAATGTTAAGCAAATTTTCCTTTATACAAATTCCCATAGGAATGCATTGAAAACGGAATAATCTCATTTTTATGTTGTACAGATTCTCTCCATAGGCGATTCTGTTAAGGAAATTTCCCGTATCTCCAGAATTTTTTATGTTGTACAGATTTTATGTTATACAAACTGTTTGTTATATAAAGGTCCACTGTATCTGTGAAGATTCTCAGTCATCCAGGTCAGTTTACATGGAAGTTGAGTAATGCTAGGGATGGGCAACAAACGAAAAATGACATGCCATTTCGCTGTTTCATTAGCTAATGAAATGAAACGACGACATGTCGTGTCCTTACTTTAAAAACGATTTGGCGATTTTTCCTTTGAAATGAACCAATTCGTTTCTCTATAACTCACCTCCCTAGGGCCCTAGAGACCCCAAATCTGGAGTGATCCATCCTTGGACTCTCCCCTTTAAGCCTTCCAAATTTGGAGTGATCATGGCAAATGGGCTTCTTTTTTGAGAGAGAGCGAACGTTTCGCTGCTCATCCAAACAGCTTCGTCAGTTTCTATGTAACTCCATGGGAGAGGTACATCAACCAAAGCCTCAAACAAGGGGGAGCCATTAGATCCACCAAGCATCACTCTGGCTCATGAACCTCATATGTATTCACTGTGTGCATTTATGTTCTGTGTTTACTTTATTTCTGTACCTTCTTCCTCCCAGTAGTAAAGGGATTCAAGGTGGCCAACGACATGTGCCAAATACTTGTGTTTAGACATGCAGTGACTTAAGACATTAATATTAAAATACTATTAATCCTAATTCATGTTTTAAAAACCCTGAGTTTATTATCAAACAGATTTGAAGCTCAAGATAACAATATGTGGCATCCCTTTTTAAAAACTTCATGGCATTCACAGATTAAACGCCAGTATAAAAATGAAAGTTCCCACCTACTGGAAGAAGGACTATTAAGATGCAAAGAAATAATATTCATACTCTACAAAGTATTATGTGGGCCTAGCAGACCATGACTTACCCCTGATTGTGCCCAAATAATTACCCCCCCCCCATTTTTTCATCTCCCACTTTAGGTATTTTTAATCTTTAAAAACAGTGGTAAGAACTCCACTCAAGCCCTATTTTTAGCCTAGATAATACTAGTTCTTCTCATTTCTCTTTTTGATATTTAATGCCTGTCTTTCCTTATTACCATTTCATTACATTCGCCCACCCAGTAATTGTGGGATTAGTTTGTCATGATAATAAAAATAGCCAATATGTAAGATGGAGGCACAGGGACCTGGGAAGAAGTGAAGGATCTTCCAAGGCGTATTTACTAGAGATAGATGACAATTTGAAAACCATGTCAGATGACAATATTTTTGTCATCTGATTTTTCACTCAGGTAGCTATAGCCGATGTTCTGTATGGATTAATTAAAAGTTTAATGACGTATGGAATTCTCTCTCAGATAAAATAGTAGCTAGCTTTTCTTCAGCTTCCAACTACGTGGAGTATGTATATAGGAAGATGTGGTATTGGCAATTTTCATCGGGAAGGCCTTGTGCAATATGGCTTCCATATTTTATGCAACAACCTGTAGGTGGCACTGTACATTCACTGAAAGCTATTCAAGTTCTCAAACCTCTAAAATCCCTTAAGGATGGAGCGGTTGTTGTCACATGGTATCTCCTCCCAACCAAAACCAGCAAGAGAAGATGCTTTTCCTCAAAACTGAAACCAGAGTTCTGAAAGATTGTCTTTTGTCAATGGGAAAGGCATACCAGGATGGGCTTCCAAGAGGATTTTCTTGTGTTGTGACTTTTTTGAGGGGATAGTATGGGGGAGCTGCCTAGATGGCCTAAGCACGATCAACCTCGCCTAATTTTGGAAGCTAAGCAGGGGCGGCCCTGGTTAGTACTTGGATGGGCGACCACCAGAGAATACCAGGTGCTGTAGGTGCCTGGAGTAGGAACTGGCCAACCACTCCAGTATCCCTGCCAAGAAAACTCCATGAACAACCCTGGAAAGCTCAACCCTGGAAAGACCGAGGTTTTGTTCTTCGGGGTTGGCCCGGATGGGTATTGTGGCCCTCTTCCCAGTCTGGGTGGGTCCACCCTCCAGCTGGCACAAAGAGTGAGGAGTCTGGGCATCGTCCTGGATCCGGATTTGTCCCTGGACTCCCAGGTTGCAGCCATAACCAGGTCGGCCTTTTACCATCTTAGGCTAATCGCCCAGATTCGCCCGTACCTGGATGGGGACTCCCTGAGGACAGTGGTACAGGTGCTGGTCATATCGAGTTGGATTACTGCAACACTCTCTACATGGGGCTCCCCTTGAACCTTGTTCGGCGATTGCAGCGGGTCCAGAATGCGGCGGCCAGGTTGGTGGTTGGTGCACATAGGTTTGACCGCATCACCCCCATCCTGGCCCACCTGCACTGGTTGCCCGTTGCCTCCCGAATAAGGTTCAAGGTGTTGGTTTTGGTTTACAAAATCCTCCATGGCTTGGCCCCTGACTATCTGGAAGAGCATATTTCCCGACGATTAGATCTGCTCCGACCCACCCGATCTTCCTTGGCCCTCTCGCTCCAGATCGCCACTCTGAAGGAGGCCTGTAAGGTGACCACTCGTAAACGGGCCTTCTCGGTGGCTGGCCCTGCAATCTGGAACTCTCTGCTGAGCGAGATACGGCAGGCTCCCTCGTTGGCGTCTTTTAGGAAAGCTCTGAAGACCTGGGTATTTAGGGACGCCTTCGGTAATGGCTAGGATACCCCTTTTTCCCTCTCTCTCTCTCTCTTCCCCCCCTGCCTCCTGCCAATACTGTTTTGTCTGCTGTGGATGTTACTGCTACTGGTTTTAATTTTTAATTTTTGTGTCAACCGCCCTGAGTTCCCGTTCGGGAAATAGGAGCGGTATACAATCTGAAAATAAATAAATAATTAAATAAATAAATAGACATGGGGTAACAAAGAGTCGGTTACAAATGTAACAACGCAACACACAAAGTATGGGGGAATCCAGTATTGGATAGAAGAAAATTAAAAGGTCTCTGTATGTATATGCGTATTTATGTATATAAAAAAATACACACACCTGTGGGAGAGTGACTCTGTCAAAGCCTTGATCTTTGGAATCTGGAGATATCCAGGGCAGTGGACACAATGGCCCCTCGACATTCCCTGCCATGGATTGGAACTGCTGGTGATGTAATGAGTGGGATAGAGACTAGAGCAGTGCTTCTCCACCGGTGGGGTCCCAGATGTTCCTGGACTGCAACTCCCAGAAGCCTCCACCATTCGCTGTGCAGGAAGAGGTTTCTGGGAGAGGCAGTCCAGGAACATCTGGGGGCCCACCGGTTGAGAACCACTGGACTAGAGTGACAATGGTGGAGAACTCAGGGCAGATCCAACCATAGATGGCCCTTAGCTCATTGGAAAGCCTACTCTGTAGCACTGTTGGGCAGTAAGAAATATTACTCCTCTTTGCCGCCATTGTATCAGCACAGAGCCCTCCTTCAGGGCTGTTTCATATGGCTTCATCATGTGCCCCAAGGAAAGAGATGCTGCCTGCCAACATTTTGCATGGCATTCTGCAGACAAGGTGGCTCAGAGCTCCCCTGACTTCAATGCTATACTTGATGTAGGTCCGGTACATTTCACTTCAGCACCTGTTTTATCCAATGAGAACTGATACTGTATATCTGTGCAGTTGGAGGATCCTTGGAGAAGTAAAAACCCCCAGATAGGAGCTGGGTCCTTAATCCACACCGGCTCCTCAACATTCAAAAGGCAGTTCAGGAATAGAAATTCTGCCTGTACTCGATGGAGTTGTGTTCCCTCCTGAACACTCAGACCTACAGCCTGGGTATTTTTGTTCAACACTTTGCCTGGATGCACAGGTTTCAGCAATGGTGAGGAGTGCCAGTTGCACCTGAAGATTGAGATCTCTGATCCGACATATGGCTTAGTTACTTCCTACCTATGTGGCTGCAACAGAACTCCATGTGGAGCTGCCTAGTGGCAATGCGTAGTCTGAATAATTAAATTGTAAACCACCCCGAGAGTGCTTTAAGTGCTATATAACCATAACACTATTGCTTTGCTTTTGCTTTAAAAAGGTTATTCTGGGTTAGGTCAAAATATTTAACATACACAACTCTCTCACACACAAATTGGAAATTAAGAGGAGAAAGATTACTTCCGATGGGCAAAAAAAAAAAAAAATTCAGAAGCTTTTCATTTGCTTTTGTCATGAGCTGTGTTGAAAAGTTAGCTAAAATTGGAGAAGAAATTATCACCAGGACCCAAACGTTGGCTGCACATCCACTTGATGTTCTGCTTCACTATTCCTTTCTCCCACCATGACCAAGTGGATCCCAATACTCCCTGATTAAACAAAAACTTATGCTTCAAAATTTTAATTATCAATTAATTCCATGCTGTCCCTCCTCCTCCTCCTCCTCCTCCTCCTCCTCCTCCTCCTCCTCCTCCTCCTCCTTCGCATTTGCCCCACTTGGTGGTCGGGTCCCCTTGTTCTTGTTTTGGCCTGCCACGTCAAATGGTCATCGGCTAGGTCCGGGTGAACCTGGGACAACTTCATGTTGTTGTCAAGGGTGTTCATCCAGCGTTGTTTTGGTCATTCCCATTGGTCAGGATCCGCCAACCTCCAGAGGGAGACCCTTTTTGGTCAGAGTTTCCTCACTGGCACACAAGACGTGTCCATACCTGTGCAGGTGACATGCATCTTGTTGGCAATTGGTGCAATGCCATATTTAGATCAGATGTCGTCACTGCGCACACAATACTTTCGTGCGAGGCTGGAGGTCCATGGCAGCATCTTTGTCTCCTTGACACCGAGGTGACATTCAACTGCTTTAGTCGCCAGCCAGCATTCTGTATCTGTACCATAGAGCACAACAGGTCATACAATAGTGCAACAGATCTTTGACTTTAAACGTTACTGATCTTTTTGTCACACATGACAGCAGAGCACATAAACCTCTCTCTTTCTTTCTTTCTTTCTTTCTTTCTTTCTTTCTTTCTTTCTTTCTTTCTTTCTTTCTTTCTTTCTTTCTTTCTTTCTTTCTTTCTTTCTTTCTTTCTTTCTTTCAAGTCCTATTGCTGGTCATGACCTATAAAGCCCTATATGACTTGGATCCTGGCTTTCTGGCTTATTTATTTATTTATTTATTTATTTTCACACTTATATACCGCACCTATTCACCACGAGTGGGACTCAGGGCAGTTAATCATCCCATATGACCTTGCCCAGATCTTGAAATCTTCTGGGGAGGACCATCTCTTGATCTGGCTGCACTCGCAGATTTGGTAAACCTCCAGGAGAAGGCCTTCTCAGTTGCTGTCGCAGGGTTGTGAAATCCAACCTCTAGGGAACCTCCCCCCTCTTTCGTGTCCTTCTGCTGGCAAGAAAAGGCATTCTTTTTTTAAAAAAATGATCTGGACAACAGAGGGCAGCCATTTGAGGAATGCTGTGCTTACAAGTAGCCCTCTTCAGTTCCCTATGGAGAGAACGGCAGCATGTCAATAACCTCCCCTGATTTCCATCTTCTTTTCTGTCTATCAAAAGATAATGTCCTCTTTGCTTCCAATCTCTCTAAAGGAGATGCCCTAAAGGAGGGTGGCCATGTGTTGTGCATTAGAATCATCCTCTGCTTGACAGATCATCCTCTGCCCCTCATCCTGCCATGACTCATGGGAAGGGAGAACAGAGAGCAGGGGTCATAAGAACATAAGAACATAAGAACATAAGAACAAGAGCCCTGCTGGATCAGGCCAAAGGCCCATCTAGTCCAGCTTCCTGTATCTCACAGCGGCCCCACCAGATGCGTTTGGGAGCGCATGAGACTAGATATCTGTCTCCTGATACCACTCCCCTGCATCTGGCCCTTGAAGTACCCTGGTTTAAAGCCTAGAGATTACACATCTCCATCATGGTTTGTAACCCGTGATGGACTTTTCCTCTAGGAATCTGTCCAATC
Organism: Phrynocephalus guinanensis; assembly: GCA_037367245.1. Taxonomy (NCBI): domain Eukaryota; kingdom Metazoa; phylum Chordata; class Lepidosauria; order Squamata; family Agamidae; genus Phrynocephalus; species Phrynocephalus guinanensis. Next base: position 176,553,660 of record CM074733.1, on the reverse strand, counting down.
CCCTTTTGAAGGCATCCAGGCCAGATGCCATCACCACATCCTGTGGCAGGGAGTTCCATAGACTTACAACACGCTGGGTGAAAAAATATTTTCTTTTGTCTGTTCTTACTCTCCCAGCCCTCAATTTGAGTGCATGTCCCCTAGTTCTGGTATTTTGTGAGAGGGAGAAGAGCTTCCCTCTATCCACTTTACTCATACCCTGCATTATTTTGTATGTCTCAATCATATCCCCCCTCAAGCGCCTTTTTTCCAGACTAAAGAGGCCCAATTGTTTTAGCCTTTCTTCATAAGGGAGGTGCCCCAGCCCAGTAATCATTTTAGTCGCTCTCTTCTGCACCTTTTCCAGTTCCACTATGTCTTTCTTGAGATGCGGTGACCAGAATTGTACACAATACTCCAGGTGGGGCCTTACTATTGTTTTATATAACGGCATTATAATGTTGGCTGTTTTATTTTCAATCCCCTTTTTGATAATCCCTAGCATGGAATTGGCCTTCTTCACTGCTGCCACACATTGGGGAGACACCTTCATGGAGCTGTCCACCAACACACCAAGGTCTCTTTCCTGATCCGTCACGGATAACTCAGAGCCCATGAGTTGATAGATGAAGTTTGGATTTTTTGCCCCAATATGCATTACTTTACATTTGGTTACATTAAAACGCATTTGCCATTTCTCAGCCCACTCCCCCAGTTTGGAGAGATCCTTCTGGAGCTCTTCACAATCTTCTCTGGTTTTTACCACATGGAAAAGTTTTGTGTCATCTGCAAACTTGGCCACCTCACTGTTTATCCCTGTCTCCAGGTCATTTATGAACAGATTGAAAAGCACCGGTCCCAGGACCGAGCCCTGGGGCACACCGCTTTTCACTTCTCTCCATTGTGAAATTTTCCCATTGACACCTACTCTTTGTTTCCGGGATCTCAACCAGTTCTCAATCCATAAGAGGACCTGCCCTCTTATCCCCTGACTATGCAATTTTCTCAGCAGCCTTTGGTGAGGGACTGTGTCAAAAGCCTTTTGAAAATCCAGATGGACTATATCCACCGGTTCACCCAAATCCACGTGCCTGTTGACCTTTTCAAAAAATTCTAAAAGGTTTGTAAGACAAGATTTACCCTTACAGAAGCCATGCTGATTTTCTCTCAGCAAGGTTTGTTCTTTTATGTGTTTTAAGATTTTCTCTTGGATGAGGCCTTCCACCATCTTCCCTGGGACAGATGTAAGGCTAACCGGCCTGTAGTTTCCTGGGTCCCCCCTCCTTCCTTTTTTAAAAATTGGTGTGACATCTGCTATCCTCCAGTCCTCCGGCACTGTGGCCGTTTTAAGAGACAAGTTGCATATAACCGTTAAGAGATCTGCAATTTCATTTCTCAGTTCCCTAATAACCCTTGGGTGGATGCCATCTGGGCCCGGTGACTTGTTAATCCTCAATTTATCAATTAGTCCTAAAACCTCCTCTCTTTTAACCTGTATTTGATTTAATTCTTTAGTCAAGAGGGGCGGCTCAGGCAGCGGAATCCGCTCAAGGTCCTCTGTCGTGAAGACAGACGCAAAGAACTCGTTCAATTTCTCTGCAATGTCCAAGTCCTCCTTAACCTCCCCTTTTCCTCCCTCACCATCCAGAGGCCCAATTGGTTCTCTGGCAGGTTTTCTACTTCTAACATATTTAAAGAAGCTTTTATTATTACCCTTTATATTGCTAGCCATGCGTTCCTCAAAGTCTTTCTTTGCCTCCCTTATCATCTTTTTACATTTCTTTTGCCAGAGTTTGTGTTCCTTTTTATTTTCCTCATTTGGGGAGGATTTCCATTTACAGAAGGACCTCTCCTTGTGCTTTAGAGCCTCTCTAACTCCACTCGTTAACCATGCCGGTGTCCTCTTGGACTTAAATGAGCTCTTCTTTCTTTGTGGTATGCACTTGTGCTGGGCCTCTATTATTGTTGTTTTAAACAGGCTCCATGCCACTGAAGAGATTGGATTCTTCTAACCCTCCCCTTCAGTTTCTCTCTAACTAGTTTCCTCATCTGAGGGAAGTTTGCCCTTCGAAAATCAAGGGTTTTTATGTCTGATTTGGTTGACACTCTTCCTCCGACATGCATGGCAAAGGTAATTGCAGCATGGTCACTGTTCCCCAGAGGCTCAGTGACATTCACATCCCTGACGAGGTCCTGAGTATCACACAATATTAGATCTAGAGTTGCCTGTTCTCGGGTGGGCTCCGTGACAAGTTGCTCTAAGGCACAGTCATTCAGCAAGTCGAGAAACCCAGTTTCTCTTTCTTGCCCAGAGCTCGCATTGGCCCAGTCAATGTGGGGATAATTAAAGTCCCCCATGATTACTATCCTATCCCTCTTAGCCACCTCCATGAATTCTCTCCTCATTTCAAGGTCCCCCTCAAGTTTTTGATCTGGTGGACGATAGAATACTCCAACTATCACATCACTCTTTGGACCTGGTAGTTTAATCCACAGTGATTCTATGGCGGAGTCAGACCCTCTGTCAATCTCCATTCTGCTGGATTTTATGCCTTCTTTGACATAGATGGCCACTCCTCCTCCAACCCGCCCCCCTCTATCTCTTCTATAGAGTTTATAGCCTGGGATTGCTGTATCCCACTGGTTCTCCGCATTCGACCAGGTTTCTGTTATGGCTATTATATCAATGTTATCCCTAGCTGCCAAATGTTCAAGTTCTCCCATCTTTGCTCGGAGGCTTCGAGCATTGGCGTAGAAGCACCTGTACAGTGGGTCCCGCAACATCAGCTGCTGCCTTGTTCTATTCGCCCCACAGCTTTTATTTTCAGTAGATGAACTGTCACATTCCGTTATTCTCCCAGTGCTAATACCTATACCTGCTATGTCTTCTCTATGTGATTCTCTACCCTCTCCAACCTCATTCCCCGAGGATGAGGTGTTCCGAACCGGATGCCACTCAGCTCCTGTCGGCTTTCCCCCAGTTTATCAGTTTAAAAGCTGCTCTGCTGCCTTTTTGAGGTTGAGTGCCAGCAATCTGGTCCCATCATGATTCAAGTGCAACCCATCCCTCCTGAACAGGTTTGGCTTGTCCCAAAATGTTCTCCAGTTCCTGACAAATCTAAAGCCCTCCTCTCGACACCATCGCCTCATCCACGCAGGAAGTGGCATATTGAAAGGAAGTGGCATATTGAAAGGAAGTGGCATATTGAAAGAGCCACACAACCGCTTAAGAATGGTATTTGAACTGGGCTGCATCGTGTGTGGGCACTGTCGTTTGTTTTGAACCAAACAGGAATCCATAGATTGATCCATCTACCAGTCTGCTCAGGCCCTTATGCAAGAAGAGATGAGATACCGTTTTGTAAAATCTAAAATCAGGGGCAGCATTGAAGCATTACCTGTTGTAGAGCTTCCCCAGTTCATTTTCTTGCTACCCTCCTTGAGTTCAGTGGTGAGGGGATTGCTGCATGTGGGAGAGTTTCTGAGGTAGAAAACACTGTGTCCAGCCCTTATTCCGAGAGGAGGCATGCTTGAATCTTGGACCACGTGAAAGACTCAATCGCTTTTAAAAAGCCAGCCAATCTGTGCCTTGTCTGAGGTGAACCTGGACTATCCAGGCCTTAGGAAGGTTCGGCCCTGCAATGTGCACGGCAGTTTGGCACATTTTTTTTATTTGTATTTGGCTCCCTTAACTCTTCTTTGCAGACCTGCCCAACATGTAGACCAGGGGCTACCAGTAGCCCGCAAAGAGTTCAAAAGTAGCCCGCCAGCCATCAGTAAAAAAGTGAGGGGATAAGTTCTCCACCTCTGCCTCCCGCAACCCAAGGACTGCCACTGCCCCAGCAAAGTTCTGGGTCTGCCAGCCCATTGTCTCAGCGGAGCGGGGGCAGTTCAAGGGTCATGGCGTGGTCCCGTGCTCCCCACCCCGCCGGCCAGGTGATCAGCACCTCAGCCTGTTCAAAGTTGGACAGCCCTGGCTTAGACAAACTTCTTCCTGATAATGAAATAGGAATCCCTTATAACATGTTGAAGTTTTACATGCATATAAAAAAATGACCAATGCAAGTATGCTATACATTGTCTTATTTTCAATGCATTCCTATGGGAAACTGTTGCTCTACTTACAAATATTTTTACTTATGAGCGTGTGCTCGGAACGGATAAAATTCGTAAGTAGAGGTTTTAGTGTAGTAGCCCTCAGGTACTTTGGTCCAAAAAAGTAGACCTCAGCCTGTTCAAAGTTGGACAGCCCTGCTTTAATGGATACTCCTATCAATTGTACTGCATTCGCAAAGCCGAAATCCTGGGTGGAAAGCTTTTGATCCTACACATCTGAACTTGTATCTGTGCATCTCTGTAAAATCAGATTACCACAGCCCACCCCTGCCCACAAATATGTTCAGTTCCCTTACAACAGGGGACACAGTGACCAGGAGACCCTGTGTGTCTGCTTCATCTGGTGTCTAGCTGCTGTTGGTGAGGCCTACAAGGACCTTTTCTGGCAGAGCAGCAGAGAGGAAGGAGCTGGTCAGAGGAGCACACGGCCAAAGGGCAGAGCTAACTTCTTCTTTTTGCAGGAGCAAGGGGCGGAGTTTTAGCTTTAAATAGCTGCTACCAGCAGCCCCTCAGTCCTTTTCTGGCAGAGCAGCAGAGAGGAAGGAGCTGGTCAGAGGAGCACACGGCCAAAGGGCAGAGCTAACTTCTTCTTTTTGCAGGAGCAAGGGGCGGAGTTTTAGCTTTAAATAGCTGCTACCAGCAGCCCCTCAGTCCTTTTCTGGCAGAGCAGCAGAGAGGAAGGAGCTGGTCAGAGGAGCACACGGCCAAAGGGCAGAGCTAACTTCTTCTTTTTGCAGGAGCAAGGGGCGGAGTTTTAGCTTTAAATAGCTGCTACCAGCAGCCCCTCAGTCCTTTTCTGGCAGAGCAGCAGAGACGAAGGAGCTGGTCAGAGGAGCACACGGCCAAAGGGCAGAGCTAACTTCTTCTTTTTGCAGGAGCAAGGGGCGGAGTTTTAGCTTTAAATAGCTGCTACCAGCAGCTCCTCAGTCCTTTTCTGGCAGAGCAGCAGAGAGGAAGGAGCTGGTCAGAGGAGCACACGGCCAAAGGGCAGAGCTAACTTCTTCTTTTTGCAGGAGCAAGGGGCGGAGTTTTAGCTTTAAATAGCTGCTACCAGCAGCCCCTCAGTCCTTTTCTGGCAGAGCAGCAGAGAGGAAGGAGCTGGTCAGAGGAGCACACGGCCAAAGGGCAGAGCTAACTTCTTCTTTTTGCAGGAGCAAGGGGCGGAGTTTTAGCTTTAAATAGCTGCTACCAGCAGCCCCTCAGTCCTTTTCTGGCAGAGCAGCAGAGAGGAAGGAGCTGGTCAGAGGAGCACACGGCCAAAGGGCAGAGCTAACTTCTTCTTTTTGCAGGAGCAAGGGGCGGAGTTTTAGCTTTAAATAGCTGCTACCAGCAGCCCCTCAGTCCTTTTCTGGCAGAGCAGCAGAGACGAAGGAGCTGGTCAGAGGAGCACACGGCCAAAGGGCAGAGCTAACTTCTTCTTTTTGCAGGAGCAAGGGGCGGAGTTTTAGCTTTAAATAGCTGCTACCAGCAGCTCCTCAGTCCTTTTCTGGCAGAGCAGCAGAGAGGAAGGAGCTGGTCAGAGGAGCACACGGCCAAAGGGCAGAGCTAACTTCTTCTTTTTGCAGGAGCAAGGGGCGGAGTTTTAGCTTTAAATAGCTGCTACCAGCAGCCCCTCAGTCCTTTTCTGGCAGAGCAGCAGAGAGGAAGGAGCTGGTCAGAGGAGCACACGGCCAAAGGGCAGAGCTAACTTCTTCTTTTTGCAGGAGCAAGGGGCGGAGTTTTAGCTTTAAATAGCTGCTACCAGCAGCACGCGCCTTACGGCGCGTGCAAATTAAAAAAAAAAATTAAAAAAAAACCAAAAAAAAATTGAGTTCCCAAGCCAAGCAACTAATCAGGAGGTCCTACACTTCCTGACGTGCTTGCAGTTGGAGTAGAGGTGCTTTAGCGGCCCCTACACTGTTAGATTTTGACTAAACAATAAAAGAAGTAAAGAGTCCTACTAGATTTTAAAAAAAGTGCAAATTTACATTTTTTAGACCTTGAATACATTTTATTGTAATAGTTAAAATGGAGTTGGAGGGAGCAGCTGTAGTTACCTGCAGTACTTGTGCTATGTTTGTTATCTTGACAGAGCGTGTGCAGAACTACATCTGCTGCAAGTGCAAGCTGGTAGCGCTATTGGAAGAGAAGGTCCAGCAGCTAGAGGCTCGCATAGTGGACCAGCAACATATTAAGGAGCTTGAGCGGTTCCTGGACAGAGCGGAAGAGACTATCCAGGTCCAAGAAGAGACAGGGCACACTTCAGAGGAGGAAGTCACTCCCCCAACTCAGGAGGTGGATGGGTGGAGGAATGTGACTCAAAGGAGTAGAAGGCCAAGGCATCGCTCAGAGAGTCTCATCTTGCACAATCAATTTGAAGCTCTTTCCCTCAGCACACCTCATGAGGCACACATAGAGGAAGAAGTGGTTCCACTGGAGGATCTCTCCCTCATCACTATTGATGAGATACAAGATCAGGTACATGTTGATGACCAGGCTGCAGGAGAGAAGCTCATTGTGCTAGGGGATTCTATCATTAGAAATACGGAGGGATGGATTTGTGAGGAGCATGATAACCGGATGGTCACTTGCCTGCCGGGTGCAAAGGTTGCAGACATCACCAGAAATATAGATAGCTTGTTAGAGAGAACTGGGAAGGAGCCAGTGATCATGGTACACGTCGGTACCAACGATGTCGGGAAGGCCAAGCGGTCAGTCTTGGAAGCCAAATTCAGGTTGCTAGGTAGAAGATTGAAGTCCCGGGCTTCCAAGGTAGCATTTTCAGAAGTGCTACCTGTTCCTCGTGCAGGTCCCGCCAGGCAGGCAGAACTCAGAAGCCTCAATGCGTGGATGAGGCGATGGTGTCGAGAGGAGGGCTTTAGATTTGTCAGGAACTGGAGAACATTTTGGGACAAGCCAAACCTGTTCAGGAGGGATGGGTTGCACTTGAATCATGATGGGACCAGATTGCTGGCACTCAACCTCAAAAAGGCAGCAGAGCAGCTTTTAAACTGATAACTGGGGGAAAGCCGACAGGAGCTGTGTGGCATCCGGTTCGGAACACCTCATCCTCGGGGAATGAGGTTGGAGAGGGTAGAGAATCACATAGAGATGACATAGCAAGTATTAACACTGGCAGAATAGCGGAATGTGACAGTTCGTCTACTGAAAATAAAAGCTGTGGGGGGAGAAGAACAGAGGGTCTGACTCCACCATAGAATCACTGTGGGTTAAACTACCAGGTCCAAGGAGTGATGTGATCGTTGGAGTATTCTATCGTCCACCAGATCAGAAACTTGAGGGGGACCTTGAAATGAGGAGAGAAATCATGGAAGTGGCTAAAAGGGATAGGATAGTAATCATGGGAGACTTCAATTATCCCCACATTGACTCGGCCAATGCGAGCTCCGGGCAAGAAAGAGAAACTGGGTTTCTCGACTTGCTGAATGACTGTGCCTTAGAGCAACTTGTCACGGAGCCCACCCGAGAGCAGGCAACTCTGGATCTAATATTGTGTGATACTCAGGACCTGGTCAGAGGTGTGAATGTCACTGAGCCTCTGGGGAACAGTGACCATGCTGCTATTACCTTTGCCATGCATGTCGGAGGAAGAGTGTCAACCAAATCAGACATAAAAACCCTTGATTTTCGAAGGGCAAACTTCCCTCAGATGAGGAAACTAGTTAGAGAGAAACTGAAGGGGAAGGTTAGAAGAATCCAGTCTCTTCAGAGTGTATGGAGCCTGTTTAAAACAACAATAATAGAGGCCCAGCACAAGTGCATACCACAAAGAAAGAAGAGCTCATTTAAGTCCAAGAGGACACCGGCATGGTTAACGAGTGGAGTTAGAGAGGCTCTAAAGCACAAGGAGAGGTCCTTCTGTAAATGGAAATCCTCCCCAAATGAGGAAAATAAAAAGGAACACAAACTCTGGCAAAAGAAATGTAAAAAGATGATAAGGGAGGCAAAGAAAGACTTTGAGGAACGCATGGCTAGCAATATAAAGGGTAATAATAAAAGCTTCTTTAAATATGTTAGAAGTAGAAAACCTGCCAGAGAACCAATTGGGCCTCTGGATGGTGAGGGAGGAAAAGGGGAGGTTAAGGAGGACTTGGACATTGCAGAGAAATTGAACGAGTTCTTTGCGTCTGTCTTCACGACAGAGGACCTTGAGCGGATTCCGCTGCCTGAGCCGCCCCTCTTGACTAAAGAATTAAATCAAATACAGGTTAAAAGAGAGGAGGTTTTAGGACTAATTGATAAATTGAGGATTAACAAGTCACCGGGCCCAGATGGCATCCACCCAAGGGTTATTAGGGAACTGAGAAATGAAATTGCAGATCTCTTAACGGTTATATGCAACTTGTCTCTTAAAACGGCCACAGTGCCGGAGGACTGGAGGATAGCAGATGTCACACCAATTTTTAAAAAAGGAAGGAGGGGGGACCCAGGAAACTACAGGCCGGTTAGCCTTACATCTGTCCCAGGGAAGATGGTGGAAGGCCTCATCCAAGAGAAAATCTTAAAACACATAAAAGAACAAACCTTGCTGAGAGAAAATCAGCATGGCTTCTGTAAGGGTAAATCTTGTCTTACAAACCTTTTAGAATTTTTTGAAAAGGTCAACAGGCACGTGGATTTGGGTGAACCGGTGGATATCGTCTATCTGGATTTTCAAAAGGCTTTTGACACAGTCCCTCACCATAGGCTGCTGAGAAAATTGCATAGTCAGGGGATAAGAGGGCAGGTCCTCTTATGGATTGAGAACTGGTTGAGATCCCGGAAACAAAGAGTAGGTGTCAATGGGAAATTTTCACAATGGAGAGAAGTGAAAAGCGGTGTGCCCCAGGGCTCGGTCCTGGGACCGGTGCTTTTCAATCTGTTCAAAAATGACCTGGAGACAGGGATAAACAGTGAGGTGGCCATGTTTGCAGATGACACAAAACTTTTCCATGTGGTAAAAACCAGAGAAGATTGTGAAGAGCTCCAGAAGGATCTCTCCAAACTGGGGGAGTGGGCTGAGAAATGGCAAATGCGTTTTAATGTAACCAAATGTAAAGTAATGCATATTGGGGCAAAAAATCCAAACTTCATCTATCAACTCATGGGCTCTGAGTTATCCGTGACGGATCAGGAAAGAGATCTTGGTGTGTTGGTGGACAGCTCCATGAAGGTGTCTCCCCAATGTGTGGCAGCAGTGAAGAAGGCCAATTCCATGCTAGGGATTATCAAAAAGGGGATTGAAAATAAAACAGCCAACATTATAATGCCGTTATATAAAACAATAGTAAGGCCCCACCTGGAGTATTGTGTACAATTCTGGTCACCGCATCTCAAGAAAGACATAGTGGAACTGGAAAAGGTGCAGAAGAGAGCGACTAAAATGATTACTGGGCTGGGGCACCTCCCTTATGAAGAAAGGCTAAAACAATTGGGCCTCTTTAGTCTGGAAAAAAGGCGCTTGAGGGGGGATATGATTGAGACATACAAAATAATGCAGGGTATGAGTAAAGTGGATAGAGGGAAGCTCTTCTCCCTCTCTCAAAATACCAGAACTAGGGGACATACACTCAAATTGAGTGCTGGGAGAGTAAGAACTGACAAAAGAAAATATTTTTTCACCCAGCGTGTTGTAAGTCTATGGAACTCCCTGCCACAGGATGTGGTGATGGCATCTGGCCTGGATGCCTTCAAAAGGGGATTGGACAGATTCCTAGAGGAAAAGTCCATCACGGGTTACAAACCATGATGGAGATGTGTAATCTCTAGGCTTTAAACCAGGGTACTTCAAGGGCCAGATGCAGGGGAGTGGTATCAGGAGACAGATATCTAGTCTCATGCGCTCCCAAACGCATCTGGTGGGGCCGCTGTGAGATACAGGAAGCTGGACTAGATGGGCCTTTGGCCTGATCCAGCATGGCTCTTCTTATGTTCTTATGTTCTTATGAGAGGGTGGCCGCGATCCGGCTTCAAACACATCTGGAGGGTGAGCATATCCTGGGCCCATTCCAGTCTGGGTTCAGGCCCGGTCGGGGGACCGAGACAGTCTTGGTTGCCCTGCAAGATGACCTCCTCCGGGGGGCCGACAGGGGGTGTTCCTCCTTGTTGGTCCTCCTGGACCTGTCAGCGGACTTTGATACCGTCGACCACGGTATCCTGCTGGATCGGCTCTCCGAGGCTGGGATCGGGGGCACTGTTCACAGTTGGTTCCGGTCCTTCCTCGGGGACCGTCCCCAGCAGGTTCAGCATGGGGGCGAGTTGTCGGCCCCTTGGATACTCCCTTGTGGGGTTCCACAGGGGTCGTCTCTCTCTCCCATGCTGTTCAACATTTACATCAGGCCGCTGGCAGAGGTCATTAGGGGACATGGAGTCTGCTGTCATCAGTACGCTGATGACACGCAGCTCTATGTCTCCTTTTCCACCGCTGCAGATGAGGCTGTCCGGACCCTCGATCGGTGCTTGGGCGCAGTTATGGAATGGACCAGGATTAACAGGCTCAGGCTCAACCCCGATAAGACGGAGGTTATGTTCTTCGGGGATACCCCATCCAGCTACGGTGGCCTGTTTCCCACCTTGGAGGGCATTTCCCTCAGGCCATCGGACTCAGTCCAGAATCTGGGAGTAGTCCTGGACCTGGCACTCACCATGGAGGCCCAGGTGTCTGCCGTGTCCAGGGCTGCCTTTTTCCACCTTCGCTGAATTGCCCAGATTCGTCCGTACCTGGATGGGGACTCCCTTAGAACAGTGGTCCAGGCGTTGGTGATCTCGAGACTGGACTATTGCAACGCGCTCTACATGGGGTTGCCCTTGACTCTCATTCGGCGTCTGCAGCGGGTCCAAAATGCGGCGGCCAGACTGGTGGCAGGTGTGCGTCGATTCGAGCACATCACCCCAGTTCTGGCCCGCCTGCATTGGCTACCCGTTGCACCCGAATCAGATTCAAGGTCATGGTTTTGGTTTACAAAACCCTCCATGGCCTAGGACCTGGCTACCTGACAGAGCGGATCGTCCAGCGGTCAACTTCGGCCCGTCCAACTAGGTTGTCGCAGGCGCACATGCTGCACGTGGCCACGCCCAGGGAGGCTCGGAGGACTTCTACCCATTCCCAAGCCTTCTCTGTGGCTGGCCCAACGCTGTGGAACCCCCTACCAGCAGAAGTGCGCCTAGCAGAGTCCCTGCCTGCCTTCCGGAAGGCTCTGAAAATCTTGCTGTTCCGGGAGGCATTTGGGTGAATTTTTTTTTCTCCCCGCCATCGCCATTTCCTGCAATTGCTATTTTACCTGTTTAATCCTATTAGTATATGCAATTTGTTGTTTTTTAATTGTTGTAAACCGCCTGGAGTTCCCCACCAGGAAGATGGGCGGTATATAAGTCCCAGAAATAAATAAATAAATAAATAAATACTTTGCAAGGTGAGCATACTGGTCCTGAGTGTTTGGCGTTGGGGACTTTCGGACTCCCTGGAGGCAACAGGAAGACTGCAATGGTGTGAACGAAGTACCAAAGATAGGCTGTCTTAACCCAAATTCACTCTCCTGGGTTTTTGCATCCTAAGCAAATGGAATACTGTGGCTGAGTGGATAAAGAAAGGCTCCAGAACCTTGGCAATATTAACAGTTCAGAGCTGGCCCTCCCATTAGACATAAGGAAGCATCTGCCTCAGGTGGTAGGTGCCAAAATCAACTGTCATTATGAGCACCCTGATGGTTTCCATCTCTTAGAGGACAATGTGTGGAAGATGCAGCATGTCCTTCCTCTAAAGCCTGCTGCCAATAAGTATAGGCATGTCACCGAGTTTCTTGTGTGGGTGTATGTTTTCCCTAAGCGTTTCTACATGAAACGGACACATGGTGCTATTTTGTCCTTTTGCCCAGGGACGTATCTGGGGAGGGGGGGGACAGAAGGGTACCTCTGCCCCGGGCGCAGCAATCTGGGGGCGTGTGTGGGGGGGAGGAAGTCTTGTGCCCTCTCACTAGCAGTCCTCCTTTCCCTGGCTAAGGCTTAGCAATCCTTAGTTGGGGGAGGAGGAGGAGAGGCTCCCTGGGCGTGGCAGCCGGGGCACTCTGGCAGGCGGGAGTCGATTTCTGGTTCGCTCTCCTTTGCCTGGTGGCCTGGATTGCCTCTCTCTCTCTCTCTCTCTCTCTCTCTCTGTCTCTCTCTGTCTCTCTCTGTCTCTCTCTGTCTCTCTCTGTCTCTCTCTGTCTCTGTCTCTGTCTCTCTCTCTCTCTCTCTCTCTCTCTCTCTCTCTCTCTCTCTCTCTCTCTCTCTCTCTCTCTCTCTCTCTCTCTCTCTCTCTCTCTCTCAATCTGGAAGCACCTGGAGCAGCTGATTATGGACTGCTGCCTGGCTCACCCCTCACCGCCTTCTCCAGAGCCCTCTCTTGCAACCGTGCAGCTCTTTTCCACTCGCGACCTTCCCTCTTCCAAGGGTGAGTGGCTGACTCACCAAGTCTGCAGCAGCAGCAGCAGCAGCAGCAATAGCACTGCTCTCCTGTTATGAAATGTCACGAGCCAGCTGCAAACAACAACAAACAAACAAACAAACAAACAAACAAACAAACAAACAACAAACAACAAACAAACAACAACAACAACAACAACAACAACAACAACAATAATAATAATAATAATAATAATAATAATAATAATAATAATAATAATAATAATAATAATAATAATAATAATAAACCACAGGCATAAATCGGTACTCTGGCATAAACCAGTACAGGTGGTCCCAGTGGTAATCGGCATGCTGGGTGCGGTGCCTAAAGAGCTAAGCAAGTATTTAGAAGAAATTGGAGTGGACAAAGTCACCATCAGTCAACTGCAGAAAGTTGCCTTACTGGGATCTGCTCGCATAATTCGCCAATACATCACTGAGTGCTAAATGCTTGGGAAGCGTTCGACTAGTGATTGGTAATACAAAATCCAGCATAGATAGCTGTGTGATAATTTAATAGAAGGAGGAGGAGGAGGAGGAGGAGGAGGAGGAGGAGGAGGAGGAGGAGGAAGAGGAGGGACAGCATGGAATTAATTGATAATTAAAATTTTGACACCTTCAAACTTTCTTCAGATTTCTAAAGGCCTGGGAGGACAACACGAGGGGAAAACAAAATCAACGGTGGAAGAAGCTTGGGAAGAGACTTGTTTATGGGTGTGGGTGGAAGCCCATTTTGTTTTCCTCAGGGAAAGTGAGGGTGTACAGTCACAGCTAACTAGATCATTCCACCCAGCCAGCCAGCCACATCTGCAGGCGGAGCAAAGGCAGCGTCCGTCCCGCTGAGGAGCCCGGCGCGCACCCTCGGCCTCTGGAGAGTGACTGAGCAAGAGCACAGGGACCATGCTGGGTGCGTGAGACATGGTTGCGTGGGGGGGGGGAGGGTGCAGAAATTGATTTTGTCCCTGGGCACTCCAAACTCTAGCTACGCCCCTGCTTTCGCCTAAGGAAGGAAAACACCTTGAGTCTGGTGGAAGAAGTGCACAAGGATGCACTTAGCCCGAACAGTGAATGGAAGAGGAAGTGCAAATTTAGTTGAAACTTGGCTTGATGATAACATGTGGGCACGATTCACTTCACAATATGCTACAATTTTGAGATCATATCAGAAGTCACATAAGAAAAACATAGCTTGGAAGAGGATATTATGTCGCTTCTACATTTTCTGTAATTCAAAAGATTGGGAGGCCGCTGAAAACGGCATCAGTCAGTTTTAATTTAAACTCTCTTGTTCATGATGATTCAGTGCCTCATCATCATTATCATCTTCTAACAGCACTACTGAAAGACCAGCATAATTAAGATCACTATCTGAGAAGATGTTTCCTGGGGAAATGGGCCTGAGTAAAACAAAGGAAAAAGTACTAATGGCACGAAAGTATTTTATTTTCCCCTGTTTTAGTTTAGATCCATGGCAGGAAACTCTATGGCTCACACACAGCCCCCAGAATAACATGGATGCTTAATGCATGGAAATAGTGCTTTTCACAGGTATTGACTCGGATGTCTGTGACTGTGCTCAATGAAAAGCATCTTGGAAGAGGGAGGGAGACTTCTTGTCCAGGGCTTGAGGTGCCTATGTTCTCCTCCTCCGCCAACAGTTCTTCTTTTGGCTGTCTTCCTGAGGTGATTGTTCAGGTCTTCAGAGAGAGATAGGGCCATGCACCCTGCATAGTAACCGATAAGTGGCTGATCTGGTTTGGGGTGTGTGTGAGGAGGGTCCTGGGCTGCTTTGGCAACTGTGGTGCTGATATTTCATCAGAACCTAAGAAGAGCCATGCTGGATCAGGCCAAAGGCCCATCTAGTCCAGCTTCCTGTATCTCACAAGTGGCCCCACCAGATGCCTCTGGGAGCCCACGAGACTAGATATCTGTCTCCTGATACTACTCCCCTGCATCTGGCCCTTGAAGTACCCTGGTTTTAAGCCTGGCGATGACACATCTCCCTCATGGTTTGTAACCTGTGATGGACTTTTCCTCCAGGAATCTGTCCAATCCCCTTTGGAAGGCAGCCAGGCCAGATGCCATCACCACATCCTGTGACAGGGAGTTCCACAGACTAACAATGCGCTGGGTGAAAATAAAATTTCTTTTGTCAGTTCTTTCTCTCCCAGCCCTCAATTTGAGTGGATGTCCCCTAGTTCTGGTATTTTGTGAGAGGGAGAAGAGCTTCCCTCTATTCACTTGACTCATGCATTATTTTGTACGTCTCAATCATATTGCTTTGACTTCCTCCTTCTTATTTTCCCCTGTCAGCATTTCCTTTGCAGACGGAAGGGAGTTTTCCAAATTCTTTAAAATGGCTTAAATTTAAAAACATTTTAATGACAACAACAGCGAGCATCTGCCAAACTGAAAAGAAAAGAAACAAATGGTTAGAAAGACCAGCCCATTACAAATCAAGCTGGGGGAAAGCTTGCCAGATCTTCCTCCTTTGTCACCGATATCACTGACGTTAATGGCGCTGCTTGTCAGTAACTGATTTTCAGGGTTGTGACCTTTGCAGCGCAAATGAAGACATTGCCTTCAGGAAGCCCAGAAGTATTGTGAAGGAGGACATTATGGCAGATTGCCTATTTTGCTTACACTTGGGATGCGGCCAGCTACACTGGTTTTATGACACTGATGAATTTGTAAATGGCATTTAATAGCATACCACCATGTTTCCATTACTTAATGGCAGCTTTGGTCTGTCTCAAGGTTTTGCAATTTATTCTGTTTACCTTCTTCTTCTTCTTCTTCTTTGGTGGCTCATAAGTCATATAGAATTCTTTGTCGTGCATTTAAATGAAGTTGAGGGTGCTTAACCCAGAAAACATAGGGGGCTATTTACTGTAGCTTTACGCAGGATCACTTTGATTTGTTGTTTGTTCTCGGTTCATAACAGAGAGCAGCACTTTCATTCTCTCATTTTCCTCGGGTTTCCTGTTGAACTAATGAGCATTTGCCCCCAAAGGCAATCCACATTAGAAATGTATGTATGGATTAATCAGATCTTTTCTTAGCAACTTTTCCTTCGCTCATTTCTTTCATGGTGTCAGAAAAACTGATGTAAAAACTCATGTAATGAGCCCTAACTTCACTCAAACACTCTCCTATGCTTTCCCAACTCACTTGAGAGTTGAGTAATAGCACATCATCATCATTATCATCACCATATGCCTACATATTCTGCATTCTTAGCATGACTGTGCCATAATCACACAGAGTTGGAATGCAATATGTTGTCAAGACAGCATGAGTTTGCAAGGGTGATGCCGCTTCAAGTAGTTCCATCACATAGTCCAGCGTTTCTCAAAATGTGTGGTGTGGCTCTGTAGGACAGTGGGAAAATCTATCTAGGTTTGCCATGGAATCCTCTCAACCTTCCCCTCCCAGTGGTGGATCAAACAGAAGTGGCTTTCACAGGAACTTGAGAAGAGTGCTGGTGGATTAAAAAATACCCTCCCTTCATCTAGCCTCCTGTTTGCAGCTGTAGTCTGGAAGCCCCCAAACAGAAGCAAAGTTCAATAGTACTTCCCCATCATTGGTCCTGAACCTTCAATGGTATGCTATCTCTCAGCTTAGATGTGGTATATACCGTAAGTGTTATGAATCATAGTCACTGGTACTCTGTGAATCTCAGACTTTCAAACTTTAGATTTGTCCACTAAGGTGGTGGTTACTTCACATCCGTTTTGTCTCTTGAAGTCTTGCGCTTTGGAGCGGTACAAAAAAATCTTACTTCATGTCCATCATGCAACAGCTGAAATTTGTCTCGACAACGCCCCAGGAATGGGTGCTAAGTGAGACAAATATGTACCTGGCGCTGGGGTAGGGTATTTCCTTGTCCCGGTTTGTTCCCGGTTTCTGTTCCGAGACAAGACACTGTGAGGTAACAACTATCACGCAACAAAACATTTGTTTCTCTCAGAAAACTGTGTCTCAGGTACTGGATTGGGTGTTACGTTCAAAGTGCCCACCCACCCCAGATGATCACCACTCCCTTGGCCTCCTCCGTTGTGTGTGTGTTGTGTCATTACAGTCGTGACCGACTCTACGTGACTCCATGCCCATGGAGTTTTCTTGGCAGGAATACTGGAGTAGCTTGCCAGTTCCTACTCCAGGCGCCTACAGCACCTGGTATTCCCTGGTGGTTGCCCATCCAAGTACTAACCAGGGCCGACCCTGCTTAGCTTCCGAAATCAAGCGAGATCGGATGTGCTTAGGGCATCTAGGCAGCCTTGGCCTCCTCCGTTAAATACCAATAAAACAAAACAAACTTCAAAGCCAGGCAAGAGGGACATCAGACAGACAATTAAATAGCAAGCAAAAGGAATAAAGAACAATGAAAGCCCGAGGGCTATCACCTTGAGCATTCCAATGCGGCCACGTGGAGAAAGTGAAAGCTAGCCAGACGAGCCCCAGACTCGTTCCCTGCCTGCAAAGATTTTGACTTTTCAGAAGCGAAATATCAAAAAAGAATTTTTAAGCCCCCCCAAAAAGGAAAAAGGAAGCTAGACAAATTCAGTGCTTGTCATGGTACAAGACCATGAGGTAACACTTGTCACGAGACAAGTTATCACGACCATGGGAACACTGAAACAGGGACGAAACCACGTGATCGTGACCAATGCTTTCACGGTTCAAAACTAGTCGCGGAACAAAGAAGGACGTGAAGTAACTCTTAAGTGTTGCAGAGCACACTGTGAGGCTAGATCCTTGCTCTTAATCATGTTGAGTGAAGTACTGAATACAAAAAGTACAAAACAAAAAATGACATGCTGCTTCATTGTTTTATAAGGTTCTTAAATGTTATAAAACAAAATGCAAACATTCCCTCAAATACCAAAACAAAATGCCATTCTCTAATCCAGAATGGAAGCATTTTATGTTCCTTGTCAGAACATACCAATACCATCCTAGGGAGTGGAAACATTTAAGCGAGGCTTTAAGACTTTTTTTATTTTATTTAGGCAAGCCTTCCGAGCCTCCAGCCTTTTACAATTTTTTTTAATCTATAGCATAATAATATTCAGTTTTGTCAGTTTTAGTAATTGCTGAATGCCTCCCTAAAGAGCCAAGTTTTCACAGACTTTTTGAATGCAGCTAGGGATGGGGCCTAGCGTATCTCACTTGGCAGTTTGTTCCAACTAGACGGGCCAGCCACTGAGAAAGCCCGGTTATGGGTGGCACCCTTATGGGCCTCCCGAGGGGTGGCCACCCGGAGCGAGCACGCCGTGGAAGCTCTGGTGGGCCGAGCCAGCACTGATCTTTGGGGGATGCGCTCTGCCAGAGAGTCAGGGCCCAAGCCGTGGGGGAGGTGTAAACCAAAACCAACACCTTGAACCTTATTTGGGAGGCAACGGGCAACCAGTGCAGATGAGCCAGATTTGGGGTGATGCGGTCAAATCTGCCCGCACCAACCACCAACCTGGCCTCCACATTTTGCACCCGCTGCAGTTGCCGAATAAGAGTCAGGGGAAGCACCATGTAGAGAGCATTACAATCGTCTCCCTTCAACTTGACCAGCACCTGCGTGACTGTTCTCAAGGAGTCCCCATCAAGGTACGGGTGAGCTGGAGGACAGTTCCATCCAAGCTTGGGAGAGGGCCACTGTACCCATTTGGAGAGCCCCCAAAGAACAGAACCTCAGTCTTCTCGAGATTAAGCTTGAGCCTGTTGGTCCTGGTCCACTCCAGTACCGCAGCCAGGCAGAGGTCAAGGGTCTGGACGGCCTCCACTGCAGAGGTAGAAAATGAGAGATAGAGCTACATGTCATCAGCATACAGATGGCAGCAGACTCCAAAACCCTGGATGACCTCAGCCAGCGGTCTCATATAAATGTTAAAGAGCATGGGGGAGATAGCTGACCCCTAAGGCACCCCACAAGAGAGTGTCCAGGGGGGATGACAAATCACTCTCCAAGTTCACTCGCTGGGCCTGGCCCTCAAGGAAGGAACAGAGCCAGCCAAAGGCTAAGCCCCTGATTCCGACCTCAGAGAGCCTGCCCAGGAGGATATCATGGTCGATGGTATCAAAGGCCGCTGACAGATCGAGAATGACCAACAGGGTAGAGCAACCCAGGTCGGTCCTCCTCAAATACAATGGCGTATCTAGGGGGGCAGAAGGGTGCATTTGCCCTGGGTGCAGCAATCTGGGGGTGCCTGGAGGGGGAGCAGGAAGAGGAAGCCATGTGCCCTCCCACCAGCAGTCCTCCTTTCCCCCAGCTAAGGCTTGGCGATGGGACCCACTCCATTGCAGCCTCCTCCTCCTCCACCGTGCACCAGGCGAGGGGTGAAGAAAGCAGGCAGGCAGGCATGAGGGGAGCATGGTGGCTGCGGTACCCTCCTCCTCTTCCTCGCCATGGGAGAGGTAAGGTGCACACACGCTGGTGCGCGTACACACATAAACAAACCTGCACACACATGCCTGCCCGCACACATGCCCCACACCTGCAGGATTCCCCCCTTGCTGGGTGGATGTGATGGGGGAGGGTAGGGTTGGAGGGGCGCCAAAACAACGTTGTCTCCAGGCGCTCCAAGCCCTTGCTTCGCCGCTGCTTGTGCAGGGACATCACAGAAGCAGCACTCTTTGCAGACAACTCTGCGCCGTGAAGAACGTCAGATAAACTTCTAAGAGTCTCTAACGGTATATAGAATACAGCTTCTGAAACTCTGTCCTAGGTAACAGTGATGAATAAACCGTTGAACCTGCTAATTAGAGAAACAATATTTACCTTCTTCTCCTTGATCGCTCAGAGGTTTTAAGCATCTGGCTGCCCTAGATCAATTCCCCGCTGGGCCTTCTTGACAGGGTCCCTTCCAGCGCTGCAGTTCTAAGATTGAAAAGAGGACTGAAACATGAAAGAAGATGCCATGTGATCATAGTGTCTCTCTACTGAGTTTTGGAATAAACTGCCCACGCCTTTCCTTTCAGCCTTAGAACTACATCCACATGGACTATAGTCACATGATATCAATCTTTCTTTATGAACAGGTTGCCTTTGCAAATTTGAGTAGGAAAGGGGATCTTTCATGATGCTGCCGTGCCACTCGGGCTGTTATGCGCACACCTGCACCTCGGAACGCAAACACAGCTTGTCTCTCAGCACAGGGTCTGAGTTGCAGGTGCGTGCATTATGGAGGTGCACCCGTTCCTGCTAGCAGACATAAACATAACATTTCTCAGAGGTTATAATATATACTAGTACACACTGAAGAGCTTTGCAGCTCTTCCCTTTTCTCCTTTCTAAAAGAACGTACACACTTAATTTGGAAAAGAGTTGTGTGTGGTAAACATAATCATACTCGGTATTTATCACACTATCCAGCTGTTCTCAGATGATTTTAGTAGTCCCTGCTGAGAGGTGCCAATGCCGTAGATCAGGGACGGACAGCCGGTGGCTCTCTAAACATTGTGGAACTGGATATCCCATCATGCCTCACCTTTGACGATGATGGCTAGGACTGCAGCTCAAAAAGATTTTACATGTTTTTATATTTCTTAATGTGTTTCATCTGGTGATTTTAATGTTGTCTTGTTTGATGTTTTTTTCATTGCTTTTTGTATGTTTCCTTTTTAAATTATTTATAATTTGTGAATCATCTGGAGGACCACAAGTTGACCACCATTGTTCTAGTTGAGGGCACAGAAAGAACCGATGGAAGTGACTGATGGATATTTATTTATTTATTTATTTATTTATTTATTTATTTATTTATTTATTTATTTATTTATTAGGCTTATATCCCGCCCATCTTCCCAAAAGGGAACTCTGGGCGGCTTACAATAAAACCCGGTAAGACAAACAAAGACAATAACAGAGAAAACAAAAAGGAGGTAAAATCCAAGCAGGAATGGCACAGGCAAAAAACAAAAAAACAAAACAAAACAAAAAACCCTAAATAGAAAGGTCACCAAACGCCTCCCTGAAAAGATGGGTCTTCAGGGCCTTTTTAAAGGCGGGCAGGGACTCTGCCAGGTGCAGCTCACTGGGAAGACTGTTCCACAGCGTGGGGCCCACCACAGAGAAGGCGCGGTCACGCGTACGCGATTTCCACACCTCTCTGGGTGTGGCCACCCTCAGTGAGTGCGCCTGTGCCAATCTCGTGGGTCTGGTCCCAGTTGATCTCTGAGAGATACGCTCCGCCAGATACTCTGGTCCCAGGCCGTGGAGGGCTTTGAAAGTCAAAACCAGGACCTTGAACCTGATCCGGAAGACAACGGGTAGCCAGTGCAAGCGGGCCAGAACTGGGGTGATGTGCTTGAATCTACGAGCACCCACCACCAGCCTGGCTGCCGCATTCTGCACCCACTGTAAGCTCCGGACCAGGGTCAAGGGCAACCCCACGTAGAGGGCATTGCAATAGTCGATCCTCGAGATCACCAGGGCCTGCACGACTGTCCTAAGGGAGGACTCATCGAGGTACTGGCAGATCTGGGCGATCCTGTGGAGGTGGGAAAAAGCGGCCCTGGAGACGGCCATCACCTGGGCTTCCAGGGAGAGGGCTGAGTCCAGGACCACGCCCAGATTCCTGGCCCTGTCCGTACTTGTTCTTACCGAAGGCAAAAGCCTGTTGGAATCCTCTATTTACAACTCTAAAATAAAGATGAAGATTAAGAGATGAGCAAAGGGTTCAGATTTGAACCCCAGTGTAATGGTCATTAAGAAATGTATTTGTTACACAAGGACAGGCAATGATAATCCTTTAAAAGGGATTGTTACTAGGGTTATTATTGGTTTTTGCTGGAAGTGTAGATTGCTTTTTAAAATATGTCCTGCCAGATATCTGGCCTGTGGATGAGCAAAGATAATTTAACATCTACAGATTTTAGCCTACTACAATCTATATCTCCAGTCGAAATAATAAATATTTGCCAGTCATGAAAAATTATGAGACCAGGGGCAAACATTATCTGAAACCTTTGCAAACAATGTAGAACTTTACATGGTACAAAGTCAAATCACAGGAGGCCTCCTGAATAGAGTGTGTACTGTTGAGATTAGGCAGGGCCAAGGGACCACACGATGTAGAAAGGAGAGAGGTGACACAGGGTTGTATAGTGTGTCCCTGGCCTTGTTTCTGTCTCAGATAAAAAGAATTGGAATTGGAACTGGAATGCAATTTATTGTCATTGTATAAATACAACGAGATTAAAAGTGCCATCCAGTCAGTCATTCACACAACCCAGCATAAAAATCCGAGACGTAAAATCTACAATTTAAGAACAAACCATCTATACACATACTCCAACATTCACATGCCGAACATCACTTACACTCATTTAAAACTGACATAAAAACCAAACATACACACACAGCCCTACACTCTTTCACCTGGCAACATTCATACCCAATCCATAAAAACTACAATTTAAAAAACAACAACAGCCATACACAATCCCCCATACAATATATGTGCAACACATTCAACACTAATATTACCCGTCAAGTTAATTTTTAACAGAATTTAGCATGGTTACTGCTATTGAGTAAAAACTATTTCTGAATCTTTCTGTCCTTGTTCTAAGAGATCTATACCTTCTGCCTGATGGTAATGGTACAAACAGAGAGTGTCCAGGATGAGGAATATCTCCTACAATATTCTGAGCTTTCTTAAGACAGCGGGAGCTGTGTAATTCCTCCAATGTGAGGAGTGGGCATCCAATGATCTTCTGTGCCATATTGATAACCCTCTGGAGCGATTTCCTCTGAGCCACCGTGCAACTGGCATACCACACACATATGCAGTACGTCAGTACACTTTCTACTACACAATGATAAAAAGACACCAATAGTCTCTGAGTGATGTTATTCTTTCTGTGCACTCTCAGAAAGTACAGTCTCTGTTGGGCCTTTTTCAGCAGCTCAGAGGTGTTTACGCTCCAGGTTAAATTCTCTTCAATATGGACTCCCAACAAACGGAAGTCGGTCACCCTTTCTACACAGTCCCCACTGATGAATAGTGGTTGAAGAACTGTTTTCTTATTCCTGTAATCTATTATGAGCTCCTTAGTTTTTAATGTGTTCAGAAGCAAGTTATTCTCTCTGCACAGCTTCGTCCCATCTTGCCAATGGTCACAACATTCCTTGGCCTCCTCCAGCCACACAACTGGTCTGTATTCATGGGAAAGCGATATATGCATGCCCCACTCTTCCATGCAAGGACTTATGGACACATCAATCCTAATTAAGGATTCATGCATCCGCAAAGCCTTTTCCTCCCAGGCTGAATGGGCAGAATAAGAGGAATGGCTTGTGCCGTGGGCTGAGAAGACAAGGTTACAGCAAATGTCCATGATGACAAAGGTGCAATTGTTTCGACAGTGCAGTGTTTTGGTGTGCGAAGCTCCTTTTTTGAAAGTGCTACAGAAGCAACCTCAGTCTTTTTAGCTAGGACATATCTAGAGTTTTTGCAAGGCATCTCCATGCGCATATTGAAGCAGTGTATCCAAAAGGGTGCCGTGACTAGACCTGCCTTTAGTACAGGGGGGTCCCCAGCAACCAGGCCACGTGCTGGTAATGGTCCATGACCCGTGAGGAACTGTGCTGCACCACCAGCAAGATTGCTTGGAAGGTGCGTTCCCAAGCGAGCATGTAAATTCTTCCTCCTCCTCTTCTGGCACTGTTTCTCCCCCCACCCCCATGCGTCCGTTTTGACTGTGTTTGTGTTGGTTGTGACAGAAGCAAACTGGGTGGTGGTGGTCAGAGTGGTGCATGCATGCACATGGGGAAAAAGCCCCCCCAAAAAAGCCCAGTCCAGTGACCCAAAAACAGTCCCTGGTGCTAAAACGAAAGAGGTTGGAGACAGCTTCCCTAGTGCAGTAGGGCCCCAGTATCTGCTGGCTCCAGGCCTTCCTGGGGATAATGAAAACCATGGATAAGAGAGAACACCTGCCCACCCACCCCCCAAACTGCTGTTTCCTGAAAGTCGCTTGCTTTAGGACTGCTGTTTTGAGAGATTAGCTTGCTTTATGGCTGCTGTTTGTGACAATAGCTTGCTTTACAGATGCTGTTTGTGACAGCAGCTTGCTTTACAGGTGTTATTTGTAACAATAGCTTGCTTTGTGGCTGCTGAGTTATTTAATTATTTTCCTCTGACAACCATGGATAACTGAATCAGTGGATAATGAATCAGTCGATATGGGGGGTCCTACTGTATATAGTGTGTGCATGGGGTTTAATTCATGATATCTTCACATTGACATGGATGTCTGAAAAGTGGGAATGAGGAGCCTGGATGAGTTCAGCTGTAAACACAGTGCTCCCCTTTGCAAATAGGTGTGCAGTGTGTGAATATCCAGAGGTCAGAAGTAGGGGGAAAGGCAGGGGTGTGCTGTCCATTCACATATGGATCCAACACCAGCAGAGAGCTTAGGAATGTCCTCAACTTCACATGATTTAGGACTGGTTATTATGTGCCTTCTACACCTATGCCTTTAAAATATTCAGAGAAAGGAGGTTGGTTCTCTGTGTCTACATTTATGAAGAGACACACGCACACACAAGGGGTGTCATTAACCAATCGACGCCTAATGTGCAGAAATGCCGGTGTTGTTTTGGTTCATTAAAAAGAAGAGTCCCCTTTTGAATACAGTAGTCAGATCACGATCGTAGAATTTCTTTCAGGAATACTTAATAACAGGTTTTGTCTTTTTTTTTTTTTTAACGCAGCAGCGTACCAAGGACCGTGAAATGATAAATTTCTTATCTTCCTATCTTTTATATCTTGTAGGAAGTAGATCCTGTGAGACGGATAAAATCCACAAAATGCCGCACCCCTTGCCGGCTGAGATGACTGTTTGAAGCCAGGAAAGAAAGAGAACACATTGCACTCTGTGCAAGAATGGGCTCATCTCATTTTGAGGCACCAAGTACATTTTAGGATTCTCTATTAATATTTTACAGTTGCCTGCAAGTTTTTGATCTTGGATGCACACAGAGCCCGATCAGCCTTGTTCAGGTTCTCGTATGTTATCGGTGAATCAGGAATCTCTGCTGTTCTGAAGACGTATTCTGGGTCTTATTGCAAGGCTTATTTCGCATGGATTTATTTTCCTTTAATCTGCGATTCAGAAAAATAATAATAACAGCAATGCAATTTTCTTCTGCACAGCAAATTCTTTTAAGAGTCTAAGTTATTGGAAACATGTACAAAAACAAACCCATCGCATACCTCATGCATCAGCCTTCGCTTCTCCCTCTGAGCCACTTTCTCCAAGAGATTATATTTTGTATGTTATGTATGGTTTCATTGGGATAAAATTACAGGAAAAGTAATTACCAAGATACCAGCATAGTTTCCCCCCCCCCCATAGCAGGAACAACCCAGAGGCTCCTTTTTGAAACTGTACATTCTGGCAGGCAGGGTAATAGAGACAATGATGCAAACCAGACCGATTAAGCTAAGTGGGAAATGGATACAGAATACTAAAAGAGAAAATCTTGAGCCTAAAGGGCCAAACTGCATATTATTCTACACACAAAGCGAGTATTGGTGTTGTTTTTACCCCCCCCCCATCCTGAAGTAAACACAAGGGACTTGAACCAGAGCAGGGTCTTAATAGGTAGTGGTTAACCTTTTGCCTTCACTGCCTTCCTCATCCATTTTGGTTCATCTGCAGTTTTGCTTTGCTTTAAGGTGTTTGTTTTTTTTAAATAACAGTCCACAGCTTCCTCTTTAAAGGACTATGTAGTTCATCCTTTGTGAAATAATTTAAGAGGATACCAAGAAATTGGAGCAAGTTTGGAGGAGAACAATAAGGATGATCAGTGGATGGCTAAACCAAGCCTCTAGGAGGAACTACTGAAAGCAGTGTGGGCATATTTAGCTCTGAGAAAAGAAGACTGAGGAAAGATATGATGGCAGTAGCACTTTTCAAACACTTGAATGGTGGTCGTACAGGAGGGGCTGTTTTGCATCACCCCAGAGTGCAGGGCAAGCAATAATGCCAGGTTTAGGCTGAGAATCAGGGGGAAAGCATTATACCTGTTAGAGCAGTCCAACAACAAAACCAAATACCATGGCAGTTGGTGAACTGGAGGTGTTCTAGAAACAAACAAAAAAAGAGCAACCATTTGTCAGATCTGCTTGATTTTGGATTCCCCCCTTCAGCAGGGAGGGGGTTTGAATGCAATAGCTTTATAGGGCCATTATTCTGAGGTGCCCAAGGGCTTCCTCTGGGCAGAACATAGCTTTCGGGAGCCCTTGGTACCTAAACTGGGGGGGGGATGGGTAGCTTTCAATCAAATAAAATTAAATATTTATCTTTTCAGGTGGATGACATCGTCCAAATTGCATGGGGTCAAGTGACGCCAGCCGGATTTCAGCCTGAATCATAACTGAGTCACTGTCTTTGCTACATCTATTCGGCTGAAATCCTGCTTGCATGGCTTTAGCAGAGTGCTCTGTTTCCTGCCTGGATTACATTTTATGGGAGGGAATGCACCCTCTTGATTGCAATGGGACCTTCCGTTGGGCAAGGTGTTGCCGAATTCTCCCTTGTACAAGCAGCTGAAGAAGAGGAACTCCACACAGGAAGGGCCACTCTGCATGCAGCCTGGAGCCTGAAGGATAGTAATGATTAGAGATGGGCACAACACGAGCAATTTTTCATTTTCATTTTCATTTTTTCGTTTCGTTACATAACAAAACGAAAAACGAATCTTGTCTCCAAAATGAAACGAAACAAAATGAAACAACAGAAAATTTGTCGTGCGTTTCATTTTCGTTGCGGCAAATACATTGAACTGTAATGAATGCTAACGAAACAGCAATTTTTCATTTTTGTTTTTGTTTTTTCGTTTTGTTACGTAACGAAACAAAAATGATTTTTTTTGCAAAAAATTCACAAAAAACGAAAACGAACCAAAATGGACCCCCTAAACGACAAACGACAAACGAAACACCATTTTTTTGAGTCGTGCCCATCTCTAGTAATGATGGTTAAAGGATGGCATTCAATCTTTCCCAAAATAGGAATACAGTAAAACCTTGGTTTACGAGCATAATTCATTCTGGAAACCATGCTTGTAATCCAAAGCACTTGTCTATCAAAGCAAACTTTTCCATAAAAATAGTGAAAACTCAAATGATTCGTTCTATAGCTCAAAAATATTCATATAAAATGATTACAATGTCGTAATATAATATAAATTTATAAAGAAAATACAAAATACAGTGGACCCTCGTATAACAAACAGTTTGTATAATATAAAATCTGTACAACATAAAAAATTCCGGAGATAGGGAAAATTTGCTTAACAGAATTGCCTGTGGATCAAATCCGTACAACATAAAAATGGTTGTGATTAGGGATTACTCTGTTTTCAATGCATTCCCTATGGAAATTTGTGTAAAGGAAAATTTGCTTAACAGAATTTCATTTGGAACGAATTAATTCCTTTATACAAGGTCCCACTGTATAAAGAAAAATAAAACAAATTAAATAAAAAATATAAACATAAAGAAAAATAAAACAAAACCCTAACCTGCAGTCCCTTTGAAAACCTTCGTGGCTGGTACAAGGGAGACCTCCATTCTTCCCTCCTCCTTCTGCTTTGGAGGCTTGCCTGAAATCAGACAATCACCCACAATCCAGAAGGGGGAGAAAAACCGAGCCACAACTGGCTCACTTGTAATCATGTGACCGACTCTATGCTTGTATTGCAAGACATTGCTCATTGATCAAGGCAAAATTTAGAATAAATGTTTGCTGATCTTACAGAGCACTCTTTGACCAAAATATTCATAAACCAAGGTTTTACTGTAGTTCTGCCCTCATTCAGACAGTTGCCTTGAATTGCACTCAATTAGGTGATACTACAATCCCCACTGAATGTGGGTGTTCCATATATATCTTCAAGCACAGAAACTGCTGGAGGCTGTCAGTAATTATCAGATTTTGCTCTGGCTACAGATATTTCAGTTTTGTTTGCCACGTATGTTAGGGTAGGGCTGGGTTTGCCAGGTGTTACTTTCCTGGAGATTCTAGATCTGGCCAAAGAGACACATGCCTTAATTACATCCCGACTAACACAATCAACAAGGGGCCACCTTTGAAAAGTCTACAATGGGTCCAAAAGGTTGTCATTGGATTGTTAACTAGGCTGGCTACAGGGATCACTCAACACGCCTTTTATAGCAGCTCCCCTACCTGGGCCCAATATTGTCTAAGAAAGTCACTCTATTGTTGACTATGAGGGCTACTCCATTTCTTCTATGGGATACTTGCCCACAGTAGTAGATGTGATAGTCATCTGAATGGAATTCACCCATTCCTGTCCATTTAAGTTCGCTGATGCCCAAGATGTCAATGTTTATTCTTTCCATCACACGTTTGACCACATCCAGCTTACCCTGGTTCATAGATCTCACATTCCAGGTTCCTATGCAGTATATTTCTTTGCACCATTGAACTTTCCTTTCTCTTCCAGGCACCTCTGCAGCTGAGTGTCCTTTCGGCTTTGGTCCAGCCACTTCATTAGCTCTGGAGCTACTTGTACTTGTCCTCCGCTCTTCCTCAGTAGCATGTTGGACGCCTTCCGACCTGAGGGGGCTCATCTTCCAGCGTCATATCTTGTAGCGTTTTTGTCTCTGTCCATGGAATGTTCTTGGCAGAGATACTGGGGTGGCTTGCCAGTTCCTACCCCAGGAAGTCTTATTACAGGCCTCATTGTCAGCAGTGTAATTAGCCTTAAAATGATGAAAGCACAGTTTAGCCTGTTTTATTTTGTAGCCTCACTGATCAACTGGGACACAAAAGTAGAAATGTTCCCCATTTATAAGATATTCTAGACTGAGGCAAACAGCTGCCTACCGGTCAGCTTTTTTATTTCTGGTCGCAGCCAGGAAGACTGGATGGACCCTCCAGGAAGGACCAGCACCAGCAGGTAGGATACATCTCCCGCGCCACCATTAACAAATGAACTGAAGTGAAGCATTTCATTTCATTTCATTTCATTTCATTCTAAATCCACTCTGAGGTTCGTTATTCGTTTCATTACATAATGAAATGAATAACAAATAACGAAACAAACCATCTCTATTTAAATTTAAATAAAAGAGGTTTATGGGTAAAAGAAGCCACAGCTTACCATATCCTCTTGATTTCATATGATTTTTGCATAGGATCTTTTCTAATCACCATTAAATCATCCTCCACACTGATCTATCTGACAGCCCATCTGGACATAAATTGCAATTTCCTGCTTGCTGTCTTGACTCTCTAGGATGGTACTTGTTTGTTTTGATAAAGGATGATGAAATCTTTCATTTCCAAAATAGAAAATGGAATTTCATTTCAATACTTGTAGAAATGTTTTCTTGTGTTTTATTTTCTAGTGCTTTATAACCTTATGAAATGACAAAACAGCATGTCTTTCATTTTGTGCCCATCTCTAAATTTAGATTTACTGAAGAGAATACATATACTGACCCAATCTGTGCCTTAAAGGAGACACTATTAAGTAGAAAGAGTGACCTTTCAGTTTGGCCAAGGATGCTGTTTCCCGGTGATTATGTCAGGCTAGTTAATTGGCATTATAGAGCATTTTTTTTAAAAATTACCTCTCCATTATTTCAAGGCACATTTGCCATGTCTTCTAATTTGAAACAGGACTTAACCTCTCATGAAATAGCATTTGTCAGTGTTTTCCACGCATCGGTTTTTCATTTGATAGCCTGTTCAACAAGTTTTAGGTCGGGTGTGTATAAGCATCGGAAGGCACGATTATGCAATTATGCATAATTTTGGTTAAGAGCTTGAGCTTGGAGTCCCAGTTTCTGCTGACTTCTTTCTTTCTTGTAGGGGAAAAAAACAGATGGGAAGAAACTGAGTCAGCCATGAGCCAGCTACCTGGGATTAAGCTGTGAAATTGCTCTGTTTTCCACTTGTGGCATTTAATAATCTCCAAGCACATCTTAGCTGGTTTACTTGTGAGTGCATTTGCCCAGTTTACTTGTTAGTGCACAGATCCAAATGATTTCATATCATTTCTAGATGTTATCTTCCCTATACCATTTTCAACCCACAGACTTTCATCACAGAAATCATGCCCCAATGAGCATGTGGCTTTGCAATGCAGCAAGTTTTGCATCTGAAGAATGGATCCTCATAGAGCCATGTGATTTTTCTGGAGCATCACCCTCGAACCAAACATAGGCCACGTCGGTGCCCACAGACTAGACCATAAAAATCATGGGTGTCCCCCCCCCCCCAGCACATGGCTTTGCAATGGGGCTGTAGCAATATTCAAGAAGTTCTCACTTCTGCTTTCTCTCAGTAACCATACTACAGATTTTATGCTCATTTTCTGGAATCGCCTGCCACTAGATAATTCTGCATGAGGGACATTTCTGATCAGATTTGAGGGTCATCCGTGCATAGTTAAATTCCGATTTTAAAAAGCAAGGAAACTCAATTGTCGGCCTGAAAGACAGACAGAAGGTGCTCCTGGAAGATCTTAAAAAGCAGATGGAGTCATCATGACCACAAAATTCTGGACAGCCTCTTTCAGGTTTTACATATATTTGTGAAATAGTGGGGAATCATGGAACTCTGGCACTCTCCACAGGCTAATTGTCAATGTGTTGAACAGGAGACCCCCCAGCACCACCACCATTCACAAAGTGACACCGCACAAAGGAAAAATCCCGGATGCGGACTCCTTTTTTTCATCACTTTACCCCAATACAAAGCAATTGTCAGGGCTGTTTTTCAACAAGTGTGAATGGCAATGATCAGAAGAGGGTAACCAGTAGACCATCCTGACATCTACCATTGGTGTTGTCAACATTCAGGCTGACCTTTGCTATGTAAAGGTTAGCATCCTTTCCCCTTCGTCCGTATCTGGATGGGGACTCCCCGAGAACTGTTGTGCAAGCGCTGGTGATCTCGAGAATAGACTACTGCAAACACTCTCTACATGGGGTTGCCCTTGACTCTTATTCGGCGGCTTCAGCGGGTAGAAAATGCGGTGGCCAGACTGGTGGTGGGAGTGCATCGATACGACCACATCACCCCAGTACTGGCTCGCCTGCATTGGTTAACCGTTGCATCCCGAATAAGATTCAAGGTCCTGGTTTTAATTTATAAAACCCTCCATGGCCTGGGACCTGAATACCTAGCAGAGCGAATCTCTCAACGACCAACTTTGGCACGACCAACTAGAATGTCACGGGCGCACTCACTTCGGGTGGCCACGGCCAGGCAGGCTCGGAAAACGGTCACCTATAACTGAGCCTTCTCTGTGGCTGGTCCTGCGTTATGGAATCATCTCCCGAGTGAGTTGCTCCTTGCACAGTCCCTGCCAGCCTTCAAAAAGGCCTTAAAGACCTGGCTTTTTTGTGAGGCGTTTGGTGACTGTTAATTTTTTTTCTTCTCCTGTCCTGCCATCTCGCCATTGATTTCTTTTAGTGTTTTATTATGATGTTCTATTTAATTGTTTTCTGTTATGTTCTTATTTGTTGTTAACTGCCTGGAGTTCTTCTGGAAGACGGGCGGTATATAAGCATCAAAATAAATAAATAAATATATAAATAAACAGAGGCACGCATTTTGCAGCAATATGGTGGTGGGTGTGCATCGATACGACCACATCACCCCAGTACTGGCCTTTTGAATTATGGGTATAGAAATGCAATCTCCCGCATTCATAAACTGGAGGCTTTTTAAAACAACTATCAGTTTTAAGGGAAGAGATCCAGGGGTGTCTCCCTCTGTCCTGCTAATGCTGCTAGGCTCTTTGCTATGCCTGTGCTTGTCACAGAAATGCACAAATAACTTTGATTTAATTTCTTCCTACCCAATTGCCTAAAAACCCTAAATGTCCCTACTTTAAGTACTTGACTCCATGGGCAAACATTAACGCAAGAAGAAGAGAACAAA
This sequence comes from Phrynocephalus guinanensis, assembly GCA_037367245.1. Taxonomy (NCBI): domain Eukaryota; kingdom Metazoa; phylum Chordata; class Lepidosauria; order Squamata; family Agamidae; genus Phrynocephalus; species Phrynocephalus guinanensis. Next base: position 176,522,220 of record CM074733.1, on the reverse strand, counting down.
ACTCAAAAAGATCTTGACAGGTTTGAGCACTGAAAAGAATGACATTTAACTGAGATTGAACAATTGCAAAGTTCTACCTGTGGGGAGGAAACCCCCAAAGGCAGAGTTACAAGATGGCAGCTACTTGGCTCAATAGTACTAAGAGTGATGTTGTCCATCACAAACTAAATAGGTTCTAACAGTGCAATGTGGCTGCAGGAAAAAAGGCAGTGATCCACTGGTCTCCAGAGGTGAGAACGAAGAGACGTGACTGTCCCTCAAAACAACATCATGGGCAAACAGTGTAAGTAGATTGAAGGCCTGGCTGAAAGAATGAAACAACCGTGTGAATATTCATATGATTGTACAGTAACATGATTTAATGGCCAAATTTGTGCCTCTGTTTAGGGAATATATGACTTAATTCCTCAGATCACTCTTCCCCACACCCCTGCTTGTTTAAGCCGTGCTTAAAATCAATCCACCCTCGATTTAAGACGTTGGCTTTCGAAGAGAAATAAATCATTCTTGAAAGTAATTAATAGAGTGGTGTATAAAATCACTAATGGTAGCTGGATCTTGTAAACACATATTCTGGTGGCTGAGAAATTTATTAAAAAGTAATATATGTGTTACATATATATTCTGTCTCATTGGCTTGCTTAAGGAACTTATACATCCAGAGAGTCTATACATTTCCTTGTTCCAGATACACTGTGGTTAAATATTGTAGATAAAAATGTGAAACATGTATTTTTGAATAATGCTACTTCCTCATAATACAGGTGGCTTGCAATCTAATACTGGGGACTCCCACTGAAGTCAATGCAACTTGATTTTTGAATATCCATCTCTAGAGATGGGCACGACCAGGAAAAATGACGTTTCAAGTTGTCGTGTATCGGAGCCGGCCCGTTTCGGCTCGTTTCCGTTTGTCGCGAAATTTTTCAAAAATTTGTTGTTTCGTTTGTCGTTTGTCGTTAGTACTGGTTTAGGGGGGGTAGGGTAGCAGGCTCCTGGAGGCACCTCTCTGGGGTGGATGCCTCCTCTGGCCCCCTACAAAGGGAAAAGGAAGGGTACATGACTGTGTAGCTATTGCGTACCAAGTGGCACTGGCAGAGGCACCTCTCGTTTGGGTGCCTCTAGCTCACCAAGAAAGACAGCATACTGGCGTACAGGTTTGGAGTTTTTTGGAACTTTGGACTGTGAGCGAGGTGAGAGAAGAATGCCTCTGCTGGGCGCCCTCTGACTCACTAAGAAGGACAGTGTACTTGCGTGTAGTGCAATGCGAGTACAGATCTGGCTTAGGGTTGGGGTTAGGGCAAGGGCTAGGCTTAGGGTTATTACGGGTAAGGTTAGGGTGAGTTAGTGGGCTGCACCTCTGGGTGCCTCTGACCCACTAAGAAGAACAGTGTACTGGCGTATGGGTTAGGGTTAGGGTTAGGGCTAGGGCTAGGGCTAGGGTTGTAGTGGGCTTTTTATGCCCGACTGGCACATCCCAGAAGTCTCAGTCAAAACCTGGCCAAGTGGCCATGCGATTGGTGGAATGGCTCCAAAAATTTGCATGGTCCCATCCCATGGCCAGCCCATCATTGCGCAGGTGTAAAAAAATAAAAATAAAATAAAATAAAATCAATGGAGACGTTTTATTGCTAGAAAAACCCACTGCTGCTACTGTAAAAATTCAAGCATTTAAAATAGCTAATTTTCGCATGTTTGTGTGGTGCTTTGGTGGTTTTTTGGACCACAATTTCAAAAAAAATATTGCGGTCGCCATTTTGGATCCCCCCGCACCGCATGGCAAATGGAGACGACGAGACTGATGCCCCCCCCCCAGCCTGGTACCAGCAGGTCCAGCAGCCCAGGACAGGAGAGGGGGGGAGGCCGGGGACCCCCCCCCCAGAAACCACCCCTCTGGTAGGTGCCCTCAGACAGGCATATTTTCGCCTGCTTTTTTGGCCGGAAATCGGGATTTTTTTTATTTTTAAAACTTTTCTTTCTGTGCCGCTTGGCATCGCGCGATCGCCGTGCGATGCCATGAACGACAACGACAAATCAGACCCAATTTATCGTTTATCGGTTCGAGTTCAAGTTCTGACGGCTTAATTGTCGTTTCCGTTTCCGTTGCGTAATGGAAACGAGGAACGAAAACGGAAACGAGAATTTCGCCAAGTCGTGCCCATGTCTATCTATCTATCTATCTATCTATCTATCTATCTATCTATCTATCTATCTATCTATCTATCTATCTATCTATCTATCTAAGCATGGGAGCAGGAGTATGAAATGACAATTTTCCTTCCATTTTCCTTGTGGTTAAAATGCACTTCCATGTGGTATAATTGTTATTTGCTAGTTAAAGCAAATCTACCAGGCAGGCTTCTCGATGACATGCAATAGAGAAAAAACAACAATAATTCTAAAGTGACTTCTTCGTAATAAAGATGCCTAAATACTATGCTGCAAAGGATAACTTTAAATATGTTACTATGGCTCATAGTGTGGAAAAGGTGACAGGGTACAGAGTAACAATTCCTCATTAAATTGCCCCCATCCCCATTCCTGCATATTAAGGCATATAATTGATATAAAAATACAGAGGTCCACTTAGGGCAAACCTAGGCTGAAATAGCATATACTGCAGGAGAAAAAAAAAACAAGTGGAACTTTCAAGTCCTTGACATATACTGTATATCTAAGGGTTTCCGATCCAGCCAATGTCAGTGGTTAGGGTGTACCAGGAGAAACCCTGGCTAGTGACAGTGCCAGGGTCAGAGGAGCAGGGCCATCACCCTCTGGACATGTTGTTGGCAATGGGGCTGCTGTAGTTATCCCTGGGACACCAACCCCATCACCCCACAGCCCCCTGGTGATGTTCTTCTTCCCTTAGCTACTCCAGCACCCCATGTTGGGTGAGTGAGGACCCTTGGCTGGTGGCCCAGCTGGCAACATTTGTTTTCTCTCTTCAGTATAGATGGGAAATACTGTGTGGTAAATATCACATTGGATGAAGAAATGAACTTATATACAGTAGTACCATGGAGACTTGTTGAAGAGATCCAGGTGAGTGCAATGGCTAAAGAATGTTTCTCTGCCCTTAGAAAAACCTACTGCTAGGACGTTTCCTGGTTTCCACTGACTCAAGAACTACAGGGACAAAAAAGCTTTATCTCTTTGGCCGATTTGCCTGCACACCACTCTGTGTTGTTTCCTCTAATGGGCAGCTCCTCTCCAGGGCAACTCATAATAAGGGATTTCCATGTTGCTAGGCAACCCAGTTGTGACACATGCTACTCGATTTTTCCCTTTTATTCCTTCCCTCACAAAGGGTTAATTCAGTGCCGTGCAAACGGAGCACTGCTTGCAAAATGGGAATTCTCCTTCCCCCGCCCCACCGCCCCACCGCCCCACCGCCCAAAAACTGTACATCCAAAAATCTGGTTGGGAGGATCTCCAAACCACCTGGAACAGAGTTGAGGCCACCAAGGAGAAACGTGGTGAAGGAGCAGAAGTCTTTCCCGCTCCTGCTGGTAGTATCCATTTCGCATGGGTTCTGCATGCATCTCACAAGGGATACAGCTGAGATCTTCTACTTTACACCACTCTACTTATAATCCATTCTATTTAACAGGAAGTAATTGGATATTAATATTACATCAATTTGCTTCATTACCAAGTGTGGTGTCTGGCAATTGATCCTGGGGAAAGAGTCCATTGTATAGGTCAACCCGAAATTTGATGGTATGTGGTTTTGTTAACATTAAAACTATATGGGAGAGGAGTCCTTGTTTCAAAGTAGTGCTGGTTTAGGTTTAAAACTTTGAAGAATGTTTCAAAGTCTTTATACAATGTTTAAAATGATGGAGCAGATTCTGGTATGATGCTTCAAATATTGACTGAAGAAATCTCTGTAGGTATATTACTAGTCATCATGGAAAACATGTAATTTGGTATCACAACCAAGTTTTTTTATCTGCTCTAGAAAAAGGCATGAGTTCCTGCCTGAACATCTGCTCCATAGTTTTTACCTAGTTGTGCCCTCCTGCTAACACAAAGCTTTTGCTGCTTGTGAACCCCTCATTTATCTCTTCGTACAAGGGGAGACTGAATTATCATCCTTACAACGTGCACCAAATGAAGCCTTTTGGTTCTATGTTATTCTGTACTGACTGAGCATTGTAGTTCTTTCCACAAGTGTTGCCTAGCTCATTAAGCATTTGCTTTGACTTCTGTTACTTGATCCGGTTATTCCAGTAGGACATGTACCATGTACAAGACAAGCGCTGAATTGACAGAGTGAGTACAAGGCTACCTGCTCAACTCTTAACTTTTCCCCAAGATGTTTTCAAGGAGGTCTTGGAAGATACAATACTGTAGACTACAAATTGCAAGGTCTCCCTTGGACAGTGAGGCATCACAGCTAAATTCAGATCGCATGGATAGCTCCAGTCCTTCCTGCAGGGTAGAACGCAGAAAGTGGTGTTAGGTGTTTCATGTTTGACACCACGGCCGCTGACCTGTGGAGTTCCCCAGGGTTCTCTCCTGTCTCCTATGTTATTTAACATCTATATGAAACCACAGGGGGGAGATTATCAGGTCTATTGGGCTTAGGTGCCACGAGTACGCCGATGATACCCAGCTCTACCTCTTGTCACCCCCGGACTCTAAGGGAGCTACTATCTCAACTTTACATTAGTGTTTAGCTGCAGTAATTAACTGGATGACGATGAATAAAATGAAACTGATTCCAGAAAAGACAGATGTGGTCCTGGTCAGTCGAAAGAGAGAACAAGGGATAGGAATGCAACCTATACTAGATGGGGTCACCCTCCAATTTAAAAAGTCAGGTATGGAGCTTGGGGGTGCTCTTGGACTCATCCTTGAGCTTGAATGCCCAGGTCACAGCTGTGGCCAGGAGTGCATTTGCACAATTAAGGCTAGTACGCAAGTTACATCCCTTGCTTGAGAAACCAGCTCTGGCCATGGTGACACATGCCCTAGTGAAGTCCTGACTGGACTACTGTAATGCGCTCTATGTGGGGCTATCAATGAAAAGTCTCAGGAAACTTCAATGGGTTCAAAATGCAGCAGCCAGACTGCTGACTTTGTTGGGGTGCAGAGATCACATCTCACAGTATGAACCGACTCGGGTGTTAAGGTCATCAGGAGAGGCCTTTCTCTCCATCCTGCCACCCTCACAGGTACGTCTCGTGGGAACCCATGAAAGAGCCTTCTCGACTGCTGTGCCCAGACTCTGGAACTCCCTCCCACTGGAGGCCAGGACTGCCTCATCTCTGTTGGCCTTCTGGAAACAGGCGAAGAACTTTCACTTCAGGCAAACTTTCCCTGAGTATTTTATATGAATCTATGGGTTCACATAGACCTTGTATATAAATACTTATAACCTTGTAGCTTTAATGTAATGTTGCTGTAAGATGTCCCTCAATTCCCTGTTCTTAATACTTGAACATGTCTTAATTGTACTGGACTGTATATCATCCCTAAGCCGCCTTGGGTTCTTTTCCAAGGAGAAAGGTGGGGTAAAAATACTCTAAAATAAAATAAATAATAATAAATACAGTCTCAATCTTGATTTTTTTCACACAATTCACCATGCCTGTAAATGGTGCACAATTCATCATGCCTGTAGTTTGCTTTCATTTTTCCAAGAAATCTATCTAATTTAGTTTTGCCTCTAGATCCATCCATGTCCTTTTTAACATAACATAACATAACATAAGAACATAACATAAGAAGAGCCATGCTGGATCAGGCCAAAGGCCCATCTACTCCAGCTTCCTGTATCTCACAGTGGCCACACCAGATGATTTTGGAAGCGCATGAGACTAGATATCTGTCTCCTGATACCACTCCCCTGCATCTGGCCCTTGAAGTACCCTGGTTTTAAGCCTGGAGATTACACATCTCCATCATGGTTTGTAACCTGTGATGGACTTTTCCTCCAGGAATCTGTCCAATCCCCTTTTGAAGGCATCCAGGCCAGATGCCATCACCATATCCTGTGGCAGGGAGTTCCACAGACTAACAACGTGCTGGGTGAAAAAAATATTTTCTTTTGTCAGTTCTTACTCTCCCAGCCCTCAGTTTGAGTGTATGTCCCCTAGTTCTGGCATTTTGGGAGAGAGACAGAAGAGCTTCCCTCTATCCACTTTACTCATACCCTGCATTATTTTGTATGTCTCAATCATATCCTCCCTCAGGCGCCTTTTTTCCAGACTAAAGAGCCCCAAATGTTTTAGCCTTTCTTCATAAGAGAGGTGCCCCAGCCCAGTAATCATTTTAGTCTCTCTCTTCTGCACCTTTTCCAGTTCCACTATGTCTTTCTTGAGATGCGGTGACCAGAATTGTACACAATACTCCAGATGCGGCCTTACTATTGTTTTTGCTGAAGCTGAGGTGCAGTGACTAACTCTGCAGGGCTTGGACAAAAAAATAACCCCAAATCTCCATTGCTGATTATATTTTGATTTAATTTATTAAATTTATATGTTGCTCCATATCCTGAAGTCTTGATGTGACTTACATAGAGAAATGGAGCAAAAATTTTGATATTGGTAGTATGAGGAGAAAGCAAAAGCAAAGTGTTCTGCTTATATACCGCCCCATACCACTACAAGTAGTCTCTGGGCGGTTTACAATTTTGATTACAGTGTGCAGGCTACACATTGGAAGAAATCTAATCTAACCCAGAATCTTGCGGCACTGTAATAGAGACAGAATTAAATAACAGAAAAAATCATTTAAAAATTATAACAACTCTAAGGGCATTGGCAGCTGGGCAGTATCTGAACATTTAAATTAAAGAAGTAAATAAATACATTAAAATATTGGAAATTAACTAAAAATGTGTGTGTGTGTGTGTGTGTGTGTGTGTGTGTGTGTGTGTGTGTGTGTGTGTGTGTGTGTGTTGTTACAGTCATGACCGACTCTCCACAACCCCACGTCCATGGAGTTTTCTTGGCAGGAATACTGGAGTGGTTTGCCAGTTCCTACTCCAGGCGCCTACAACGTCCTGGAGGTCTCCCATCCAAGTGCTAACCAGGGCCGACCCTACTTAGCTTCCAAGATCAGGAGAGATTGGATGTGCTAAATAGTAGCATTCATTTGCCGTATACAGATTTAACAATACATGTCATTCCTTATGCCCCAGTCCACAAAGAATACTGCAGAACCTAATCCAGAATAATAAACGCTATGGTAATTTTTAGAAATAGCCCACTTTGGGGTAAAGGGAGCTGGCCAAAATGCCCCTATATTTATGTCAAAAACTCATAATTAAGTCCTTTGCCCAATAAATAAAGTCTGACACTATTACAATGTGGCTGTAATTTAACAAAGAGCGCTATCCCACGACCACTAAAATCCGCCTTTTACTTTAAGAAAAGCTGCCTCTAAAAATTGTGTCCTCATGATCAGCCGGCTTTTCTTTAAAAAAAAAAAAAAGCAACCCTTGGCCATGTCCTCTGAAACACATTTTCCTGGAACCACCACTGGGGATTCTCTTTTTGTGTGTGTGTTGGTTAGGAGGCGCCTTTTAAAATGAATCAAATGAAGGAGAGGACCCGAAAAGCTGCTTATCTGCTTATTTCCCATTTTTCAGGGCTACCTTGGTCCTCTTTTTAAAATATTCTTATGTCCAGGGTCCATCGATAAAGCTGCATGCATCCGTCAATCCAGCACTCCAGCTGGCATTTTGAACGGAATCAGCCTGCTTAAACGGAATGGACAGGGATTTTCCTTGTTCAATGTATTAAAAGAAAGTTGAGGCGCAGAGAGAGTGAGGGCGAGAGCAAAGGAGAAGGAGAAAGAGAGAGAGAGAGAGAGAGAGAGAGAGAGAGAGAGAGAGAGAGCAAACAAATAAGAGAGAGAGAGAGGAGGGAGGAGTGTGATGTGTGTGTGTGTGGGAGAGAGTGTGAGTGTCTGTGTGTGTGACAGAGGGGTGTGTGTGTGTGAGAATGGGAGAGAGGGAGAGAGGAACTGAGGAAGCAAGGAGGTGGGGGGAAGCAAAAAGTAGTTTTTTTCCTCTGAGCTCACCTCCCAAGCTAAACTTTCCTTCCTTCCTGCTGCTGCTGCCGTTGCAAAGAAGGCAGCTTTTTCTCTCCGTATTCTCATAACTGTAAAAAAGCAGCTTTTGGCCAGGTGGACATATCGAATGAGGAGACTGCTGCTGTGGACGTGGGGACAATGGAAGCGCTCCTTCTCTCACATGATCGCGGCAGGGGCAAAGGCACCTTTTTTTAAAAAGTGACTCTTCCGGGATGTGGGACAGCCCCCAAACTGTAGTTCTTGTCGCTGTGTGAAGTATTCAGTTTTAGAACTACCCAGTACAATTGTAAAATATGACTTGAGAGGAATATAAATGGGGTTTGGTTTGGTTTGGTTTTAAAGGAACCTCCCAACCTCTGGTCAAAGAGAAGTCTGTGGGCACAGACCCATGTGCTAGCTAGATCACATGTGCTGGTGCCAGGAGAATGCCCACAGCCCAAAGAGAAGTCATCTTCTGTATCTTGGCTTGTGCACTTTTCACCCTGCTCCGTCAACTGCCTGAGTGCCTACCGCATGGCATGCGTGATCGAAGCCTTACACGGTGCATTTAGCCCCTTCGTGGCAATGAATCTCTCCAACCACCTCAAGACGACACCTGTTGGGTTCTTTCACAGGCGGGAGGGAGGCAGCCAGAGAACCTACCAAATTGGGAGAGGCTGTTTCGCGTGTTGTTTGAAAGTGGTGATCACCCTGTACTTGACATGCCATTGCCACCAAAATTGCTTTTGCTGTGTGGGGACATTCCCGCAGGTGGAACCTCTGGGGCCAACTGAGAGAGATCTCGGCAGAGTTAGAACATAAGAACATAAGAAGAGCCCTGCTGGATCAGGCCAAAGGCCCATCTAGTCCAGCTTCCTGTATCTCACAGTGGCCCCACCAGATGCGTTTGGGAGTGCATGAGACTAGATATCTGTCTCCTGATCCCACTCCCCTGCATCTGGCCCTTGAAGTACCCTGGTTTTAAGCCTGGAGATTACACATCTCCCTCATGGTTTGTAACCTGTGATGGACTTTTCCTCCAGGAATCTGTCCAATCCCCTTTTGAAGGCATCCAGGCCAGATGCCATCACCACATCCTGTGGCAGGGAGTTCCACAGAGTAACAATGCGCTGAGTGAAGTAATATTTTCTTTTGTCTGTTCTTACTCTCCCAGCCCTCAATTTGAGTGTATGTCCCCTAGTTCTGGTATTTTGAGAGAGGGAGAAGAGCTTCCCTCTATCCACTTTACTCATACCCTGCATTATTTTGTACGTCTCAATCATATCCCCCCTCAGGTGCCTTTTTTCCAGACTAAAGAGACCCAAATGTTTTAGCCTTTCTTCATAAGGGAGGTGCCCCAGCCCAGTAATCATTTTGGTCGCTCTCTTCTGCACCTTTTCCAGTTCCACTATGTCTTTCTTGAGATGCGGTGACCAGAATTGTACACAATAATCCAGGTGCGGCCTTACTATTGTTTTGTATAATGGCATTATAATGTTGACTGTTTTATTTTCAATCCCCTTTTTGATAATCCCTAGCATGGAATTGGCCTTCTTCACCGCTGCCACACATTGGGGAGACACCTCCATGGAGCTGTCCACCAACATACCAAGATCTCTTTCCTGATCTGTCACGGATAACTCAGAGCCCACGAGTTGATAGATAAAGTTTTGATTTTTTTTGCCCCAATATGCATTACTTTACATTTGGCTACATTAAAACACATTTGCCATTTTGTAGCCCATTTCCCCAGTTTGGAGAGATCCTTCTGGAGCTCTTCACAATCTTCTCTGGTTTTTACTACACGGAAAAGTTTTATGTCATCTGCAAACTTGGCCACCTCACTGCTTATCCCTAGAGATGGGCACGACTTGATCATTAACCAGAACTATTTCTGTTAAATATAGTAGATATAAATATTTCCTATGATCAGAGATATGTACTTCATCATGTAATTGTTGCTGCAAGAATACTGTACGCGAAACTTTGGAAACAACCAATCACACCAACAGAGAAGGATCTTCATGGAAAGATAAGAGAATGCATCGAAATTGATAAACTCTCTGGTTATCTAAAGGGAGACTACGATGAGATTTTTCGGGAAAGATGGCAAGAAGTAACAAATTTATTAGTATTGTGATAACATCTGGCAATTTTAGCAATATGTCTAATTATTATTTCTATTTTGCTTGATATACTCAATGTAAGTCTTAAAAAACTGTATTCCCCCCTTTTTTTCTTTTTCCTCTTACCCTTACTCCTGTCCCTTTGTCCCCCCCTTAAAAATCCAATAAAAATTTATTAAAAAAAATAGAGATGGGCACGACTTGGCGGAATTCCCGTTTCCGTTTCCGTTACTCGTTTCAGTTACGCAACGGAAACGGTAACGGGAATTGCTCCGCCAGAACTCGAACTCGAACCGACTAAAGAATAATTGGGTCTGATTTGTCGTGGTCCTTCCTGGGATCGCGGCGATCCCGCGATGCCAAGCGGCACAGAAAAAGTTTTTAAAAGTTAAAAAAAACACCGATTCCCGGCCAAAAAGCAGGCGGAAATATGCCTGCCTGAGTGAGGGCTCAGGGCACCTACCAGAGGGGTGGTTGACCCCCCCCTCTCCTGTACTGGGCTGCTCTGGTGGGGGGGGGAAATCCTCCTCGTAGTCGCTCGCAAAGCACCGGACTCGCCGCCGGCCACCGCAATTCAAGTGGAAGCGGCACAGAAAAAAAGTTTTAAACTCCCCCCCCCCATTCCCGGGCCAAAAAGCAGGCGAAAATATGCCTGCAGTGCAGAGTGCACCTACCAGAGGGATGGCTTCTGGGGGGGGGGGTCCCGGCCTCCCCCCCTCTCCTGTCCTGGGCAGCCGGACTCGAGTCGCCATGCCATGCGGTGCGGGCGGGGGATCCAAAATGGGGCGGCTACCGCAATTTTTTTTGAAATCGTGGTCCAAAAACACACAAGCACCACACAGAAACATGCGAAAATTGCTATTTTAAAACTGCCAGAATTTTTACAGTAGCAGTGGGTTTTTCTTGCAACAAAATGTCTGCTCTTTCCTCTCTCCATTGATTTTATTTTATTTTATTTTATTTTATTTATTTATTTTTACACCTGCACAATGATGGGCTGGCCATGGGAGTGACCATGCAAATTTTTGGAGCCATTCCACCAATCGCATGGCCACTTGGCCAGGTTGACCACAGAGACTTCTGGGATGTGCTAACCGGGAATAAAAAGCCCACTAACCGTAGCCCGAACCCGAACCCTAACCCTAACCCTAACCCATACGCCAGTACACTGTCCTTCTAAGTGGGTCAGAGAGGCCCCCAGAGGTGCACCCCAATACTCACCCTAACCTCACCCGTAACTAGCCTAACCCTAGCCCTTGCGCTAACACTGTTGCCTAAGCCAGATCTGTACTTGCATATTGCATTGCACTATAGCAAGTACAATTCCCTTCTTAGTGAGACACAGCGGGTGCAGAGAGTCTGCCAGTCCGCCACTTGTGGCTCTGGGTGACTCCTGCAGGCTTGGCTCGGCCGGCAGCATGTGTGAAATCATGCAAACCATGCCCCCGACGCGTGACTGAGGCAGGGAAGGCACCCCAAAAAGAGGGGTGCCTCTGCCAGTCTGCTGTGTCTCTGCGTGCAACTTGGTATGCAATCATAGCCATATGGCTATGCATGCATGCCCTTTTGCAGCAGGTGAGGAGAGGAGACCCCCATGTATGAGGGGTCTCCAGGAGCCTGCTTTCCCTAGCGGGTGAGGATAGGAGGCACCCCCCCAAAAAAAAGGTGCCTCCAGGAGCCCGCTACCCCCCCAAACCAGTTTAACGACAGAAGAAAAACGAAAAACGAAACAACAAATTTTTGCGAAGTTTTGCGAAAAACGGAAACGAGCCAACACAGGCCGCCTCCGACACACAACAACTCGAAAACGTCATTTTCCCTAGTCGTGCCCATCTCTACTTATCCCTGTCTCCAGGTCATTTATGAAGAGATTGAAAAGCACCGGTCCCAGGACAGATCCCTGGGGTACACCGCTTTCACTTCTCTCCATTGTGAAAATTTCCCATTGACACCTACTCTTTCTTTCCTGGATCTCAACCAGTTCTCAATCCATAAGAGGACCTGCCCTCTTATCCCCTGACTGTGCAATTTTCTCAGCAGCCTTTGGTGAGGGACTGTGTCAAAAGCCTTTTGAAAATCCAGATAGACTATATCAACCGGTTCACCCAAATCTACATGCCTGTTGACCTTTTCAAAAAATTCTAAAAGATTTGTCAGACAAGACTTACCCTTGCAGAAGCCATTCTCAATTTCTATCAGCAAGGTTTGTTCTTCTATGTATTTTAAGATTTTCTCTTGGATGAGGCTTTCCACCATCTTCCCTGGGACAGATGTAAGGCTAACTGGCCTGTAGTTTCCCGGGTCCCCCCTCCTTCCTTTTTAAAAAATTGGTGTGACATCTGCTATCCTCCAGTCCTCCGGCACTGTGGCCATTTGAAGAGACAAGTTGCATATTACCGTTAAGAGATCTGCAATTTCATTTCTCAGTTCCCTAATAACCCTTGGGTGGATGCCATCTGGGCCCGGTGACTTGTTAATCTTCAATTTATCAATTAGTCCTAAATCATCCTCTCTTTTAACCTGTATTTGATTTAATTCTTTAGTCAAGAGGGGCCATTCAGGCAGCGGAATCTGCTCAAGGTCTACTGTCGTGAAGACAGATGCAAAGAACTCATTTCATTTCTCTGCAATTTCCAAGTCCTCCTTAATCTCCCCTTTTCCTCCCTCACGATCCAGAGGGCCAACTAGTTCTCTGGCAGGTTTTCTACTTCTAACATATTTAAAGAAGCTTTTATTATTACCCTTTATATTCCTAGCCATGCGTTCCTCAAAATCTTTCTTTGCCTCTCTTATCATCTTCTTACATTTCTTTTGCCAGAGTTTGTGTTCCTTTTTATTTTCCTCATTTGGGGAGGATTTCCATTTACAGAAGGACCTCTCTTTGCAGTTTAGAGCCTCTCTAACTCCACTCGTTAACCATGCCGGTGCCCTCTTGGACTTAAATGAGCTCTTCTTTCTTTGTGGTGTGCACTTGTGCTGGGCCTCTGTTACCGTTGTTTTAAACAGGTTCCATGCACTCTGGAGAGATTGGATTCTTTTAATCTCCCCTTTCAATTTCTTTCTAACTAGTTTCCTCATCTGAGGGAAGTTTGCCCTTCGAAAATCAAGGGTTTTTTATGTCTGATTTGCTTGACACTCTTCCTCCAACATGCATGGCAAAGGAGATTTCTTCCTAACAACCTGAATTTGGCTTCCAAGACTGACCGCTTGGCCTTTCCAACATCATTGGTACCAACATGTATCATGACCACTGGCTCCTTCCCGGTTCTCTCTAACAAGCTATCTAGATTTATCGTGATACCTGCAACCTTTGCACCTGGCAGGCAAGTGACCATACGGTTATCATGCTAATCACAAATCCATCCCTCCGTATTTCTAATTATAGAATCCCCTAGCATGAGGAGCTTCTCTCCTGCAGCCTGTTCTTCTACATGTACCTGATCCTGTATCTCATCAATTGTGATGAGGGAGAGATCCTCAGGTGGAACCAGTTGTTCTTCGGTGTGTGCCTCATAAGGTGTGATGAGGAAAAGAACCTCAAATTAATTGTGCAATATGAGACTCTCTGAGCGATCCCTTGGCCTTCTACTCCTTTGAGTCACATTCCTCCACACATCTACCTCCTGGGTTAGGGAAGTGATTTCATCCTCAGAAGTGTGCCCTGTCTCTTCTTGGACCTGGATAGTCTGTTCCGCTCTGTCCAAGAACCGCTCAAGCTCCTTAATATGTTGCTGGTTTGATATGCGAGCCTATAGCTCCTGGACCTTCTCTTCTAATAGTGCAACCAGCTTGCACTTGCAGCAAGTGTAGTTCTCCGTGCGTTTTGTCAAGATGACAAACATGGCACAAGTGTTACAGGTAACTACAGCTGCTCCCTCAGACTCCATTTTAATGAGTGCAGTATTCTGGGCCTTGAAGATTTTACAGTGTTACTAGCTGCTAATCTAGAAATAATCTAGTACCAATGTTCCTCCTTTTATGTCAAAAATAAAATCTCCCTGCTGTGTGCCTGGCCCTGGCTCAGATGACCTTCTCCATCCAGGCAGCTCATGTGCTGTGTCGCTGTGTAGGCTTTCTCCGTACTGCTGAAGAATATGAAATTCTCAGCAGGCATCTGGTGTTTAAGTTTATTGAAGGTCATCAAGATCACCACTGAGAAGTCCAAAGAAGGAATAATTCATATTTAGGTTCATGCACCCGCTTTGATGCTACCTGATCACTTGTATATTTTGTTACCCACTAGCTGTATTCAGACCGATGAAGCTGTTTGGATGAACAGCGAAACGTTTCTATCTCTCAAAAAAGAAGTCCAGTAGCCATGACTCAACTCCCAGATAAACGCACCTGGATGACTGAGAATCTTCACAGATGTTACCTAGATAGTCCCCTCTTGTTTAACGCATTCCCAGTAGTAAAGAAATCTGGGATATGCATGAGTTTCTACAATATATTGGCTCAAGTCAAAACAAGGACTGGGGATTGGCTCCCTCTACATCATTCCTCCCCAACTATTAAGCATCTTTAACATTGTACCCCATCCCCAGTCTGTAGAATGGCCTCTTAGACAAGGAAGCATGCTGTGATGTCATCTTTCCTGCTTCATGCTGCTGGCCAATCAGAGAGGGAGGAGGGATGATGCCTGTCCCTGCACAGTTCCTGATTGGCCAGCATCACAGATCTAGCACAGATGACTTCACAGCATGCTTCCTTGTTGGATTTTAACCCTGCACGAGACAGAGAAAGGTAAAGCAATTGCATCTGTGTGTATCAGCCGGTTCCAAGGACCATTTTGGTTTGCGTGGTTCATTTTGTAACCTACTGATTCCAAAATGAAATGCCCATCCCTAGCCAAGATCCAACAGTATATTTTGCTATCCAACAACATCAGAATTGGGAATTTCACTCTCCTGTCTTTTCTCGTACAGCCGTCAAAGGCAATGGTTCCCAACCTTGGAATCCCAGATGTTCTTGAAGTTAAACTCACGGAAGCCTTCACTGCTAGCTGTGCGGGCCAGGATTTCTGGTCATTGTAGTCCAAGGAAAAACTGAGGACTCAAGTTTGGGAAAGACTGCTTTATTAGTGGGCAAAACAAACTGTTCTGAAGGTTTCCCACCCTTAAGTAATTCTTTTGGATGACCTTGGTTATGTCACCTTTTACGGGAGGCTTTTTTCGCACTCTGTTTAGAATTGCTATTATTATTACAAATCGTAGTTTAAAAGATTATAAAAACCCAGTAAAAGTCAAAGAGTTCCTCAGTTGCGGGAATGAGTGGCTCTGTTGCCAATACTCACAGGGCCTTCCTTCTGATGGGCATACTGGAATTGACCCCATATTCAATGTCCTTTGATATGGCTCTGAAGCCCTGAGTGAGATCATGCAGAGATCTGAAGTCCTGCTGTCTCTGAAGTCAGGAATCATGCCTCTTCTGTGGTTTCTAGGACATCCCTGGCTTCAAAAATGACTGCCACCTCACATGACATTTTCGCCCCATGTGTGCCGATGATACTTGGAAACGAATACTGCAAACAACACATTTGCAAACATATCTAATGACCTTTCTGCACACAGATGTGTTGGGAAGAGAATAGAGGCTTCTTTTTTAAGCTTCTTTCTCCCATTATGTTTACAAAGATGGCTTAAAGATATAAGAACATAGGAAGAGCCATGCTGGATCAGGCCAAAGGCCCATCTAGTCCAGCTTCCTGTATCTCACAGCGGCCCCACCAGATGTGTTTGGGAGTGCATGAGACAAGATATCTGTCTCCTGATACCACTCCCCTGCATCTGGCCCTTGAAGTACCCTGGTTTTAAGGCTGGAGATTACACATCTCCCTCATGGTTTGTAACCTGTGATGGACTTTTCCTCCAGGAATCTGTCCAATCTCCTTTTGAAGGCATCCAGGCCAGATGCCATCACCACATGCCCAAAACAATGTCCTGCAACACCCATATAAGTAGGAAGGGAGGGAGGGAGGGAGGGAGGAAGGAAGGAATAGAAAAAGTGGGACCCCTTCCTTTCTAAGGATGTGTTTGCTTTCTACCCTACCTCTTACCTTGTAGAAGCAGTGATGGCAGAGTGGAAGATTGTGGAGTTCCTTTTTTAGAAAATCCTTTTAACGCTCAGTTTAGGCATGCTACGGAGCAAAGATTCCCGACAATTGTGCCTACGGAGAAAGGAGGCATTCTGGCTCTAGGATGTAGCTTCATTATTCATGAAAAACTGAAGTGTGAAGTTGATAGACAGTACTTGATTTCTCAATTCCGGGAACTGAGAAACGAAGATGGTCGGCAGCACGGCACAGAGCGTTGCTCTCCAAGGCAGCCAGCGTCACTGTGAGAACATTTTTTTCAAATAAAAGGGGATGGAGAGAGAAGGACATTGCAGTTTTGTTCAGAACACTTCCAGCCTACCGAGCATTGCACTTTGTTTTCTGCCTTCATGGCACTACTTAGCGGAACTACCACGACAGGCAGGCCTTCCTCTAAAGAGCTCTCTGAAGCGGAACTCCTGACCTGGGAAGTGAGATGTCTTTAGGCTATTGCATTTTACTTCAGTGAGCTTGCTAAGATGGCATCCTCAAAAGCTTTCAATTTATTTATTTATTTATTTATTTATTGGATTTTTTATACTACCCATCTGGCAGTGAGGTAACTCTGGGCGGTTTACAACCATTAACAAATTCAAACCATTCATACAATAAAACCAACAAGTGCAGGGTTGTCTGTTACCCCCTCCCTTACAATTCAGAACAGCAACTTTGTTTGTTTGTTTGTTTTGAATAATCCAACAACATCAGAATTTGTAATTTCACTCTCCCGTCCTTTCTCGTACAGCCCTCCAAGGTAGTGGTTCCCAACATTGGAACCCCAGATGTTCTTGAAGTAAAACTCACAGAAGTCTCTTCACCACTAGCTGTGCAGGCCAGGATTTTTGGACATTGTAGAGACCACAGATGCAACTGGCCTGATGCACACCATCAGGAACTCTAGGGCATCATTTAGAACTCTTCAGAGATGGGAATGGAGGACCATGTTAACTCCAGAGCTGTCGTTGCTTATGGAGGCTCCCCACGTAGTTCCAAGCCCTGTAAAATCAGAGCAGGGAGACTGCTCATCTATATGACTGCCATTCTCATGACAAAGAGAGGGATGACAAAGGGTTAGGGCCAGGACTAGCTGGAGAGAGAGAGAGAGAGAGAGAGAGAGAGAGAGAGAGAGAGAGAGAGAGAGAGAGAGAGAGAGAGAGAGAGAGAAGGGAATGCAGTGCAAAATGCAGCCACAAATCAATTTTGTAATTCATATTATGAAAAGGCTACTGGGAGTAATTCCAGTGTGGGAAGACCCTGTTAGGATCCCCCCTCCTCCCCACACTTCTGTCCATTCCTATCATTCTCACTAATAGCAAATTCAGAGGTGTGCCTTGTATGGATGCCACACAAAAATAATAGTTTTTATATCCTCCCCAGGGATATAGAAATATAGAACTTAGTAGCCATGGACTTTTACAGTAAACATCTTAGACACATGCACCCAAAATATAACCTGAGAAGCATTTATAAACTGCCAGGGGAGGCTGAGATAAGTATATCTGTTATTGGGATGTAAACACAAGCTTCAGTTGTAAATCTAATTGCTCACACATGAAAACTGGAATTGCCTCACCAGACTTCTGAGATGCCCAGTGTTCCCCAACCTTGGGTCTCCAAATGTTATCACACTAAAACTCCCAGAAATTCTGGCCATCACAGCCAGTGATGAAGGCGTCTTGGAGTTTTAGCCCAAGAACATCTGGGGATCCAAGATTATGAGACACTGTTCTAATAACATGCTTTTTGTAACCTCTGGTTTTTGCCCTGAGATGTGGGAACCTTTGAATGCCACGTCAACAGGGCAAGAGAGAGGGCAGGAAGTGATCTACCATTTATCCTTGTCACTGATGGTAGTATGTATCTGGCTCAGCTGGGGTCCTATACATCGGTCCCTCCACTTTTGGCAGGAATGTTTCCCTATAGAGGATATGAACAAGAGTACCCTTCTTTGTGTGTGTGTGTGTGTGTGTGTGTGTGTGTGTAGACTGAGATGTCTTCCTGTATATGAAATCCCTAGGTCTGGACTATTTATTTATTATTTATTTATTAGACTTATATACCACACCATCCAGCAACAAGGCCACTCTGGGCACTGTGTGTTGTGTCATTACAGTCGTGACCGACTCTTTGTGACCCCATGTCCATGGAGTTTTCTTGGCAGGGATACTGGAGTGGCTTGCCAGTTCCTACTCCAGGCGCCTACAGCACCTGGTATTCCCTGGTGGTTTCCCATCCAAGTACAACCAGGGCTGACTTAGCTTCTGAAATCAGGCAAGATCGGATGTGCTTAGGCACTAACTAATTACTTTCTATATAAAACAGGAAGGGAAGGGTTGAAATGTCAGCAGTGCATCCTTATTTTAGTTGTTGGGATTTCTAGGGAATCTCCACAGTTCAGTGGCATTTCTCCCTTTTCTTTCTTCGTCTACCAAACGTTGCAATCCCCACCCTGCGTGCGCCTCTAAAGCATCAGTGTATATTTCAACACTTGGCTTTCTGCTTTGCTGCACTTCTTGTTCCTTTTCCTACCTTGTCAGAGGCATTTGCCACTACAAACTGTGCAACGAGCTTACACTGAAAAATCCAACCCCGCATTTGACATTGATATGGTAAAGGCCTGCGAGAAAAAAGCTGAAACAGAACAACCCTTTATGGAGATTAACTAGTTTGGTGGATTGCCCTACGAGCTGCAACTTAATGAGCCGGAAAGTCTCATTTTTACAAATACTAACATTTAAAAGGACTAAAGGGACAGAAGACCATATTTTATTGATGTTTTCCTGAATAAAAGGCATATATCTCATTGACAGCCGGCGTTGGCTTCCCAATTTATACCATGCCTGCACAACAAATAGCCACTTAATTTGAACATCAGTCAATGTTGTAATGTCAGGGCAGGTTTTCTGACTTCCTTGTACTGTATTCAGAATTTTGAATGTGAAAATTAATCTCCCAGAAGTGTGTACATGGAAATATTCTTTGCATGACTTAGCCATAATATTGTGTCAGTTAAAATGGATACACCCAGTCCTGATGTTGGATGTCATGGGTTTCAGCAAGAGTGACACTAAGAGGGAACGCACACACGGTACTGCAGTTTAGAAGTGATACCAAGTTAAATGAGACACAGGTCTATTGTGTAGTGTTTAAAAGACCTCTGGGTGCTAATTGAATAGCAGGTTGTTTGGGCACATAAAAGATTTATCCTATTACCCCAAATAACTTGAGTGGGAGATAGATACTCACTCACTGGTTCCCAGCCTTCCTAATTCTGTGACCCTTTAATACAGTTCCTCATGTGGTGGTGACCCCCTTGCCCTGCTTGGAAGAGGCCAAAAGCCCCCTTTGGCAGGCCACTATGCTGCAGGGGCCATAGAGAACTTCCCTCTACAGGCACCCTCAGCCAATCTATGAAAGGAAGGGGGGTGCAATAAAAAATAAATCTGAATAGATGCATTGAGGTTGTGGCAAAGGAATGACTAATTTGTTGACATTAGTGGGAGGAAAAATCTCAGCAACAGATGCCATTGGAAAAAGGAGATGGGGTCAATTTAATGAGGAATTGTTAATCTGTACCCTGTCACCTTTTCCACACTACGATCCATAGTAACATTTTTAAAGTTTCATACTCCTGCTCCCATGATCAGATAGATAGATAGATAGATAGATAGATAGATAGAGATAGATAGATAGATAGAGAGAGAGAGAGAGAGAGAGAGAGAGAGAGAGAGAGAGATGGAGATGGAGATGGAGATGGAGATGGAGAAGGATATTCAAAAATCAAGTTGCATTGAATTCAGTGGGACTGCCCAGTATTATATTGCAAGCCACCTACATTATGATGAAGTAGCATTATTCAAAAAATCATGTTTCCCCATAAGGAATAATGGAAACTCAGATGATTTGTCCTACAACAACAAAAAATCATATAAAATGATTAGAATGCTGTAATATAATAAAAATACAAAATACAAAATCTAAAGAAAATAAAACAATACATTAATAAACTCTATCTAATGTCACTGGCAATAAGGCAGCAGAGGAAAGGGTCTAAATCTGCAGGCAGCCTGACCTAGAATGAAGCAAAGCATTCCTAAGCTTATTCCTATACGGAAAAGTAAAGGACTGTCCATAGTAGGTGCTTTGAAGTGACAAAAAATATACTAGTGCCAGTTTTAGGTACCTTCCAACATTCTGAAAAACCACTGATTTCTACCAAACACCGAGCATAGGACGCCAGCACCTACAATCCTGCAGTGAGTCAGAGAGAGAAGAACCATTAGCTCAGTGGTGGTCATGTGACGTACGTAGCCATGTACTACTCGTATTGCAAAGCACTGCTTGTTTCTCAAGTTAAAATTTATAAGAAACATTTGGTCATCTTGTGGAGCACTTGCAGAACAAGATACTCACAACTAGAGATGGGCACGACTTGAAAAAATTTTTTTTCGAGTTGTCGTTAGTCGGGCCAGTCCCATTTCGGGTCGTTCCGGTTTTCGCGAAAATTCGCAAAAATTAGTCAGTTCGTTTTTTTGTTTTTTCGTTGTTGTTAGTACTGGTTTTTTTGGGGGGGAGCGGGCTCCTGGAGGCACCTCTGTGGGGTGGGTGCCTCCTCTGGCCCGCTATAAAGGGAAAGTGGGCTCCTGGAGGCACCCGTGGGTGCCTCCTGCCACTAGGAAGGGGAAGCAGGCTCCAAGAGAGACCCCTCTACATGGGGGTCTCCCTTCCTCACCTGCTGCTGCTGCAAAATGCTATGCAATAGCCATATGGATATTGCATAACATAATGTGCAGACGTGAGACCAGTGTGAGAGTGATAGGGTCATGCCCGCCCTTCACAAGGCTCCCGCACCACCATGTCTCACACAGAAGGGAATTGTACTTGCTGCGTGTAGTGCAATGCAAGCAAGTAGATCTGGCTTTAAGGTGGCTTAGTGCAAGAGCTAGGGTTAGGCTAGTGACGGGTAAGGTTACGGTGGGCTAGTGGGTTGCACCTCTGGGTGCCTCTCTGACCCACTAAGAAGACAGTATGTGACGTATGGGTACGGAGTCAAGGGTTAGGGTTAGGGCTAGGGCAGGTTTTAGGGGGCTTTTTGGCACATCCCAGAAGTCTCCATGGCCAAGTGGCCATGCGATTGGTGGGATGGCTCCAAAAATTTGCATGGTTGTCCACTCCCACATGGCTGGCCACTCGGCCAGCCCATCATTGCGCAGGTGTAAATAAAATAAAATAAAAAAATAAAATCAATGGAGGACAGAGGAGGAGAGGAGAGACATTTTGTTGCAAGAAAAAAACCCACTGCTACTGTGAAAAATCTGGCAGTTTATAAATTTTCGCGTGTTTCTGTTGTGCTTGTGTGTTTTTGGACCACGATTTCAAAAACAATATTGCGTTCGCCGCCCCATTTTGGATCCCCCGCCCGCACCGCATGGCATGGCGATGGCGACTCGCGAGTCCGGCTGCCCAGGACGGGGGGGGGAGGCGGGACCCCCCCTCCAGAAACCACCCCTCCGGTAGGTGCCCTGCGCCCTTAGTCAAGCAGGCATTTTTCCGCCTGCTTTTTTTGGCCCGGGAATGGGTGGGGGGAGAGTTTAAAAGTTTTTTCCTGTGCCGTCCGTGCCGCTTGCTTGCGCTTTAATTGCGGCGGCCGGCGGCGAGACTGGGCTTTTTGCTGGCTGCGAGCCTGCGGCGAGTCCCACCAGAGCAGCCCAGGACGGGGGATGAGGGGGGAGGCCGGGGACCTCCAGAAACAACCCCTCTGGTAGGTGCCCTGAGGCACGGCAGGCATTTTCCCGCCTGCTTTTTGGCCGGGAACCGGGTTTTTTAACTTTTAAAAACTTTTTTTCTGTGCCGCGTGTGGCATCGCGCGATCTCGCGATGCAAGGAACGAGCACGACAAATCAGACCAAAATTGTTCGTTCGTCGGTTCGAGCTCGAAGTCTGGGGGAGTAATTCCCATTACCGTTTCCGTAGAGTAACGGAACCGAGTAACGGAAACGGAAACGGAAATACCGCTAAGTCGTGCCCATCTCTACTCACAACCCAAGGTTTTACTGTACCAGTCAGTTTCCATGGCTGAGCGGGAATTTGAACTCTGGTCCCCATAGTCTTGCACTCTATCCACTACGCCATCCTGGCTTCCCATCCAGGCCTAGAGGTTTGCCCAAAGAATCTTGAAATCCTCCCTTCTCCTCACATACACACACAAACAACTATCAAGATCCTGTTTAGGAGTTGCATATCACAGTATAAGGAACTCAACCTGGAGAAGCAGCCGTGATGATCCAACAAGAAGCCAGTTCACCCAGATCAGCATTTTGTCAGATGGCAGCGGCATCTTCAGCCGTTGGAGCTCTGCATCAATTTTGAAATGGATATTGCCTCTGTATATTTAAAGCTTCTGATACTATTCCTTTTTTTTAACATCTTGGCAATAAGAAGAGGTGGAGGGGTACCTGAGGCACAATGCCATGTGGAACCGGTGCGATTCGTGGCCATGGTTCTCAGGCAGTTGGTGCCAATGCCAATCTCTCTCCCTACTTTATCTGGCTTTTGTGGTAGTAGCGCTGTTGGTGGGAGGAAGGGAACCCAGCAGGTACCTGGCTCTCACTGAAGGAGAGGCACCTCTCCTTGAATGCTGCGGGGCGTGTTATGGGGTTGGTGCTCATTACACCAATCTCGTATATGTTCTTGGGGACACCATTTCCCTTTTGAAAAGGCAGCTGAGCAAAGATGGCTCTGAGGAGGTCAGGTTCTTTGAGGAAAGACAGTTTGGGAGTTCCTTGGTCTGTACAGTCTGGAAGGTGGGGACTTGGCTAACGGACAGAGCGGCAGCAATGTGTTTAGTGGCTTTTCTGACTGCAACAAGAGCATGCTGGTCACAAATCAATGGCTTGGAAAAATGTGGAGAGGGTCATCTCTTCCCGCAAAGCCCATCAATGCTCCAGGAACACCTTCCTGACAAAACTGTGAGGGCATTTCGTGGGCTAGAGCACTGCCAGGATTGCAGACAATAAAGCAGGGGTGTCCAGACTCCAGCCCTCCAGATGTTTTTGACCACCACTCCCAGAATTCCAAGCATGTATTGCCATTGATAAAGGACTGTGGGAATGGTGGTCCGAAACATCTGGAGGGCCGAAGCTTGGACAACACTGCGAATAAAGATATGAGAAAAGGCATAGAAAGACACATACTGTATTTGTACTTTATATAACGATTTCCTTCCTTCTCCTTTTTTGTTTTTAACGTTCAGTTTTTGTGTTTGCCTTGTTTGCATCTCCTACTTTTCCTCATAACTTGCAGCTCTTCATCTGCTTCCATAAAGAATTTCACTATGTGCATCTCTAGCCGTCTAAGTGTTGTTAAATTAAAGAATTTTATTTGTTGAGTGTACTATAATTATCAGCATTAATGGAACTACAACTTCAGCCTAAGCAAAGAATGTTTACTCAACCACATCAAGCACCTACTACGAAAGCAATTAAAGGGTTTGATGTTCACACAGTCGAGTATTAATATTAATGTGTGAAAAACTGCATTCAAACCATTTAGCAGTGGAAAGCCCCTGGGAAAGAAACAGATGAACGAGGCAGTGACAAGATTATGGCTTTGCTGAAAAATATTAGGAAAGAGCTCTCTCCAAGCAAGCTACCTACTGGGGAAAAGGGTCCTTGGAAAATCTGTATCAGTGCCTACCATAAAGGTGTGATTTTTTTTACTGTAAAACAGCAAATTATGTTTTGAAAGGTTTAGAAAGCTGGGTATAACATACACACTGTTTTCTTTTTTTTAAAAGCTGTTTATGTCAAGGAGTCCTTTTACAGGTGATGTATGTAACAGAGCATTTGGAAGGAGGCTGAAAATCAACACAGTTATTGGCCGTAAACTTCAGTAAGGGAGTAGCAGGGAGGCCAGTGGCTTGATTTCAGAGCTGCACGCCAGCCGGAGATACTTACTGCTTAGCAGGGAAAGTGGGCCACATACAGCCTCCTAAAGCTCTTTTTGGCAACCCCTGCGTTGAGAGTATGTGGCTTCCAAGCCAAATGAACATGTGTTGTTGAGAAGAAGCCTTGGAAAAAAATGATATTTTGTAGAGATGGGCACAAAACGGAAACACTATGTTCCGTTCCATTCTGTTTCGTCCCCACTCACATTTCGTTTCATTCCATTTCATACGAATTTTTAGAAAACATTGTACAAAAGGAAACAATAACGAAATGTTTCATTTCTCTGGGTGGCATGTACTCACCTCTCCTCCTCCTCTTCCTCCTGGGCTCCGAGGGGGGCCCTGTACCCCAGGGAGGAAGAGAAGATACCAGTGGTTTTGCCGGTGGGCAAGGAAAGGATCCTCCCCTAAAAACGTAGTCTGGAAAATCTTTCTCAGAACCCTGTGGAAATTGTAGAGGACGTGAGCGGGCCCGGTGTATCCCCATGCTCTAGTCGAGAGTTTCCCCAGGATGAAGGCTGGGAGGCCTGTAGGCTCCCTAAAGCTTCTGCTTTAGAGAAAAGGAAAAGGAAATGTGGGCAGATCACAAGAGGGGACCCAGAGGCTAACCTTCAGTCTATTACGAAGTCAGAAAATGCTGCACAACTACTGAATACATTATAAAATATATCCTGGTGTGTCAGGATTGAAAAAACATAATTTGCTCGGGGGGGGGGAGAAATCAAAAATATCCCATCCAAGTAATTCATCCATTTGCTAGAGGGTTTACCTGGGGCTTTTTATCTCACAACATAATCAAAGTTCTATCTTGCAGGATTACAGTGGACCCTTGTATAACAAGCGGTTTATTTAACAGAAAATCCGCTTAAAGGAAAAAAAACCTGAGATAGGGGGAAATCGCTTAACAGAATCACCTATGGGGAGAATCCGTACAACAGAAAAATGGTCATGGTTAGGGATTAATCCGTTTTCAATGCATTCCTGTGGAAAATTTGTACAAAGGAAAATTTGCTTAACAGAATTTCATTTGGAACGAATTAATTCCTTTACACAGGTACCACTGTATTTCATGTATTTTCCTTGTTTGACAATTATGTTCCTCTCATGGTTTATTTTTTAAAGTGGTTGAAAATGTAGCAATCTGTTCTTCATCGTGGTCTCTGAAAAATAAAACCATGACCAGAAACAGTTGTATATACCGAGGCAAGTTTAAATGCAACCACATTGGACCAACATACAGTGCACAATTGGCGGAGAATACTGTTGCTAAGAGAATAATGGGATTCCCATAGCAACGGTGCTGAAGCTCCCTATTCATGTAAGAGGCTTATGTTATTACTGGTGGGATGTAAAGTCCAGTGAAAGACTGTTGTCACTTCCACCAAAACATCTCACTTTGTCAGGAACAAATTCATACACGCCCGTACTATAAGCGATTCAGTCAGTGTTGTCTCCTAGCATATCCTGCGGTGCTCTTGTGACCAACAGGGAGAGTGAGGCACCATTGCCAGGCAGCTGAAATGGCGGCACCATGAAAGGGCAGCAAATGCCTAGTTATTCATGACTGTAGTTCTTCCTTCTAGGGAGATGATGCACTTGTGGCATTTTCTGCCCAAGAGGTGACAAAATTGCCAGTCGTTGTTATAATGGACACCGACAGGGATGGACAGGGAGTGGATATGCCATCCTGCTTCAGGTAGCAAAACTGTCTTGACCAATCCTGGGAGAGAAACGACTGACAGAAATAATAAGAAATTCCAGGCAAAAATCGAAACAGAACAAAAGACAAAAACATGTGGCACCTTAAAGACTAAACTATCATATTTTAATGTAACCTTTCGTGGACATGTCCACTTCTTCAGACATATAGTAGCAGTTCTTCTGCTATATGTCTGAAGAAGTGGGCGTGTCCACGAAAGCTTACATTAAAACATGATAGTGAGTCTTTAAGGTGCTACATGCTTTTGTCTTACGTTTTGTTTTGCTATTTGCCTGGAATTCTTGCACCGACTAACACGGCTACCTCTCACAAAACTACAACTACGAAGAGAAATATAGGGTGAACTTGGCGATGGGACTTTGCTTCTGCTTTGTAGCTTTAGTAGCCGTAGCGTGGCTGGACAAGCAATTGACTGTGGATTCAACCCTTCCCCAGCTTTTTTCCTCCTGCTTGTGAATAATAAACTTGCTTCTTTAGCCTGTTTTGAAAGGACGACACTGATGACACTCGCATTATTTATCAAAACACCTTAATTTCCTTTGGCTGATGAACAATGTTTTCCTGTGAGTCAGGGATGATGGTTCAGGGCATGACCAATAAATGGGAAAATGAGAGACAGTATATTCAGATATTCAAGACATCTTATTAAATTAGAGCAGGGGTCCTCAATCTAAGGCCCCAGGGCCGGATGCGGCCCCCCAAGGTCCTGAATCCGGCCCCTGGAACCAATTGCAACCCCCCCCCACCCCCTACTTTGCGAGCAAGCAAGCCTCCGCAGCTGCTTATATTGCTGAGGCAGTTCAAAGTAGTGGGCTATGTCACTTCTCTCACTCCCCCCAACTACCGTCTAGATGATCAGCATGCTGGCTAGTGGGGCATTCAAAGTGGGAGGGCTACGGCAAGGTCCCCTGCTCCCCACCCACCCACTGGGGTCCGGCCCCCAGTGGTGTCTAGGGCGTGGTGAATCGGCCCGCTGTTTGAAAACTTTGAGGACCCCTGAATTAGAAAGTATATTTCAATTAACCTACACAGCTATTAAAGTATTGCCTAATGCGGCTTGTAAACAACAGTTCAGGTCCAGATTACCTCCTACAGTTGCCACATAGGCATCCTGTCCCTGTAACACATGATCCATAATGCACTGATATACTTACCACATAGAGGAGTAGACTAGTCAGCTCGTGGCAGCTCTAATGGCCATCACTAGAAACGGCGACATTGGGTGGGATGTGTGTGAGCCTGTGAGCATGTCCTTTTCTGTTTTTCCCTTTCCTTTCTCAAAGGAAGGTGACACTCTTGTGCTGTCTATATAGGATTCTATGGCATATAAAAGACACTCTGCCCCCATCCTGTACATTGTTGGTGAAGACTCTCAGTCATCCAGGTGAGGTTATCTGGAATTTGAGTCATGGCAACCGGACTTCATTTCTTGCGAGACTGACAAAGCTACTTGGATGAGTAGGGCAAAATTTCGATCTCATAAGAACTCCAGTTGCCATGACTCAACTTTGGGATTTCCTATATATTTTAGCTGCAGGGACTGCCCCTCATGTGGACAGCTACAAGAACGTGAGGCACCTTTACAGCCACTGCCATGTTGTAGCACTGCTAAGGGAGAACATTAAACTTTAGAGTTGTGCACCTCTAAAGCAGAGCAGAGCAGAGCCATCATACTTGTTGTTGTTGTTCAGTCGTTCAGTCGTGTCCGACTCTTCGTGACCCCATGGACCAGAGCTCGCCAGGCCTTCCTGTCTTCCATTGCCTCCCGGAGTTTGGTCAAATCCATATTGGTTGCATCGATGACACCGTCCAACCATCTTATTCTCTGCTGTCCTTTTTTCCTTTTTCCTTCCATCTTTCCCAACATCAGGGACTTTCCCCAGGACTCCTCTCTCCTTATGCGGTAGCCAAACTACTGGAGTCTCCTTCCAGTGAACATTCGGGGTTGATGTCACGTGAAAGAAATAACCAATAGTAGCTTACTAACTTTCTCTAACTTGGCTTATTACGTCTTGAGTTGACTGTTACATTGCATAGATAAGAGTCTAGAGACAAGGCCGTAAATGTACAGCTAATATTGAGCCTTATGAATCACACCATGTCCCATCATGCTAATTCCCTTACAACCACTGCACTATAATAATGAGTTTTCTATGCTTGTAACACAACATGGCTTTGGGAACTCGGTGTTGCACATCTTGTCAAGAAAGGCAGCCAACACTGAAAATTCTGTAGTGATTTTTTTTCAAACCAGGTAGTAGAAACTTGACGTATATAATTTATAACAGTAAATGGAATTGATGGTTGTTTGATTGGTTATTGATGGGTTGATTTAAAATGGTTAAAAACATGAACTTTTTAAAGGCCAGCCATGCTTAAATACACAATAAAACTCAACAACAAAGCATGGCATTTACAGTTAAATCAAAGCCGACTAAAATTTGGATTACAATGGTGTGTTATTTCCTAAACTACTTTGTTGCTGTTGTTCAGTCGTTCAGTCGTGTCCAACTCTTCATGACCCCATGAACCAGAGCACACCAGGCCTTCCTGTCCTCCACTGCCTGGTCAAACCATATTGGTTGCATCGATGACACCATCCAACCATCTCATTCTCTGCCGTCCTCTTTTCCTTTTGCCTTCAATCTTTCCCAACATCTGGGACTTTTCCAAGGAGTCCTCTCACCTCATGAGGTGGCCAAAGTACTGGAGCCTCAGCTTCAAAATCTGTTCTTCCAGTGAACATTCAGGCTTGATTTCTTTCAGGATGGATAGGTTTGATCTCGTACTTAATGCATTGATTTTAGCCTCTTTGTTGTACATGATGCTACATAAAATTTTGGTACCTTGGCTGACTTGAAGAGTCAGAAATAAGTGCATCATTTGTCAGGTCTGCCTGCATGTCTTGAAATTGGGGAAATGAACAGACGTCAGAAATCTTTGTAAGATGGACACCACAACAGGATGTGCTCTACAGTTTTTCACCATGACAGATGAACAGGGACAAATATGTAGGCCATAAGAAATACAGTATAGTTAGGGAATTCACTGTTGTGAATGTGGCACTAGGAAAATCATTCCTTAAACACCCCAAGCACCTCAGAAATGCTGCTAGAATCACTGGTCAGAAACATCTTGAGAGTACCTCATCCAAGCTTAGAGGACATAGACTTTCATTTGTCCAATTAGATCTTAGGAGGAGGCAGGACGTTTTTAAATTTGGTAGTAACTTTTCCTGTGCTTCTATTTTGTTCTTGTTCTTGTTGGTTAATTTCAATAAATACTAGTGTTGAGTCTCTTATTTGTATCGCCATGTAGAGGAGGTGGCTCTTCAGACATCTAAATGGGAAATCAATCTTTCCTGGGGTAAATTCAAGGCACAACAGAGTATAACCATTGGGAAACAACACTTAAACCAGGCATGACCAAACTTTGGCTCTCCAGATGTTTTGGACTGCAACTCCCACAGTCCTTTGCCATTGGCAACCTAAGCTTAGAATTCTGGGAGTTGTGGTCGAAAACATCAGGAGGGCCGAAGTTTGGGCATGCCTGACTTAAACCAATATTATGTCCAACAGGTATAACACAAGTGTTACAATACAGATATTCCTTGTATGAAGGGTGGTTGTTTTTTTCTGGTGTGCCATGCCACAAGTTTCAACTGTATCTTCCTGAATTAAGCAAGGTGTGTGCTACACATACACCTGATTTATATATATCATCTTCTTCGTTCATCCTTAAAATTGCTCTTTCTCTTCATTTATAAGGTTACGGTGACCTGATAAATTGTTAAAAAGAAATACAATACCTACAAATCCCAATGTTTTTTGCCTATGAGAAGTCCCAGCATTTCTAGGACCTTGACTGGCTGTAATCTGTGATAGAAGTGGTCATGGGTAGTTCCACCAATGACCCTTTTATATTAAGGTATTTGGGGAAATTTCTACCACAACCATAGCAATGACTAATTGTTCACACTTCCTCCCTTCACCTGTTTTATTTGCCTATGCAGAGTTACACCTGGAGTAGGCCAGACCCTCATGTGTACTGTATGTGGTCCACAAATCCCTAAATATGAACATGTCAAAACACAAACACATAGTGGTGGTTCTCAGACTTGGATCCCAAGGTTGTTGGATTACAACCTCAAGGACTACTGAGCACAACTCCTTGGGGGTGGGGGATCAGAAGATTGAGACAACATGCTCGCATCCAGCTCAACGGATAATAGCAGGATGAGGGGACTGCTTTCGGTCATATTGTGGAAAATAAATTATTTCAAACATAGAGCCTCATAAACTCACTGCTTCACGGTGATTAACCAGCTTCTAGGCCTTTCAGCTTGGACAGAGGCTGCATCAGCTGCAGCCCAGCAAAACAGCATGGCATCTTTCAGATCTGATTCAGGCACTTCTTCAGCGACCTCGGTCATCATTCATCATCATCCCTCCACATCTCTGAAGTCGCCTTTGGCATCAAGGAGGCCTCTGAGTTGGAAAACAAAGGCAATGGAATAATGACAAGACGCATGAATTATTGAAGTCTTTTCACTCACGTCCTTTGCTCTGGACTTACCTGGAATGTAAAAGGATGGGAAGAAGTCCACGTGTTTAATTTGTAATAGGATGACTCAGCATCTTTTTGCAAAAAAAAATAAAAATTAAAAATTAAAAAATCAGCCAGTGTTTGAGGAGGTCATAAACAGAACACCTCTGTCTTCCCCAAGCTGGTGCTGTGAAAATATGTTGAGCGGTGACTTCTGTCAGCCTCAGACAAGACCAACACCACCCATCATGTTTAGGGGTGATGGGAGCTGTAGAATAACCAATCTGTCAGGTTTTTTTGCGCCCTAGGAGAGGGGCGGACAGCGGGCGCGCAGGGGGGTGGGCAGGGGGGTGGCGGGCAGGGTGGCGGGGGGTGGGGGTGGCGGATGGCAGGGCATGGTGACGGGCACGGGGGGACAGCGACAGGCGCGGGGGGCAGCAGGTGGCGATGGGCGGGCGGCGACGGGTGGCTGGCAGCTGGTCGGGGGACGGACGGCGGTGGCCAGTGGGGGGGTGGCAGGGGGGGCAGGCTGTCCAGCACCTTCTCTCCATTTTGGCACCCCAGGCAACTGCCTAGTTCACCTTAATGGAAGCGCGGGCCCTGCAATCGGTTACATTTCTGTATCAGCACTACTCAGCAGCAGCATCGGCAGGCCACAGTAGAAAGATAAAATATTCAAAAGGCAGGCAGAGCCGTGTTGGCCCACATAAATATTGTTTGTGCTCTGCTTGACCTCCTGTGTGGCAGCCTGAACTGTACGAGGACAGAGTGGCAAGATATGACCCGGTTCAGCTGGTGGACAGGAACATGTGAATCAGCAAGCACTCAGCTTGATCTGGGGTCAGGAAGACACACAGTTTTTTTTTTAAGCAGAATGCTGTCCCGTTTTCCGTCTCCCTGGCTGCAGATCAAGCTGAGCTCTCTGAATGCACCTCCATCACCTCCTCCTCTCATTTCCCCGCTTCAATTTTTGCAAGCAAGATCTCAATCCTTTGGACTCGGAGACATTTATTCGAGAGAAAGTCTTACTGAATTTGATGGGAATTACTCCATGGTAAGTGTCCTCTGGATTAGAACCTCAGAACCTCAATAGCTATAATGGTATTTGCTATGCTATGGAGGATTTGTTGTTGTTTAGTCGTTCAGTGATGTCTGACTCCTTGTGACCCCCGTGGACCAGAGCACGCCAGGCCCTCCTACCTTCCACTGCCTCATGGAGACTGGTAAAAACCATGTTGGTTGCATTGATGACAACATCCAACCATCTCATTCTCTGCCGTCCCCTTTCCCAACATCAGGGGCTTTTCCAAGGACTCCTCTCTCCTAATGAGGTGGACAAACTACTGCAGCCTCAGCTTCAAAATCTGTCCTTCCAGTGAACATTCGGGGTTGATTTCTTCCAGGATGGATAGGTTTGATCTCCTTGCAGTCCAGGTGACTCTCAAGACTCTCCTCCAGCACCACAGCTCAAAGGCATCGATTCTGCAGCGATCCACCTTCTTTATAGTCCAGCTCTCACTTCCATACATCACTACTGGGAAAACCATAGCATTGACTATCTGGACGTTAGTTGGCAAAGTGATGTCTCTGCTCTTTAGGATGCTGCCTAGGTTTGCCATTGCTTTCCTCCCAAGAAGCAGGCGTCTTTTTATTTCGTTGCTGCAGTTGCCATCTGCAGTAATCAAGAAACCCAAGAAAATAAACTCTGTCATTGCCTCCATTTCTTCCCCTTCTATTTGCCAGGAGGTGATGGGACCGGTGGCCATGATCTTAGTTTTTTGATGTTGAGGTTCAGCCCATATTTTTGACTCTCCTCTTTCACCCTCATTAAGAGGTTCTTTAATTCTTCCTCACTCTCTGCTATTCGAGTAGTATCGTCTGCGTATCTGAGGTTGTTGATATTTCTTCCGGCAATCTTAATTCCGGTTTGTGATTCATCCAGACCTGCCTTTCGCATGATGTACTCAGCAGCATATAAGGTAAATAGGCAAGATGACAGGATACAGCCTTGTCGTACTCCTTTCCCAATTCTAAACCAGTCAGTTGTTCCATATCCAGTTCTGACGGTTACTGCTTGTCCCACATATAGATTTCTTAGGAGACAGATAAGGACCATAAGATGACCTACAACCCCCACAAAACACTTTGTGACGCCCCAGCTTGGAAACGCTGTCCTAAATACTGAAGATATAAACCTGGCTGAATTAGGCTGCAGAAGTTTGAGTCCCCACTGCGCCTCGCAGGAGAAGAGCAAGGTGACAGGGATATAGATATCTTAGAAGGCTGGAGGGAAGTTGCAGTCACACTCACTACATTTCCCAGGGTCAGTCCTTCCAAAGATCCCTATCTGGGAAAGGAGAATAAAACCTTCTAACCCTGGTGAGTCCTTGGATGGGAGACCCACCAGGGAATAGCAGGTGCTGTAGGCGCCTGGAGTAGGAACTGGCAAACCACTCCAGTACTCCTGCCAAGAAAACTCCATGGACATGGAGTCACAAAGAGTCGGTCACGACTGTAATGACGCAACACACACACACACACACACACACACACACACACACACACACACACACACACACACACACACACACACACACACAACCTTTATGGATGGCCAAGCAGGTAAGTGTATTGTATCTCCTTGTTTAATTCTTTTTACAACAATAGCTATGAATTTGCTCCTTGGAGAAGACAAAGTGTAAACCCAAAAGGTGAGAGTAATTTATCTTTCTTTGCATTTATTTCAGCAATTACCTTTTTTTTTTTTTTTTTTTTGCTAGCATAAATGCTTGGAAATGTAGAACTGGATTTAATGGCTTGAAATGCTTGGTGGCATTTTTCTTAATATAACTTCTTGTTTTTATCTTCTAACAGAGCTAAGAAGGCATAAAAGAGAATGAGCTGGTGGGGGGGGGGAATCTGTTGCATATTGTATATAAAATGGTGTCTCTTTGGCCCATTGTTCTTGCACAAATAACACCCCACACACACACACACACACACACTGCAATTAGGAGCCAAGCAGACACACATTGGTTTGGTATGTACATGTTTTAGCATTTTAGTAGTAACAACGAGTAACAATGGTGTGCGATGCTAAAAGGATTATGATACTGAAAAACAAGCCGCACCATAGCACATTCAATGCAGTCAAGTACAACAATCCATTTTAAAAATCCCACTTGGCAACCATTCACTCCGAGAGAGCCTGCCTAAAGACTAGGTCTCTTCACCTGCTTGCTTGTGACGAACAACTGGATTTTACTCTATGTTTTTAAGGTGACAATACTAAAGTGCAATTTGTAGCCCTATACACACTTGACTAGCTGCCTTATGACTAGAAATTGTTTGAAAAATAAAAAAATTGTTTGAAAAATAAAAAAGGATGTTGGAAACAAATTAAATAAAAATATAAAGAAAAACAAAACCTTAACTTGCACTCCCCTTTGAAAAAGTACCTGGTTGGTGCAAGGGAGACCTCTATTCCTCTCTCCTCCCTCTGCTTTGCAGGCTGCCTAGGATAGAAGTTTCCAGAAAATCACCCCTCATCCGGCAGGGGGAGGGAGGGACACTTGTGATTATGTGACCTGCTCCAGTGCTTGTATTGCAAGCAGGGCCGGCGCATCCATTAAGGCGAACTAGCAGTTGCCTAGGGCGCCAAAATGGAGAGAGGGCACTAGCCAGCCTGCTGCCTCCCCCCGCCCCCCCACCACTGGCCACCACCGTCCATTCCCCCACCGTCTGCCAGCCACCCGTCGGCGTCCGCCCATCGCTGCCCGTCGCCATCCGCCCCCGCCCCATGCCCGCTGCCCCCCATGCCTGTCGCCCCCCCCGCCCCCATGCCCATTGCCATCCCCCACCATCCCTCTGCCCCACCCGCCCGCCCCCTGCCCCACCTCCCTGCCCCTCGCCTAGGGTGCAAAAAAACCTAGCAACGGCCCTGACAAGACAAGACACTGCTTGTAGATCAAGGCAAAATTTAGAAGAAATGTTTGCTCATCTTGCAAAACACTCGTAGACCACACACAAACACACATCAAATAAACCAACATATTGCTGTAAAGTATTTACAAATGTGCAGGAGCAAGTACCCTTTCTGGCCTTCAGTTCCACCAGGCATGTTTCTGCTTTCCTCTCCATCTTGTCGCTCTTGGTGGGCCCAGACAGTTTTTCTTTCTATTTCTAATTATATTTATTATTTCTAATAATCTTGCCCAGTGAATTATCCTGTTTCTTCAGTCCAGTAAAGTTTCCTCAGCCCTTTCATGCTTTTGAAGAAAACAGAGCGCATGTGTCAACATTGTGGTTTGCTTGTTTCCCATTTAAGGTGACATGACTGAGTTAGAAAAACTTTTTATAATCCTTGTAAAACGTCTTTACCTTCTGTGTAGTCCTTCTCAATATTCAGATAGGCACGTGCATGAAGATGGCTTGCTAATACTAGCATGAACATTGTCAGCAGTGCACCCTATAATCAGAAGGATGCTATAGTTCAGGCCTGCACAACAGGTAGACCGTGGGCTATCAGTAGCCCACGAAGGATTCAAAAGTAGCCCACTGTCCATCAATAAAAAAAGTGAGCAGTTAAGTTGCAAGCTATTTAAAGTAGAATCCAAGGGCTACTTAATAAACAGAAAATGGGGTAGATTTGTGTGATTCCCTTCCAAACTGCTATTTTTTTTTTGACACGGTTCCCTTTCTTTGTACCGAATTAACTTGCAGATCATCTCCAACTCTACTCCAGGGTAGCTTTTGATCTGAGAGGTCTCGGCCCAAGAAGTTCACATTTTATTTTAGAGGTCACTCTTGAAGCTTGGCCGAAGGGAAACAAGCTTATGCTATTGGACAAGTGTGCAGCAACTTTCCCTTCCTCATCCCCTTGGGGCTTAATCTTTCCTTTACCTTTGAATGTTGAAAGCAAGCTTGGGGCTCAGGAGTTCCACAACCCATTGCTGAGCAATTATCCCCGGTGCTCTGGTTGCCTTGCTCTTCTTTTCATGAATGCTGACACTCACACAGGAGTTCACCTTGAAGCCAGCCGTTCATCTATTCAGAGGAAGAAGAGCATCCACTTGAGATCGCCGCCGTGGGCTGTGAATGGCACATTTGGGAGCAAAGAGATCAGCAAGAGCTGAAACGCCCACCGAACAAAGAGCTTTATCGAAACAAAGCAATATCCATTGTCCCCTTTTGTTCCGGATGACGGTTCTTTGCAAAAGGTGAATCGGAAATGGAAGGGCTCTCACTGAATGGCCAGTTTCTCAGTCAACTTTAGGGCCTTAAACTTTTGATGCAGAAGGGCCTGCGTCACCCTGTCTTTTTAAAATGCGGAGCATGTTTAGAGGATGGGAAAACCAGGTCCTGCTTGCAGGGCCGGCACTAGGTTTTTTTGCACCCTAGGCGAGGGGTGGGGGGTGGGCAGGGGGGGTGGGGCAGGGGTGGCGGGGGTGGCGGGGTGGCAGGGGGTGGGGCGGGGCAGGGTGGCAGGGGGGCGGTGGATGGCAGGGGATGGCAACGGGTGTGGGGGCAGACGGCGACAGGCACGGGGGCAGCGGTGATGGACACGGGGGTGGCGGGCAGATGGCGATGGGGGGGTGGCCGGCAGTGGCCGGCGGTGGGGGGGCAGCAGGGGGCAGCACCCCCTGTCCATTTTGGCACCCTAGGCATCTGCCTAGTTCGGCTTAATGGACGCGCCGGCCCTGCCTGCTGAGAATCTATGTGAGAGATATCTCAATGCAATAATTTAATAAGCAGATTCAGTGGCCTGGTAGCGTATTGAAAGATATGTTTTATGTTGCCGTGAGCCAGCTCCTGGTCATAGGGCAAAAGTGTTTCCTTCTGAGGCTGCTCTGCCAGGGGTCTCTTGGGGTGGGCTTCAAATTGGCTTCCAGAATGCAAGCTCTTATTATGCTGATAAACAGGGGCAGCAAAATGTACACAGTAAGAATACTCACTGTGAGAACTAGATGCAGAAAAACTAAGAAACAACTCTAGCTATCTTTTCCTCATAGTAGTATAGCCTACATATAGAAGCACTTCACGCTCTGCAATATGGGGTGGGCATGTGCATGTACAGTGGACGTTTGTGTAACAAACCGTTTGTATAATACAATATCTGTACCACATAAAAAATTCTGGAGATAGGGGAAATCTGCTTAACAGAATCGCCTATGGGGCGAATCCGTACAACATAAAAATGGTTGTGATTAGGGATTATTCTGCTTTCAATGCATTCCTATGGGAAATTTGTATAAAGGAAAGTTTGCTTAACAGAATTTCATTTGGAACAAATTAATTCCTTTATACAAAGTACCACTGTACAGTATTTAATTTGTCAGTATTCTTTTCTACTCTATGCCTCTATGGCTTGCAACTCCTACCTATCCATCTACCTACTATGGCACCTTGAATGGACAGAACCACAAGGAACTCAAGCGGTAGGGTTATGGGACTACTCTCTCTCTCTCTCTCTCTCTCTCTCTCTCTCTCTCTCTCTCTCTCTCTCTCTCTCTCTCTCTCTCTCTCTCTCTCTCTCTCTCTCTCTCTCTCACTCACTCACTCACTCACTCACTCACTCACTCACTCACTCACTCACTCACTCACTCTCTTTCTCATTTTCTTGAGACACAGATGATCCCAGAATGAGCCATAAATGGAGCTGCAGATTATTCTTGGTAACCAGCTGTGGCTCCCGTAAAAGATGCTTCTCCTATTAAAATCCCCACCATCACCCCCCACACACAAACACACATCAAATACTTTTGAACCTGATGATTTGGCAGGGGAGATGGTGATTCTGTTGCGTCTCTGGGACCAGCTGGGAACATAAGCTACGATGGCTGGAGAGACGCAGGAAAAGTGGACTTCTTTTGGCATGGGATGTTCTGAGTGGGAACCACTGGGCTTTGAGACAATTATATCTGACTGGTCAGGAACCAAGATGTTCCTCCTCTGCATCTCAAAGCTTCTGTTGGAATCATTTACTCCCTTGCTGTGCCAGCGACTCTAGATCAGTCCTGGAAGCCTCTGGTGGTGGGCTCAGAAACCGCCTGGCACAAGGTTCTATCCTAGTCTGGATGGGGTTGCATCCAGGGGATGTGGGGAGAAGTAAATTCTACTGGTGCCAGACACTGAAGTATCATGTTGGTCCTCAGCCCTCAACTGATGCTACTTCTGAATCTGCAGCCTCATCCCTATAAATGAGGGAGTGAGAGTCCAGTGTTAGAAGATTTTGGGAACAGACACCATGTCTCTGTCTCCAAAGCTTGCAGTGTTCAGTGACTGGCACCGATCCAAAGCACAACAACACTCCACTAGAGACATGGGCCTTTGCTTCTCTAGACCAGTGTTTTTCAACCTTTTTTGGGCAAAGGCACACTTGTTTCATGAAAAAAATCATGAGGCACACCACCATTAGAAAATGTTAAAAAATTTAACTCTGTGCCTATCACACACACACAAACACACTTCTCACCCCCCCAAACAACAACAACAAATCCATCCTCCAGCCCAGGCCCTCCCAAGGCATCCCTATCAAAATGTCCGCCTGCCGTCACCTTCCCCCTCCCTCCTCCTGGCACTTTTTTTCAGAGCAACTTGCAAACCCAGGAAGGTGGGGCTGGGGGAGGCTCTTCATATACGACCCCCCAACCCCCATCTTTTACCCCTTCCAGTATAGGAAGAATTTTTCCCACGGCACACCAGGCAACATCTCGCGGCACACTACTGTGCCACGGAACAGTGGTTGAAAAACACTGCTCTAGACAAACCTGTTGTCATGCCTGGGTCCATCACTGCAGCACCACAAGGGCAGGTGGCAATTCCTACTGATGATCACCCTTAAAGCACACCCTGGAGATTTCGATTGCAGCTTTAATTCAAACACGGGAAGCACAACACACCTCAGCTACGAGATGTGTGGAAGCCATCAAGTTAGACAAGCCCTTGCAAGGAACGCTGCCATAAAAATACACTTCGGCAATAATTATAGTATCAATTATATGTAATTAATCAACAGCGTGACTAGATAATATAGTATGTTAAAAATTCTGGCAGGCAAAATTACTATAATGGAGCTGCAGATCTATGCAGAATCCAAGATTTATCTTGCCACACAGAATGAAACAACTTTTATTGCTTGGAAATATTTGTTTGAATAACAAGATTGGTTCCCAGTGACTGCCAGAAGAGCCTCACTGTTTCTTCAAAGGTCTCCATCTTTGGGGTGAAAGGAAAGTCCACAGAAAGCATAGTTAATATTTATGTAAATGATGTGGAGGACGGAATGACTGTATTTTCTGCTTCCTAGGCCTGGGCAAGGATGGCATGCCGCACTAGCAAGGCATATACCGGTCACGCTGGAGGACAATGCTTTCTGCTTCACATGTTCAGCTGCTCTTCCTTTTTGATTCAAATTACTGTACTAGCGATAATGTCAGTTCAATCATTCTTGTGCAGAGACCAAGGAAGCAATCAGTCTGAACCAT
Source organism: Phrynocephalus guinanensis (assembly GCA_037367245.1). NCBI lineage: Eukaryota > Metazoa > Chordata > Lepidosauria > Squamata > Agamidae > Phrynocephalus > Phrynocephalus guinanensis. The sequence continues at coordinate 176,483,282 of CM074733.1, read as the reverse complement.
TTAAAAATGAACCGAGGATACAGAAAACATCAAGTGCTTAGCCAGATTAAGGTACGTATGTGGATATCATAAGCTAAGACACATCTTCCTCTTTACACTTCAAATGTAGACATACTCTGTGGTTGAAAAAGAAAGGCACTGTGGTGGGGTGTGAGGAAAGGAAAGAAGATGAAGATGAAGAGTTACAAGGATCCTGCAAAGATATGTCACTATTCAGAAGCCTTCAAGATTTAGTGGCCTGGATTTGTTTCTGTGGTCTTTGATACCACCAACCCCAGTGCCCTTCTGAGGTGAACTGGGGGCTTTTCTCTATGGTGGTTCCAGTCGTTTCTTGCTGAATGATTGCAGATGGTAGTGCTTGGAGAGGTGTCCACCTCTTGGGACCTGTGCCGAGGGGTCCCTTGGTGAATGGTTATTTCCCTGGTTCTGTTCAATATCTATAGGAAACCCCCAGGAGAAGTCATACAGAGATTTGCAGCTCTTGGCCAACAATATGTGGATGGCAACAGCTCTCTCTCTGTCTTTTTCTTCATCTGTCAGTGATACAGTACAGGTCCTTGAGTGCTGTCTAGCATTGATAATGGACGAGATGAGGCCCAATACATGGAGAATTAACCCAGATAAGATGGAGATCCCACTATAAGGAAGGTGGTTGGACAGGTTAGAGTGACCTTTTCCAGATTTCAATAGAGTTACACCCCTCCTGAAGGATCAGGTTAGCAGCTTGAGTGTACTCTCGCACCCAGCTCTCTATGGAGGTACAAATATCTGCTGTGGCCAAGAGTGCCTTTCATTAACTTTGGTTGATTGCTCAGCTGCACCCTATCTGGACACAAAATGCCCATGCAGGTAGGTCTGCTGTTTATGCAGACCTGCCTGCAAAGTTAGTATGATAACTTCAGCAGGTCCAAAATGTGGTTGTTGCCAGAGTGATCACAGGTACCAGCATATACGTATATCCCCCATCCGCACATGGCTTTATTTGCTCCATGTTAGTGTCAATGCTTAATTTGAGATACTGGTCCTGACCTATAAAGCCCTTAATGGTTTAGTACCTCAATGCTTTCAGGGTGCATCTCCCACAAAACAGTGTCTCACCCACCCCAGTCCTTGTAATACGTGATGTTAAAAATGGTGACACCTAAAGAGGCCAAGAGTTAACACCAAGAACTGTACATTCTCAGTTATGGCTGAAAATGGAGGTGATGAGGTGACAGCAAACAGAATTACAGAAGAAAACACAAATAACATACACAGCAGAATTAGGGAAGCTAAAGAGAAACTGTGATCCAAACAATGTGAGGAACCAGAAAGTGCTGTAGGTGATGATTCAAGGTAAAATAATTGGAGAAATAAGTGTGTGTTGCATCATTACAGTCGTGACTGACTCTTCATGACCCCATGTCCATGGAGTTTTCTTGGCAGGACTACTGGAGTAGTTTGGCAGTTCCTACTCCAGGTGCCTACAGCACCTGGTATTCCCTGGTGGTCTCCCATCCAAGTACTAACCAGGGCCGACCCTGCTTAGCTTACGAAATCCGGCGAGAGCGGATGTCTAGGCAGGGCATCTAGGCAGCTCCAGAGAAATAAGTACATGGAGGAAAAGATCTTATTGGGCCAAATCCCTTTGTACAGTATATGTTATGCTGGAAGGGCAATGGAATCACTGGGAGGCGATGGGCTTGGAGTGGGAAAATGGTGATCTGTGATGGTGATCCCTCTTCACAAACTATGAACCAGGAACTTTCTGTCAAAAACAGTTTCATGGTTTGTGCGATTCAGGACTTTCAAGAGCTGTAGAACAGCCCCTTAGAGATTAGAGGTGCAAGGCTCTCATGGTGTCTTCAAATGATTTTTCTACCCATCCCCTCCATGTTGGCTGAATTTGGGATATCCACACCCTCCAGAAGACCGTGCTCTTTAGTTTTGGTGGGCTGTTAACTCAGATATCCCAAAACCTTTGGTAAACATAGAGGAGATGGGTAGGAGAGATATCCCAAGGCTAAGCCCAAATGTTGAATTTAGAATGTCCCAGTTACAGCCCACATACAAATCACCAATGCTGTGAACAGTTCAGTGTAATGTTTGGTGCAGGTGTCCCCCCCCCCCAAACTCCCAAGAAACAAACCATGAAATGGCTTGATTTGTCGGTGGTAGTGATGATGACTCTTTTCATGCCCATCTCTACTTCAGACCATTACAGATAATCAGAATTTGAGTAAGTGACACAATGACATATTAAGATATCCAGTATTCAGGGGATAAAATAATCACCCACCCACCCTGCATCTTCTGGATATTCCAAAAATGAAGAATAAATTTCATACAAGAAAATTAAACATAAGCATTTGACATTTCAAACTATCCCCAACTGTCTTGATTGGTCCCTTTCCATGGCACTCTTAATTTGTTAATCACAATTATTGAAATGTTAAATGTGTTCTGAAAACTGCTTTTAGCTGCCCTGAGAATCTGCCTCTGACTACATTTGAAATGATTCAGAACAAAATGTATCCATTGGGTGGAGATGTATCCTTCATCACGTCCTTTTATGTGAATACGACATAATGAATGCTTAGCTTTTATTGATATGGAAAGCTTAAAGAAACTTCCTTTAGATCTCCAAATTCTCTTTACAATGAGGAAACAGAAATGGGGAAGCACAATCCCAGGTGATTTGTATATAAGATAAAGCAAAAGCAAAAAAAGCAAAGTGAAAAGCCTAAGTGAACCTTGAGCCTATTACCCGGAGATGAACCCTAGGTTGTGAGCACAGTTACTCTATGTCTGCAGTACAGTGGTTTAACCATTGTACCATGAGGCTAACAAGGAGGCAATACAGTTCCCAGACCTGAAATACATGAATAATGTATTGCCAGTTAGGAAACCTAATGTGCTTTCTCTCATGGGGGATTATTAATGTAAAGTAAACATTTGGGGCAGAATCCTCTTGGCAAACACAGAGCGTCACATTCCGTACAATGCCTGCCGTTTACTTACTCAAGCCGTTGATCATCCCATTGGCGGCCATGGGCCCTCCATGTGTGTGAGAGGAGAGTGAAATCCTTGCCCCTCAAACCTCTCTGAAAAGACAGTCCTGTCACAACAGCCTGTAAAATTCAACAGGATTTTGACTTAACCTTTTAGCTGTTGAGGCAATAGTTCCATCATCCAGCAATGAATGCCTACACCATCATCATTGGCATCCTTCAGTCTCGAAATAGTATGGTATCATGCCTGGAGTAGAGATCCTAAAAACAGCACCTAGTGTGACTAAATAGACCAATTCGGGAATGGCAGTCTCTACCGCACTGGGGACAGATGTATTCTGTTTCCTGCCCGGTCCTCGAGTTTCGTTCTTTCCGTGCCTGCCTCTTTTCCTCTGCCTGTTGGACAAATACCTCTTCAAATTTATGTAGACCATGCTGTATCTCTTGCCTCCAGACAGTGCGATCGGAGGTCAGGGTTTCCCAACTGTTGAGGTCCATTCCCAAGGCCTTCAGGTCCCTCTTACAGATAGCCTTATACCGCAGCTGTGGTCTCCCTCTGGGGCGCTTTCCCTTCATTAGTTCTCCATATAGAAGATATTTTGGGATCCAGCCGTCATCCATTCTCACAACGTGTCCAAGCCAGCGTAGGCGTCGCTGTTTCAATAAAGTGTACATGCTAGGGATTCCAGCTCGATTCAGGACTGTGCTATTTGGAACTTTGTCGTGCCAGGTAATGTTGAATATTCACCTAAGACAGCGCATATGGAAGGTATTAAGCTGTCTTTCCTGTTGAGCCCACACCACCCCTATGGTAAAAGCACCTAACATTTAAGGATTTAAGAATACCATCTATTTCCTTCTTTCCATGTTATCTCATCTTGGTTGCTTGCCTTCCCCGATCTTCCTTGTAACTCTGGCACTGCCAGGGAAAGGGGAAGGGGCAGGGAGCGACACAGAGCTGTGCATTCCTCCTGGAGCTCTCTATGTTGTACCACTGTAACCCTGACAGACAGTTGGCTAATTGAATTTGTAAGTAATTTCCCATTTTGCCAGCATTGCACATAACTGACTGGTGGTGGATCAAACAGGCATTGAAATGTCAATGGGTAATTTATTCCCCAAGACACGGCCAATGTGCAAACACTATGAAGGTCAGGATGTCTTACTGTAATTATTATTTTTGTGCTTCCCTTCAGCGCTTTGTTTTATGATAACACGGCTCCCAGCATAGCTCCAAGGTTGACTATGGCTTCTTCTTAATAGGAAAATGACAAGCAAAGTGTGAGCAGCAGGTTCTGATTCTTTGAGCTGGCCATCCATGAAGTGATAAGGGAAATCTACAACTTCCCCACAAGTAATGCAAGTTGGTGCTATGGTTCAGTGGACTCCGGGTCCAGTGCACGGTTATTTTCAAATGCATATTGATGGAGAACCACAGAGGGCAATGGATGGTTCAGTGATCTGTTTATGGAATGGAGGACATATCACTTGGCTCTGATTTCAAATACAGATCATGGTTTAGAGATTCCGTTCCCTCCTATTTATTTATAATAGTCCATGAAGAGAAGCAGTCTCTTTCTCTTTAAAAATGGGACTTTACCGGAGGCCTCAGTGAGAATTGCAGCTGGACATTTCGGCAAAGATACAAGTCTCTTCCAGCTTAGAAGACTGTGAACAATCTAGTATCCTGGACCAAACAGTGGGAGAAGGCATCCCGTCTTGAGGGTGACTGCATCTGCATCCAACCTGTTGCTGCTGCAGCTGGGCATGAAGCCCTCCTTACTTCTCAAAGCCAGGACAGTGCAAGTGCTAATGAGACGTGAGAATAGGTATTCCACAGGTTGAACGGTTCCCACAACGAACAGGAAAGTGTTGCTGCTGCCTGGGAGACGTGTGTTAAGACTGAGGAATTTCTCAGAATAAAAAAGAGGCAAACCAAACTCAGCAAGGTTCAGTGCAAAGATCAATACCCCAGTTTCAATACATTATCCAAATCTAAGACCAGTCACTTTTGGTGTTTGTCCATTCCCTACCCCCACCCCCAAATTCCTTAGCTCTCCAAACAATATGAAGCAACCGGCTAAGGTCCTATTTCTTCAAGTAGTAAGACCCTCGTGGCGCAGTGGTTAAATGCCTGTACTAGAGGTAAAACTATGCTCATGACCTGGGGTTCAATTCCAGGTAGCAGCCTCAAGGTTCATTCACTCAGCCTTCCATCCTTCCGAGGGAGGTAAAAGGAGTACCCAGCTTGCTGGGGGGGGGGGGGAATGTGTAGCCGGCATTACTGTAATTAAAACAACTGCCCAGAGACTACTCGAAGTGGTATGGGCTGGTATATAAGCAGAACACTTTGCTTTAAGTCTCACTAGAGTAGTCACAATGAATCAGTGGGGAATTGGTGAATCAACTCCTCCATAAGTTGATTCAAATGGGCCGACTCTAGTTTTAACTCACGATATTAAGCAACCTGATTTCAGCCAATGTGTGGATTTTGGTGAGTGTTTATCTTTTATCAAAACCAGGCAGGGAAAAAAATGCAAGTTGACTCTTTAGAAAGCTTCGCCATCTCACGTGCTTGAGTTGTAGCAAGCACTGAACTGAATAAGTGTTGCCCTGGTCTGTCACTCTGCCTGTTATAACACACTCACTGCTATAGCACAGCAGTTAAAAATCAAACATCACAGAGAGGGCATGTGTGTGGAAGAGAGACAGCTCACTACGCTACATTTATTTATTTATTTATTTATTTATTTATTTATTTATTTATTGAGCTTCTAGACCATTCAACCTGAGGTGGTTTACATACTTAAGCAGAACATGCAACTAAAATTAAAAAAGAATAAATATATAATACCAGAAACTTACGTACGTACGTACTTACTTACTTACTTATCCCCACCTAACACTGTAAACAAAAGCAACACCAAAACACATTCAAAGCAGTAAAGGCACATTGTCTCTTATTTTTTTGTGCCTGGGTCTGTATCTGTGCACAAGAACATTCAAATACAGCAGGTAAAGTTAAGTCTGGGAAGTTGTAACTAGAGATGGGCACGAAACGAGCAATTTTTTGTTTTCGTTTTCATTTTTTCGTTTCGTTACGTAATGAAATGAAAAACGAATTTTGTCTCCAAAATGAAATGAAACAAAACAAAACAACAGAAATTTTGTCGTGTGTTTCGTTTTCGTTGCGGCAAATACATTGAACTGTAATGAATGCTAACGAAACAGCAATTTTTCATTTTCGTTTTCATTTTTTCATTTCATTACGTAACGAAACGAAAATGAATTTTTTTGTAAAAAATTCTCAAAAAACGAAAACGAACCAAAACGGACCCCCTAACCACCAGGTCACAGCTAACGACCCATTCTTGATGGGTTTCAGCACCTTAGGCCATTGTTTACCTTAAGGCCATGGACACTAATGTCTCCCTAACGAGCCTATTCAGGCTATTATTCATCTTATGAGCCAATCAGACCAGGGGACAAGAGGTCAAGCTGACTATAAGAAGGTCTCTTGCACTAGCTGTATTCAGACCGATGAAGCTGTTTGGATGAACAGCGAAACGTTTCTATCTCTCTCTCAAAAAAAAGAAAAACAAGTCCAGTAGCCATGACTCAACTCCCAGTTAAACGAACCTGGATGACTGAGAATCTTCACAGACAAACGAAACACCATTTTTTTGAGTCGTGCCCATCTCAAGTTGTAACAGTTTGCTTCTCTGCAGAAAGTGACACCTTATTTCTTCCGGTGATACTTCCAGTTTTTCCTCCCTCCCCACCCCCTGCATTCCCCCCCCCGCACATCAGTTGACAGTGAATCAACTGTGTGGGGTTCTTGTGTTTGGCTAAATGTCTGTGAAGATTCTTAGTCATCCAGGTGAGTTTATCTGGAAGATGAGTCATGGCAAGTGGACTTCTTTTTCTTGAGAGATAGAAACGTGAAGCTGTTTGGATGAGCAGCGAAATGTTTCTATCTCTCAAGAAAATGAACTCCAGTTGCCATGATTCAACTTCCAGATATGTTTGGCTAAGAAGGACGCCTAACCTAAGATCACCCTGGAGATTCTGAAAATCAACACAAATGAGGAAAAAAAGCAGATAGTGGCCAAAATCCTCTGGTGTAGCTACACGAATGGTGTAAGTTTTGGAGGCAAATTGCCCCAAGTGATGTTTGCCACAGACATTATCTGCTGCTCACGGAGTCATGTCATGCCATCTGCTATATACTGGATAGTATCTCCAGTGGTTTCTTAACTCGGAGCAGTTCATTTCCAAGAGTTATGCCTATCTGTGCTATACTAGCACGTATTGTGTAGGTATACTAGGTAAGAGTGTTTGGGCAGTATGTCTTTGCAGCAAATACCATGAAGACAGTCCCAGTGAACCTCCCAGGAGTTGGTGAGTCAACCTCTTCATAAAATCCATAGGTTCAAATGGGCCTACTCTCATTGCAACTTACTTTAGAAACTGTACCTAATGGTTGTGGGGTATTTGATAACTTTACCCCCAAATCCCTCTATAATATTTCTTGCTGCTGGATCTGTTTGTACATGCTCTTTGTGCATGGATCATGCTGGAGATCTCTGGTCCCGCAACCTTTCCATGCTCTGAAAGAGGAGCTTGCAAGAGTCCTGGTGGCTGTTCAGTTTTGGTCTGTGCATGTCACAGGCATGTTGCTACAAATCTAGAAATGCTTTCCAGAGTTTTAAAAAGGCACGTGTGCCGTGCTTCTTCATAGCAATTATTGTTACTCATTACAAACTCTGTCAAGGCTTGCTATGACAGTCTGGGTCTGAGCAGGCATCACCTGCGCAGAAAAAGTATGTGTCCCCTCCCCATCTCTCTTTCTTGCAAAGTAGATTCATATGCATGATGGACACACACAAGAAGGGATTAAACAGAAGTCAGGGTTTCTTGAGTCATCATCAAATGTAATATTTATTTATTTATTTATTTATTTATTTATTTATTTATTTATTTATTTATTTATTTATTTATTACATTTATATACCGCTCCCATTTCCCAAAGGGAACTCTGGGCAGTTCACACAAAAAGTTAAAAACAGAACATCAGTTAAAAACTAAAAGGTATTAAGCAAGTGGCATAAAACTAGAAAAGACTTGGTACAATCCTAGCAATCGCCAAAGGCATCCCTGAACAGCCAGGTTTTAAGGGCTTTCTTGAAGGCTGCCAGTGAAGGAGCCTGGCGTATCTCACTCAGTAATTTGTTCCAAAGCACAGGGCCAGCAACCGAGAAGGCCCGTTTACGTGTTGCTACCCTACGGGCCTCCCTAGGGGTGGCCACCCGGAGCGAGAGAGCCACGGAGGATCGGGTGGGTCGGGCCAGCTCAGATTGTAGGGAGATACGCTCTGCCAGATAATCAGGACCCAGGCCATGGAGGGTTTTGTAAACCAAAACCAACACCTTGAACCTTATTCGGGAGGCAACGGGCAGCCAGTGCAGACAAGCCAGAATGGGGGTGAAACCTGCCCGCACCAACCACCAACCTGGCCACCGCGTTCTGGACCTGCTGCAGTCGCCGAACAAGGTTCAAGGGAAGCCCCATGTAGAGAGCGTTGCAGTAATCTATCCTCGACATGACCAGTGCCTGCACCACTGTCCTCAGGGAATCCCCATCAAGGTACGGGCGAATCTGGGCGATGAGCCTAAGATGGTAAAAGGCCGACCTGGTCACGGCTGCCACCTGGGAGACCAGGGACAGGTCCGGATCCAGGACGATGCCCAGACTCCTCACTCTTTGCGCCAGCTGGAGGGTGGACCCACCCAGACTGGGAAGAGGGCCACAATACCCATCCGGGCCACCCCCGAAGAACAGAATCTCAGTCTTCCCAGGGTTAAGCTGGAGCCTGTTGGTTCTGGTCCAGTCCAAAACTGCAGCCAGGCAGCAGTCAAGGGTCTGGACTGCCTCCACTGCAGAGGTGGAAAAGGAGAAATAGAGCTGCATGTCATCAGCGTACAGATGACAGCAAGCTCCAAAACTCTGGATGACCTCAGCCAGCGGCCTCATGTAGATGTTAAAGAGCATGGGGGGGGGGGAGACATTCCCTGAGGCACCCCACAAGAGAGTGTCCGGGGGGGGGAACAAAACACCCCCCAAGCTCACACGCTGAGTGTGGCCCTCCAGGAAGGAATGGAGCCAGCCAAAGGCCAGACCCCAAATCCCCACCTCAGAGAGCTGGCCCAGGAGGATACCGTGGTCGACGGCATCAAAGGCCGCTGGTAGGTCGAGAAGGACCAACAGGGTCCCACTTGTTTCATGGACTCTAAGGTAAAAACTCTACATTGCCATTTTTCTATGGTAAAAACTCCCATTCTCTCTTCCCACTCCCACAGCCATCTCTTCCACACACATCCTCATCCTCTCTGATCTGATCTGGTTTCTGTCTCTTGAGGAATTTACCTCTGAGCCATAATACCACACTTAAACATATAAACAGATCCTGGCCTCAGATCCATAAGACTATCCTTTACAGCTCCCTAGACCCTGGCCTTAGATGCCTAAGCACATCCGATCTCGCCTGATTTTGGAAGCTAAGCAGGGTCGGCCCTGGTTAGTACTTGGATGGGAGACCACCAGGGAATACCAGGTGCTGTAGGTGCCTGGAGCAGGAACTGGCAAGCCACTCCAGTATTCCTGCCAAGAAAACCCCATGGACATGGGGTCACGAAGAGTTGGTCACAACTGTAATGACACGATACACAGACCCTGGCCCAATGTTCCCACCATTTCTACTAATCAACTCTCTCTCCTCTTCTTCCCCCTCCTCTCCCCCTCCCCTACCCACCCCCAACTCTATATACTACAACCAATGAATATTCTTGTATGAAATGTATATCCCATCCCATGTTATATTGCACACCGCATTCTACTGCTATATGTCTGAAGAAGTGGATGTGTAGTCCACGAAATGTTACAGTAAAATATGAAAGTTAGTCTTTAAGGTGCCACATGTTTTGTGTCTTTTGTTTTTGTTTTGTTTTTCTTTGATTTTTGCCTGAAATTCTTTCTTGCAAATTTCACAAGTGTTGATTTCCATGTGTCAGGCATGATGTCTGACTTGGGGGAATCTCCATTCCAGGGAAAGACACCCCTCTTGAATAGCTCTCTGGGTTGCAGTTATTATTTAAAAGCACACAGGGGCCCTGCATGGAGGAAAGGTTATTGAAAGACAAATCATAAAGAGAAGTCATGAGATGCAGCTAACACTTTGAGCCGCAGGTTGTACACTCCTGGATGGCAGAGACAGGATTTCATCAAAATTCTTCTCTTTCCCATCTCCAAAACATATTTCTCAATAAGGCACATGATAGAGAAAACGAGAGGGGGATTGCTTACCTTTCTTTTTGTAACCCACTACACACATCCAGTCATAAGTCTGCAACCATGTCAGAAGATCAAAGCAGAACCTGCAACTGGAGTTTTGTATGTGTAAATATTCAGCAGAATACTGGCCTGGCATGGAGGGAGACAGAGAAAGCAATGTTATAATATTGCCAGGCAATAAATCTGCATAGCTCTGTATTTTCTAACATCACTAGATGAAGTTGTATTCCTGTGTTACAATTTGTAGAAGTGGAATACATTTGTGTTTGTTCTAGTTGAACATGTTTTTTGGATACTGTATACTTATCCTTTGTTTGGGCCAAAGCTGCAATAAAATTTTAGAAAGATGTTTTATGTATATAGTGCAGTGTTTTAATATATTGTATTTATTGTATTTAAATGTTTTATTGTTTTAATTTTATTGCAATTTGATGTTTTAATTGTCTAAATTGTTTACTTTGATTGTTAGCCGCCCAGAGACCTTTGGGTAGTGGGCGGCATACAAGCTATATAAAATAAATAAATAAATAAATAATAAAATAAATATACATACTAGAGATGGGCACGGAACGAACATTTTTTTGTTTCCGTTACGAAACGACAAACGAAAATTGTGATAAAATGAAATGAAATGAACAGAACCGCGAAAATTGTGGTTGTTACGTTTCGTTTCCATTAATGGTGATGTGCAATGAAATGAGCTGTTTTAAATGTTAAAAAATGCCCTGGACATCCGTAAAAACACAGCGATAATTATTTATATTGTCTGATAATACCCATCGCGATGTATTTTTCTTTTCCCTTTAAAATGGATGTCACCACCAGCCACAAAATGGAGGCAAGCCATGTGATGGGATCATGTTCAACCAATAGCATGCCCAGGTTGCAGACTGGGTGGGCAGGTCTAGCAGCCACAGAGGGCATAAAAAGCTCTGGCAGCCCCCGTCCTCCTTGCAGTCTCTGGTGGGAGTTAGGGTGGGATTGCTGTCTCTGCGACTCTAGCTTCAGTCCTGCAGCCTCCCTGTGTGCGTGAGTGCTGCGTACCTCTCGGTGAGTACCCTCCCCTGCCCCACAGTGCAGTCACTCTGCGGCTGCCTTGCACCCTGGGCAGCGCCCGCCGCTGCCTTTGCAGCCTCCCTGCATACCTAGTCTATACTGTGTCTCTGCCAGCATCCATTTTTTTTAGCGTTTTCCCTCTGGTCTGGGGCGTTGGAGGCCTGCGCACGGAAATGCTTTAAAAATCGTGCAAAAAGCGGGGAGAAACGACAAACAAAAAAATGAAAAACGGTAACGAAATTTTTCCAAAAATTCCCGACAAATGGAAACGAACCGAAACAGACCTCTCAACGACAAACGAAAAACCAAAACACCATTTTTCTGTTTCGTGCCCATCTCTGTTACATATTATTTGTGATGCTCATCTGTCTGTCTGTCTGTCTATCTATCTATCTATCTATCTATCTATCTATCTATCTATCTATCTATCTATCTATCTATCTATCTATCTATACACAGACACATTTATGCATTATTTAGGATCATCAAACAGACTAAACCAGGACATTGTTTATTTCTGAATTGTTTACTCACTATATGAAGCAGCCAAATAGAGGTGCTTGTGAGGCCCCAAATGCAGGAGAAATAATCCACAAATATCATATTCTAGTAAGGCATAAGCTCACTTGATTTGCATTTTCTGAACCAACACGATGGTGGGAAAGTGGCTGTCCATCATATATGTTGTGACAGCTCCTTTCTTAAAAGAAAAAAGAAAGAAATTTGTCAACGCATTTTGACAGAAAATACCTATTTTAATGCATATTTAAATGTGAACTTGGGTACATATTTTTTTAAAAAGTCCAAATTAATGTAGAAGAGGGATGAAGTGCATTCATTGGTGAACACTGGTGGGGAATGAAAACAGAATGGCCCTTCTCATGGTCTGTGTTCAAGGAAGGGTACAGTTATTTTGTGGCTCCAAGTAAAGGTGAAGATAGAACCTCCTTCCAATTCCATGTACAGAAGCTGATAAAATGTGAAGTTTATTTATTTATTTTAATAGTGAAGTTGAATCTACCTACTGCAAAACCCAAGAACAACAGCTTACCTGAGGGGGTGAAAGGTAGGCTGCACAGAGGGGTGATCTCTGGTGATCTCGAAGATCGACTACTGCAATGCCCTCTACGTGGGGTTGCCCTTGACCCTGATCCGGAGGCTACAGCGGGTGCAAAATGCGGCGGCCAGGCTGGTGGTGGGTGCCCGTAGATACGAGCGCATCACCCCAGTTCTGGTCCGCCTGCATTGGCTCCCCGTGGTCTTCCGGATCAAGTTCAAGGTCCTGGTTTTGATTTTCAAAGCCCTACATGGCTTGGGACCAGAGTACCTGGCGGAGCGTATCTCCCAGAGGGCATCCGGATCCAGACCCACGAGATCGTCGCAGGCGCGCTCACTGAGAATGGCCACACCCAGAGAGGCGCGGAAAACGCGTACGCGGGACCGCGCCTTCTCTGTGGTTGGTCCTTCTCTCTGGAATCATCTCCCCAGTGAGTTGCGCCTGCTTCAGTCCCTGTCCGCCTTCAAGAAGGCCTTGAAGACTCTCCTCTTCAAAGAGGCCTTTGGAGACTTCATTAGTTAGGTGTTTTTTTCCCCTTCCCCCTTCCTTTTCTACTTGTTGCCATCTGCCCTCCTGTTGCTTTTCTGCTCGGAGGTTCCCTCGCTTATTTTATGCGTTTTTAATATTGTGAGCCACCCAGAGCTCCCGCCAGGGAAGATGGGCGGGATATAAATCCATAAATAAATAAATAAATAAATAAATAAATAAATAAATAAATAAATAAATAAATAAATAACGCAAAACAAAGTGAAACACAAACCAGCATTCTTCCAAGTAACAAAGCAAACTGCTATTTTCTATTTTGGAAATAAAACCCTTAATCTTCCCCTGTCAGAACATACCAATACCATCCTAGGGAGCCTGGGTTAGGATCTGTGTGCAGAGAGGTGGAACCTAGGAATGGAGGAGGTAACAGTAAGATACACTGGTAGTGGACCGTCTGGGAAGAGATGGGCTCTCAGATATATCAGTACGGAGGATGATTTTATGGAGGCTGGGAATGATCCCATGCAAAAAAAAAAATGAAACCAATAAGATATGGCAGGGCTGTTCAACTTTGAATAGGCCGAGGTCTACTTTTTTCCAGCCCAAAGTGCCTGAAGGCTACTACACTAAAACCTCTACTTACAAATTTTATCTGTTCAGAGCACATGGTCATAATTTTAAAAAAATGTAAGTAGAGCAATTTCCCATAGGAATGCATTGAAAACCAATTAATCCATTCTGGAGGGAACAGATTTCAATGCGCCATGGCCCCTGAACTGCCCTGCTTAGCTGAGACAGTGGGCTGACAGACCTAGAACTTTGCTGGGGCAGTGGTGGTCCTTGGGTTGGGGGAGGTAGAGGTGGAGAACTTATCCCCTCACTTTTTTATTGATGGCTGGTGGGCTGCTTTTGAACCCTTCACGGGCTACTGGTAGCCCCCGGTCTACCTGTTGGGCAGCCCTGGGATATGGTAAGATCCAGCTTCTTTTACCAATAAACCTCTTTTATTGAAATTTAAAGAGAAGTGATTGGCTGGTGGCTGCATGCCTGATGGTGTGACCAATCCCCTCTCTTTAAATTTAAATAAAAGGTTTATGGGTAAAAGAAGATGGATCTTACCATATCTGAATGATTTCATAAGATTTTTTTCATGGGATCCTTCCGAATCACCATAAAATCATCCTCCATACTGATATATCTGACAGCCCATATCTTTCCAGATGGTTCAACATCCATCCCTAGGTCCCACCTCTCTGAATACAGATTGTAATTTTTAATCTGTTGTTCTGGCTCTTGAGCTATAACGAATCACTGTGTATTATTTTATTTTCTTACATTTTTTAAAAAAAACATGAAGTAGCAAAGAAAAAGAAAGAAAATGAAATCGTATTCTATTTTGTACCCATCTCTAGTAGCCGTGCAGCACGTATAGCTCTCTTATTTCTCTTAAAATACCTTAACAAGCTGCACCTATAGCACACACATCCCGGGGCAGCTGTTTCACTCTGCCTAAGGAGAGAACCGTTCACTGGAAGGACAGATTTTGAAGCTGAGGCTCCAGTACTTTGGCCACCTCATGAGGAGAGAGGACTCCTTGGAAAAGTCCCTGATGTTGGGAAAGATTGAAGGCAAAAGGAAAAGAGGACGGCAGAGAATGAGATGGTTGGACGGTGTCATCGATGCAACCAATATGGATTTGGCCAAACTCCGGGATGCAGTGGAAGACAGGAAGGCCTGGCGAGCTCTGGTCCATGGAGTCACAAAGAGTTGGACACGACTGAACGACTGAACAACAACAAGGAGAGAACCAGCCCTTTCTTTATTCAAGATCGGTATAGATTTGGACTGCCCCATTTAAAAACAAAAGAAACCAGCTTTTAACAGGATGTATGTGGGGACGTAAAGAGAAGGGAAAGGAAGAGAGAATGGGGGAGGGAGGCTGCTTAACTCTTTCCCACCTGACTATCATAAAGGTCAAAAATCAATCTCTCTTAGCTTCTTTTTTCACACATGTAGATAATATATAAACATGTATCAGCAAAAGTACTCGGCCTTGACCAGGTTGCTTTCAAAGGTGCCCTGAGGTTATTTGTTGTTATTATTATAAGAGACTAACATGGCTGCCTCCTTAAAAAAATGACTCCTTAAAAAAGTCATCCTCTAGACTCTGAGAATTTATGTCTATAAAACTTCATTATTCCAACCTCAGATGGTACCAAGAGAAAAGCTGGATTTTGATAAAAGTGAGATGATCAAAGGGAAGCGGATACTGTATAAGCACATGGCCAATGATTCAGTGCAATTTCCCCTTGCTGCTTCCCACTTCATTGCACTGATGTGCAATCAAGAGCCATAAAACCAATGAACCATCCACTGGCAGTCATTAAAGCTCTCCCTCATCAACAGTAGTGGTCAGCTAATGATCAAACATATATAATAACCCACTTTGATTTGAAATTAGGCTGCTCTCCATCTAGTTCTCTCCTGTAGGGATGGATCGATGCTGCAGCAGCCTGATAAACAGCTACAGTCCCTCAACACTTAAGTGGCTGTGCTTAATTAATTAAGAAAATTGTTTATACTGAAATGACGTGTAACATGTAATGAAAGAGCTCCCCTCGTAGGTTTAGGTGGTTCACTGGGTTCCCCTTCTGGCCTGGTTGAAAAACAAGTTTTAAAAGATACCACAGAGTCTTTGTCATCACCCACTGAGTGTGGAATGTGACAGAAAACATCAGGGAATTGTGTAACTCAGTGGTGCACATTTTTCTATTTAATGCGTTTGGCACTCAATTAATTCCTTGAAAAAGCGATACTGAGGACAAGAGTGGTTGGAAACAGAACTAGGATATACTGCTCTCTCTCTCTCTCTCTCTCTCTCTCTCTCTCTCTCTCTCTGTGTGTGTGTGTGTGTGTGTGTGTGTGTGTGTGTGTGTGTGTGTGTGTGTGTGCGCGCGCGCGCGCGCGCGCATGTGTGTGTGTGCATGTGCGTGCGTGTTAGCTCCAACATCTCTTGGTCAGCGATCTGGGGATGTCTTGGAGTTGAGCAATAACTTTTTCTAACTCTGCTTGGAAATTATGTCCATTGAGCCATGACGCTGACTTCCTGTTCACTTCCAGGCATATGAGGGGAAGGCAAGTTTCTGCACTCTGTAAACGTTAAGTGGCTCTGGTGATGATAATTTTTATTATATTTTCCTGTATCCAAAGACAAAGTGACAGCTGAAAGGTTTCAAGTCAGACTTTGGTTTCAGAGGTCACTGTGAGAAGGTGAAGTAAGTAGTTGTGCTCAGCTTGGACCCAGGACATGGGAAATGAAGGCTCTTGGTGCACTGTGTTTTGCAAGTCACAACTGTGTCCATAAGCAAGTGGATGTGTGGTATAGACCCTTACTGTATTTGAGAACTGAAAAAAAGCTCAAAAAGAAATTGATTCTGCTGCAATCAGCCTTCTTTATAGTCCAGCTCTCACTTCGATACATTAGTACTGAAAAAAACCATAGCTTTAACTATCCGGACCTTAGCCGACAAAGTGATGTCTCTGCTCTTTAAGATGCTGCCTAGGTTTGCCATAGCTTTCCTCACAAGAAGCAGGAGTCTTTTAATTTCGTTGCTGCAGTCGCCATCTGCAGTGATCAAGGAGCCCAAGAAAACAAACTCTGTTATTGCCTCAACTTCTTCCCTTTCTGTTTGCCAGGAGGTGATGGGACCGGTGGCCATGATATTAGTTTTTTGATGTTGAGGTTCAGCCCATATTTTTGACTCTCCTCTTTCACCCTCATTAAGAGGTTCTTTAATTCCTCCTCACTTTCTGCTATCAGAGTAGTATCATCTGCGTATCTGAGGTTGTTGATATTTCTTCCATCAATCTTAATTCTGGCTTGTGATTCATCCAGACCTGCCTTTCACATGATGTACTCTGCATATAAGTTAAATAGGCAAGGTGACAGTATACAGCCTTGTCCTACTCCTTTCCCAATTCTAAACCAGTCAGTTGTTCCATATCCAGTTCTGACGGTTAGAGCTTGTCCCACATATAGATTTCTTAGGAGACAGATAAGGGCCATAAGATGACCTGAAACCCCCACAAAACACTTTGTGACGCCCCAGCTTGGAAACACTGCCCTAAATACTGAAGATATAAACCTGGCTGAATTAGGCTGCAGAAGTTTGAGTCCCCACTGCGCCTCGCAGGAGAAGAGCCAGATTGTGTGGCTTTGGGCAACCTGCACAGTCCCATAGAACCCCCTAGAAGCAGGAAACGGCAAACCACTTCCGAGTGCTGTATACCTAGAAAACCGTGGAAAGGATCACCCTAAGTTGGAATTGACTGGACCTGAAGTTCTTATGAAGTTGATGAAGGCTGAACTGCTACTGCTTACTTATGCACCTGGAAGGCAAACAGTGTTAAATTTTAGTCACTACTCAGTGGCGACCAAAAATGCCACAAATGGGATTCTCAAGGGTGTGCACATTCCCTACCCTGGTGCACGCTCAAGGATCCCAGTGAGGGTTTTTTAGTTTTCAGTCAAAAGCAACTGAAGGACACACTATTCACCTTCCACGCACAACAGGATTTGGGCCTTTCTTACATGATGGCCATAACTTAATGAAGGATAATGTCTCTCCTTTTTGTGGTAATACTAGATGCAGTAGTGGCCAAACTTTGGCCCTCTAGAATCAATGTTTTGGAACACAACTCCCAGAATTCCAAGCCTGTATTGCCAATGACAAAGGCCTGCGGGAGTTGTGGTCCAAAACGTCTGGAGGGCCGGAGTTTGTCTACCACTGTACTAGAGGTTTTTTTGTTTGTTTGTTTTTTACTACGGTGTGGTAACGATGCAGTAGGAATACCATATGATGAAGCAAACATTGCCTCCTCCTGTGCCTCATGTCGCTTTTGCACTTTTTTATGGGTGTTGAGGTAAGTACAAAGTAGATGGTTCCAGAGTACATTTTGTACCATATAAAAAGCAGGCATGTTTTCTAAAACCATAGCCGGAGACACAACTATAAAGGGTATTGAGTATTGACTGCTTTTGAGATAAGTAGCTACTTTTAAAAAAATAACTTCTGCTCTCTGGCACAGGATGTTTTGAATATCTTGCCCTAAAATATTTTTTATGAGCATTTGACTCTCTCTCTCTCTCTCTCTCTCTCTCTCTCTCTCTCTCTCTCACACACACACACACACACACACACACACACACACACACACACACACACACACACACACACACACACACACACACGTATTGAGAGATGAGAGGCAAAAAGAAAAAGAACCTTGCCTTTAAAAAGATTGTGACAGCCTAAATATCAACGGAAACATCTACATCTGCTACTTTATTCATTCATTCATTCGTTCGTTCATTCATTCATTCATTTTTATACCACCCGTGTTCCTGAAGGAACTCCGGGCAGTGAACAAAAAGGGCAAGACAGGCCCAAAGAAAACAATACATCAGGTGAAGAGGAAATAAAGAAATGAAAAATAAGGAATAAAATATAATATGAGATCAAACAACTCGACAAAAGAGTCAAGAAATCATCGGCAAGATGGTGGGGGGACGGACCCTAAACCAGGTTGCCAAATGCCTCTCTAAAAAGGAAGGTTTTTAGCACTTTTTATTTATTTATTTATTTATTTATTTATTTATTTATTTATTTACCACATTTTTTTCCAACTCTATGATTCTATGATTCTATGATTCTATTGCAAAAAAAGAAGAAGCTCAGCTTTCTCTCTTGTAATACACTGGCAGAAATCATGCTTCTTTGTGTAAGAAAATATGTAACTTTCTGTTCATTCCTAGACAGCAAATAAAAAGTCGCTCCTGTGATTTTGAGGGGAAAGTAAAGCAAGTCTTAAATGAACACTAGTAGGATTTATTTCACAACCTGAACCAGAGCAAATAAATCCATTGCAAAAATGGTCCGTGAGCAATGTGTAATGCATTGGCAAAGGTTAGCAGCCTCAAAAGTGAAGCACCCAAGTGGCACCCTTGCTTCACTAAAAGAACAAAGGAAAGCTGTGGCAACAAGTGCTCCTTCTGTCTTGCCGTGGTAAGTGGAATATGTCCTGTACCATTAAGAAAACCGATTGACTTTATTTCAACCTTTCATAACTTTGCACCATTTTTATGATACAATTAGTGGCACAGCTGGAAACTGATAAAAGATCAGGCCCCTGTCTGCTTTGTTCAAAAGCAGGCCCAAATGTTTATGGAACATCCCGGGCTACATTTGTGTAGGATTTTGGTGTGATTTCATATGATTTTTGCATGGATCTTTCCCAATCACCATAAAATCATCCTCTACAATGATATATCTGACAGCCCATCTCTTCCCAGACAGAGCACTATATCTTACTGGTACATCATCCATTCCTAGGTCCCACCTCTCTGCAGAAAATTGCATTTTTAATCTGTTGTTCCGATTCTTGAGGTCCTTGCAAAATTGGGTGCCTCTAGGAAAACAGGTGTATATAGTATAATGAATCATTTTGTATTATTTTGTTATGATTTTTAAAAAATATATTAATAAGGAAATAAAACAGCAACTGAAATGAAGCAAAATGAAATTTTCCTATTTTCTCGACACATAGATTGTAATTTCCAGCCTGTTGACCTGGACTCTGTAGAATTATATTAGTATGCTTTAGTAAGGAAAGAAGTAATATTTCATTTTTGAAACAGATAATAGAATTTTGTTTTGTTATTTGACAGAATGCTTGCTTGTGTTGGTTAATTTTATAATGCTGCAAAATGATAAAACAGCATGTCATATTTTGTTTTTTGTCCATCTCTAACTTGTTCTGTTCTACATTCTTTTAAAGGTTTATTTTAAAAATAAAAATGGATTTCTTTGCCTATATAGTAACAAACAGCGGTTAGAGCAGTTCCTGAAGAATGGTTGTGAGCCTGAAAGGGGGGTTGCTTCCAAGTTATAGAGATGCTTGTATAGCTGGCAGGACCTGGATTTTTGTTGTGTATACAAACTGTAGGTAACTGAACCATTGTTATAGCATTGTTGACATTTGTTAAATATTCTGGTGAAACAATAGCACGGCCACCATAAAGGTTAAGGGGAAGGCTTCATATTTAGTAATCTTTTCTTCTGTCAAGTTTTCATATGGAGAAAAATTGTTTGGCTGTATGTGTTTTCTCTTGACAGTGCTAATGGAAAAATCTTACGCTTCTATAGTGTAAACTTAATTAAAAAGACATGAGGCAAGCTCCTCCTTAAAGGGGAAGAGAGAAAGAGTCTCTCTCTCTCTCTCTCTCTCTCTCTCTCTCTCTCTCTCTCTCTCTCTCTCACGCTCACTCTTTGTGTGTGTGTTTGTGTGTGTGTGTGTGTGTGTGTGTGTGGCCAGTTCTTGGTCCTTTGCTTTCCTGCTAACTTCTCTGCTGAGAAATTATAGGTGCCGCAAACAACCATATCAATCACTCCAATACTTGTGAAAAATTTAACAGCATCAAGCTCTTTAGGCACTGCTTTATGGTCGTAGCCTCACAGCAATGTTAGAAAAGGGTAATTTGTCTTGGCTGGCAAACCCAAACTCTTCTGAGATGTAAGTCTGAGAAAGAAAGAAAGAAAGAGAGGAAATAAGGCAGAAGAAATAAAATAGGCACTATTAAAAAGGTGGAGAGAGGGAGCAAAGAGAAAGCAGGAGGCAAGGAACCGACTTTTGGTCCCGGGAAATGAATTGCCACTCATAAACTGGTCAGGAAAAGGCACCCACGAATATGTGGACACAATGGAGATCAAACAGATGTGACTGGTTTGGGGGTGAGGGAGAAGAGACTCTGGTAGAGATGGG
This sequence comes from Phrynocephalus guinanensis, assembly GCA_037367245.1. Classification (NCBI taxonomy): domain Eukaryota; kingdom Metazoa; phylum Chordata; class Lepidosauria; order Squamata; family Agamidae; genus Phrynocephalus; species Phrynocephalus guinanensis. The sequence continues at coordinate 176,462,522 of CM074733.1, read as the reverse complement.
CATGAAACGAATACAAAATTCTTTTCATTATTCATTATGCATTTTGTTAGGCAATGAAACGAATAATGAACCGCCCCCTCAAAGAAAAATGAAATGAAACGAAACGGAAATTTTCATTTCGTTCCAGTTGGTTTTTTTTGTTCCCGGTGTCGTCTCCTAACTGATGGGATGTCCTTCGGCTGCTGCTGCCACCACCAGCCCCCAGGGAGGGGGCTTCCGGCCGCAAAACAAAGCAAAAAAAAAAAACTACCAACCAGGTCCGCGCTACAGCTGATTGGTGGGCCACGTGTTCAGTGATTCAAAATAAAATAAAATAAAATAAAATAAAATAAAGTAAAATAAAACCGATCCAGCCCGTAGGCCACCAACCTGACCTGCGCGGCTCTGACCCGGCCGGCGGGCTGCCCACCTCACTGGGAGTGCGGGTGGCACGATTCAAAAAATAAAAATTAAAAAACCCGACCCAGCCCAGTGGCCACTGGTCAGCATGATATAAAATTTAAAACAATAAAATAAATAAAAATAAAAATAAAATAAAAAATGCCAACCCAGCCCACGCTACAGCTGATTGGCAGGCCACATGGTTGGCGATTAAAAAAAAACACAATCTGACCTGGCCGGGCACGTGGTCTGTGTGATTCAAAATAATAATTATATATCTCCATCTCCATCTCCATCTCCACCTCCATCTCCATCTCTATCTATCTATCTATCTATCTATCTATCTATCTATCTATCTATCTATCTATCTATCTATCTATCTATCTAAAATAAAAATAAAAAAATAATTAAAAAACCCTATCTGGCCCCAGGCCGCCAACCCAACCCGTGCACCACTGACCTGGCCAGGCACGTGGTCAGTGAAATGTTTTAATTTTTTAATTAATTTTAATCCGGCCCACAGTCCACCAATCCAGCCCACCAGCTGCCAACCCGACCTGCGGGTCACCAAACCAGCCCGCAGGCCACTGGTCAGCATTTTAAAAAAATCCAATAAATAAATAAAATAAATGAAATGAATAAAAAATGCTGACCAGGCCTACAGCTGATTGGTGGGCCACATGGACAGCAATTCAAAATAAGAATAAAATAAAATAAAATAAAATAATAAAATAAAATAAATTTAAAATTTAAAAAACCCGATCTGACCCGTGCGCCATCGTCCAAACCTACGCACTGCCAACCTGGCCAGGTGCGCGGTCATCACAATTTTAAAAAAATAAAATAATAATGAAAAAAATAAAAAGAAAATAAAACCGTGCTGAGCCGGCCTAGGAGAGTGTCAAGCAAATCAGACCTAAAAACCCTTGATTTTCGAAGGGCAAACTTCCCTCAGATGAGGAAACTAGTTAGAGAGAAATTGAAGGGGAAGGTTAGAAGAATCCAATCTCTTCAGAGTGCATGGATCCTGTTTAAAACAACAATAATAGAGGCCCAGCACAAGTGCATACCACAAAGAAAGAAGAGCTCATTTAAGTCCAAGAGGACACCGGCATGGTTAACGAGTGGAGTTAGAGAGGCTCTAAAGCACAAGGAGAGGTCTTTCTGTAAAAGGAAATCCTCCCCAAATGAGGAAAATAAAAAGGAACACAAACTCTGGCAAAAGAAATGTAAGAAGATGATAAGGGAGGCAAAGAAAGATTTTGAGGAACGCATGGCTAGCAATATAAAGGGTAATAATAAAAGCTTCTTTAAATATGTTAGAAGTAGAAAACCTGCCAGAGAACCAGTTGGCCCTCTGGATGGTGAGGGAGGAAAAGGGGAGATTAAGGAGGACTTGGAAATTGCAGAGAAATGAAATGAGTTCTTTGCTTCTGTCTTCACGACAGAAGACCTTGAGCAGATTCCGCTGCCTGAACTAAAGAATTAAATCAAATACAGGTTAAAAGAGAGGATGTTTTAGGACTAATTGATAAATTGAAGATTGACAAGTCACCGGGCCCAGATGGCATCCACCCAAGGTTTATTAGGGAACTGAGAAATGAAATTGCAGATCTCTTAACGGTAATATGCAACTTGTCTCTTAAAACGGCCACAGTGCCGGAGGACTGGAGGATATCAGATGTCACACCAATTTTTAAAAAAGGAAGGGGGAGGGACCCAGGAAACTACAGGCCCATTAGCCTTACATCTGTCCCAGGGAAAATGGTGGAAAGCCTCATCCAAGAGAAAATCTTAAAACACATAGAAGAACAAACCTTGCTGAGAGAAAATCAGCATGGCTTCTGTAAGGGTAAATCTTGTCTGACAAATCTTTTAGAATTTTTTGAAAAGGTCAACAGGCATGTGGATTTGGGTGAACCGGTGGATATAGTCTATCTGGATTTTCAGAGGGCAGGTCCTATTATGGATTGAGAACTGGTTGAGATTCAGGAAACAAAGAGTAGGTGTCAATGGGAGATTTTCACAATGGAGAGAAGTGAAAAGCGGTGTGCCCCAGGGCTCTGTCCTGGGACCGGTGCTTTTCAATCTGTTCATAAATGACCTGGAGACAGGGATAAACAGTGAGGTGGCCAAGTTTGCAGATGACACAAAACTTTTCCGTGTGGTAAAAACCAGAGAAGATTGTGAAGAGCTCCAGAAGGATCTCTCCAAACTGGGGGAATGGGCTGAGAAATGGCAAATGCATTTTAATGTAGCCAAATGTAAAGTAATGCATATTGGGGCAAAAAATCCAAACTTTATCTATCAACTCATGGGCTCTGAGTTATCCGTGATGGATCAGGAAAGAGATCTTGGTGTGTTGGTGGACATCTCCATGAAGGTGTCTCCCCAATCTGTGGCAGCAGTGAAGAAGGCCAATTCCATGCTAGGGATTATCAAAAAGGGGATTGAAAATAAAACAGCCAACATTATAATGCCATTATACCAAACAATAGTACGGCCGCACCTGGAGTATTGTGTACAATTCTGGTCACCGCATCTCAAGAAAGACATAGTGGAACTGGAAAAGGTGCAGAAGAGAGTGACTAAAATGATTACTGGGCTGGGGCACATCCCTTATGAGGAAAGGCTAAAACATTTGGGGCTCTTTAGTCTGGAAAAAAGGCACCTGAGGGGGGATAGCTCCTTCTGCTAGGGGATTCTATAATTAGAAATACGGAGGGATGGATTTGTGATGAGCATGATAACCGTATGGTCACTTGCTTGCCAGGTGCAAAGGTTGCAGACATCACGAGAAATCTAGATATCTTGTTAGAGAGAACCGGGAAGGAGCCAGTGGTCATGGTACATGTTGGTACCAATGATGTCGGGAAGGCCAAGCGGTCAGTCTTGGAAGCCAAGTTCAGGTTGTTAGGAAGAAGATTGAAGTCCAGGACTTCCAAGGTAGCATTTTCAGAAGTGCTACCTGTTCCTCGTGCAGGACCCGCCAGGCAGGCAGAGCTCAGAAGCCTCAATGCGTGGATGAGGCGATGGTGTCGTGAGGAGGGCTTTAGATTTGTCAGGAACTGGAGAACATTTTGGGACAAGCCAAACCTGTTCAGGAGGGATGGGTTGCACTTGAATCATGATGGGACCAGATTGCTGGCACTCAACCTCAAAAAGGCAGCAGAGCAGCTTTTAAACTGATAACTGGGGGAAAGCCGACAGGAGCTGTGTGGCATCCGGTTCGGAACACCTCATCCACGGGGAATGAGGTTGGAAAGGGTAGAGAATCACATAGAGATGACATAGCAGGTATTAGTACTGGGAGAATAATGGAATGTGATATTTCATCTACTGAAAATAATAGCTGTGGGGGGAAAAGAACAAAGCAGCAGCTGTTGTTGCAGAACCCACTGTACATGTGCTTCTACGCCAATGCTCGAAGCCTCTGACCAAAAATGGGAGAACTCGAACATTTGGCAGCTAGGGATAACATTGATATAATAGCCATAACAGAAACCTGGTGGAATGCAGAGAACCAGTGGGATACAGCAATCCCAGGCTATAAACTCTATAGAAGGGATAGAGAGGGGCGGGTTGGAGGGGGAGTGGCCATCTATGTTAAAGAAGCGGTAAAATCCAGCAGAATGGAGGTTGACAGAGGGTCTGACTCCACCATAGAATCACTGTGGGTTAAACTACCAGGTCCAAGGAGTGATGTGATAGTTGGGGTATGCTATCGCCCACCAGATCAAAAACCTTAGGGGGACCTTGAAATGAGGAGACAAATCATGGAGGTGTCTCAGAAGCACAGAATAGTAATCGTGGGGGACTTCAATTATCCCCACATTGACTGGGCCAATGCAAGCTCCGGGCAAGAAAGAGAAACTGGGTTTCTCGACTTGCTGAATGACTGTGCCTTAGAGCAACTTGTCACGGAGCCCACCCAAGAACAGGGAACTCTGGATCTAATATCGTGTGATACTCAGGACCTGGTCAGAGGTGTGAATGTCACTGAGCCTCTGGGGAACAGTGACCATGCTGCAATCTCCTTTGCCATGCATGTTGGAGGAAGAGTGTCAAGCAAATCAGACATAAAAACCCTTGATTTTCGAAGGGCAAACTTCCCTCAGATGAGGAAACTAGTTAGAAAGAAATTGAAGGGGAAGGTTGGAAGAATCCAATCTCTTCAGAGTGCATGGAACCTGTTTAAAACAACGGTAACAGCGGCCCAGCACAAGTTCATCCGTGACAAGTTCATCCATTCTTCTTATGTTCTTATGTTCTTGTCTCAGCACAGAAAGTGGGAACAAAGAGTGACAAGGGAAAACCCTGCCCCAGCACCAGGTACAGGATTATCACATGTAGCACCCTTCCTGGGGGCGTGGTGGAGAAAAATTTCAGTAGCTGCAAAACAGACATGAAGTAACAGTTTTTTGTATCACCCCTAAGCGCAACACTAAGAGGCTGCTTTTACACAACCCCTAAAATCCAAGGCAAAGGGCTCCCAGATGCGGAGCTTAAAATTGTTTTCCCACCAGTAGCAGACTTTTAAAAAATTAAGTACGACCATGCCCACCTACGCGCGCCCCAGCGCATTTTAAAAGTACCTGGTCTCCGGAGGTAAAAAAAATTCTGGTGCGGACTATAAAGCTGTGGATGCTGAGCTCTCCTTGCCTTCTGTTTGTTTGTTTTTTGTCCCCGCCGCCCCTTTAACAGCCTGGAATCCCTACGGCAGATGGAGGTGAGCGGAGGTGAGCCTGCATTCTTTTCTCCCTTTTTTTCTCCCTCCCCTCGCCGTAGACAGGAGCAATGGAGTGCGGAAGGGTGGGAACACAGGAAGAAGAACAAACCCCCACGATCTCTGGTCTGAATTATGTTGCCAGCAGATTTTAGAGGTCATGTAAAAGCGCCCAGAGACAAAACAGACTTGAAGTAACCGCCTTAGTTACAGCTGAATGGTCCCCTCAAATGTTTTTACCAGTGTTGTTAAGAGTTTTTAAAAGTCTCGGTCATTCTTTATTGAAGCAAAACAAATTGAGGAACCATATAGCCATCACAAAAACCAAATTCAAAAGTAGAACAGGTGATATCTTTAGGCTACTAGAAAAATAACAAAAAGTGGCTGATATTTCTAGGGCAAAAACCCTCTTACTCAGAGCTGTATCAACAGGTTAAAACATGGCAAAAGATGGAGTTGACAGGAGTTATTTCTTAGATGTAAAGTCCCTGGCAAATTAGAAAAATATGCCAGGTAGTTTATTTGGGGCCTGGAGGTTAGATGTTCTGAGGCTGCATCTGAAGCAAAGGGTATTGCTTTTATTGTCTCAGTCCTTCAAAGAACATGTCACAGCTCATGTACACACTTTCACACACCCTGTCTGTGTGGCTCTTCGAGGCTAATGGCCCCTTCTTGGCCAGGGAAAGGGGAGGGCTGGTGCAGAAGACCCATGCATTTCATTTGGGGGTTGGAATAAAATTCAGAAAAGTCCACTAGGTGCAGCCAATTGGATCAAATAAAAAGGAAAGAAATTACCTAGTGGTTGCAGACTTATAGTGTCTCTGTTGATGGTCCATTTGCCTCCTTCTTGGTACGTATTGGGGAGGGGGGTGCTCATACTTTTGTATTCGGTCGTTCCTATATATCAAAGGGGATGTATTAAGATACTTACACTCTAAAACTTACCTGAATAATAGAAGTCTGTCTGTCTGTCTGTCTGTCTGTCTGTCTGTCTGTCTGTCTGTCTGTCTGTCTGTCTGTCTGTCTGTTCATTTAGCAAGGTTGACAGCTGACCTGAGGCTACTTTTTAATCGCTACGTTCTCCTACAAATGGACCTTGAGCTTGTTTGGAGGTTCTAGCAGGGGAACGCAGCTATCGTATACCCATCTGGGATGGTCGTCCTCTTCCACTGAGCGCGCAGCTTCGGGAGGGACGCAGATGGAGCAGTGAGGGAGGAAGGGGACACCCGCCTAGCCAGCCAGATCAGCCGAATCAACCCTGGTGATCAATGGGGTGACAGATGTCACAGCCAGATCGCCCTCACGGCTGACCTGAGGCTACTTATGCTAGTCCTATATTTCCTCAGGGTGCTACAATACATCTCCATCATCCACCCATCCCTTAACTCATCAATAGTCAAAAGCATATCTGCTATCAGCAGTATATGCCACAGCCCTATTTCTCTCCAGACAGAGAAGCATAATTCATTGCTGCTTCCATGGACAGTGGGTCAAGCAATGCCGGTCCAGGTCTTTGACCTCCTGCTGGAACTGTCAGTGTTTGCTGGAAAAAGAGCCTGTTCTGAGTAAAAATTAAAAAGGCTGCCAGTCTTGCCAAGAGGAGTATCTTCCAGCATGATGCATGGTTGTGTTTTCCACCTGATGTTAATCGTCAAAAGCTCCAAGGACAAAGCACACCAAAACGGTTTAAGATGAAGTTAAAAATAAAGGCACACAGAAGGTAGCATATTACAGGTATTCTCTGTCAACTCCTCTAAGAATTCCAGTAAATTTTCTCCTGAATGAGGCCAACTTACTGACAAGAGTGTGTCATTGGTGCTTCTCAGGAATCAAGATTTATCATGCGATTTTGTCATGGGATTTTGAAAAACTGAAATCCAGTAATTCCATTGACTATGGGAATATAAGGACCTCAGTATCTGGAAGCTGAGTCATGGCAACTGGACTTTTTTTTTCTTGAGAGATAGAAACGTTTCTCTGCTCATCCAAACAGCTTTGTCAGTTTGAAGAAAGCTAGTTGCGAGTCGTCCATCTTATAGTCTGCTCTGACCCTGGTCTGAAATAGGCTCATAAGATGAACAGTGGACTGAATAGGCTTGCTAGGTACACAACAGTATCAATACCCACAACAGTATCAATACCAAAACAAAAAAGGAACAATATATTATATGCGGTCCAATGCAGTAAGGAGTGTGCAGACCTCTACGTTGAATAAACTAAACAGCCATAAACAGAAGGATGGCCCAACATAGGAGGGGTAACAGCTCAGGACTAGAATCAACAGTACACCTCCATTTGAAGGACAAAGGCCACTCTTTCAAAGATGAGGATGTACACATATTAGGCAGAGAAGAGTGATGGCTTGAGAGAGGAGTAAGGGACGCCATTCATAAGAACATAAGAAGAACATAAGAAGAGCCATGCTGGATCAGGCCAAAGGCCCATCTAGTCCAACTTCCTGTATCTCACAGTGGCCCCACCAGATGCATCTGGGAGCGCATGAGACTAGATCTCTGTCTCCTGCAACCACTCCCCTGCATCAGGCCCTTGAAGTACCCTGGTTTTAAGCCTGGAGATGACACATCTCCATCATGGTTTGCAACCTGTGATGGACTTTTCCTCCAGGAATCTGTCCAATCCCCTTTTGAAGGCATCCAAGCCAGATGCCATCACCACATCCTGTGGCAGGGAGTTCCATAGACTAACAATGCGCTGGGTGAAAAAATATTTTCTTTTGTCTGTTCTTACTCTCCCAGCCCTCAATTTGAGTGCATGTCCCCTAGTTCTGGTATTTTGTGAGAGGGAAAAGAGCTTCCCTCTATCCACTTTACTCATGCCCTGCATTATTTTGTACGTCTCAATCATATCCCCCCTCAGGCGCCTTTTTCCAGACTAAAGAGCCCCAAATGTTTTAGCCTTTCCTCATAAGGGAGGTGCCCCAGCCCAGTAATCATTTTAGTCGCTCGCTTCTGCGCCTTTTCCAGTTCTACTATGTCTTTCTTGAGATGCAGTGACCAGAATTGTACACAATACTCCAGGCGCGGCCTTACTATTGTTTTGTATAATGGCATTATAATGTTGGCTGTTTTATTTTCAATTCCCTTTTTGATAATCCCTAGCATGGAATTGGCCTTCTTCACCGCTGCCACACATTGGGGAGAGACCTTCATGGAGCTGTCCACCAACACACCAAGATCTCTTTCCTGATCTGTCACGGATAACTCAGAGCTGATAGATAAAGTTTTGATAGATAAAGTTTGCTACACCATGTAGTAACGACTGTCACACAACAAAATATTCGTTTCTCTCAGAAAACTGTTTCCGTGTTGTTGTTGTTGTTGTTGTTGTTGTTGTTGTTGTTGTTGTTGTTGTTGTTGTTGTTGTTGTTACTTCTCAGAAGCAAAACTATCGAAAAAGAATTTTTAAGCCCACCCCCCAAAAGGGAAAAGGAAGCTAGACGAATTCAGTATTTGTCACGGTACAAGACTGTGAGATAACACTTGTCATGAGACAAGTTATCACGACCATGGATGCACGGAAACAGGGACAAAACCACGTGATCGCGACCAACGCTGTCGCGATACAAAACTAGTCACAGAAGAAAGAAGGACATGAAATAACTGCCTTTGATCAGATCTTGTGGCATTGCCCTTTAAAAGGAACTGCTGGATAGCTCAGTGGCTTAGGTTTTGAAGCTACAGGTTGGGAGGCCAATTCACTGCTGTGCATCCTTGAGAGGAGCTGGACAACATCATGATCTATGGCAGTGATGGCGAACCTTTTAGAGACCAAGTGCCCAAACTGCGATTCAAAACCCACTCATTTTTCACAAAGTGCCAATACAGCCATTTAACCTGAATCCAGGTGGCTGTGAAGGGGGGGGGATGTCAGGTGCCCACAGAAAGTGCTCCAAGGGCCACCTTTGACACCTGTGTGCCATAGGTTCGCAAACACTGCTATATACAATAATCAAACATTTTCATAAGAATGGCAACAATGATTACACTAGAAGAAACTATCGGAAGTGTGGTGTAAAAAACTTTGAATCAATCCAAATAAATGTGGGAGCACCTCCTTGCGTCATTTTCTACTTGGTCCTCCTTGAGCTGTTTTGGGATTTCTCCATAAGCTAAGTTTGTCCTAATAGTTCTCTCTCTCTCTCTCCCCCGTTTCTTCAGATCTCTCTTTTACATCAGTGGGGGATGCTGTTTTGGCTGCCTAGTACTGTACTCACACTATTCAGTTTGCTATTGAGGAGAGAACAGCAACACGTCAAGACGCTGGGACTGTAAATTGGATTTTGTTCAATGCGGTTTACAGCTAGCTCAAGGTGATGCTGTAATTTCCTTGTGTATTCTGCAGCATAATTTCAGTGGGATACTTGTCCCTTAAAGATTTCATGAGGCATGCATCAAGCCTAGTATCGTGAGAGCAATTTTCTGCTGTGTATTTGAGGAAAATAAATAGCAAGGTCATTTGGTGACCTGCCAGAAAAATTTGCTTGGCTTTATCGGCTTTGGCCAATCCAGAAGCAATTTGTTGTTTTGCTACTGTCTGCTCTGCTCACATATAGATGCAGCCGTATTCTAAAGTTCTAATTAAATGCCTCCTTAAGTTGTTTACAAGTATTTATGGTTGGTACAAGTGACACTAAAAATGTGCTAGAGGTGACATTTCTGGAAGTAAAAATCTCCTGGACCGAGAAGTCAGCAGTGTGGTAATTGTCACAGCAGGAAAAGTGGGGGTGAGGTAATGTCAGACCTAAAAATGTTGTTTTAAAAATCAATGGCTAGTACTTTATGCTGACATTATTTAAAGAGAGATCGTTATGTTTTGTTATGGGGAAGCCAGCAATGATCGGTGCTTGTAGCAAAAATAATGATCCTTTCCCTTGGAGACACTAACAGGAGAATGCTGGGCATGCAACTCTGACTTGGGTGGGCTTGATCCCCAACAACGTCTCCGGGTGACTGCCACCAATGGTGATGAGGAGACTCTTCCACTGGCATGGTCTTTTTAGTCAAATTCTGTAGCAGTCAGAGTGGCTTGTTGATGGGGTTATGTTTGCAACTGGGACGTCTCTGCTTCTCACAACAACGAGGTACAAAAGTTTAGATATATCTCGTTGGGAATGGATGCGACATCCCTCAGGTTCCATGCTAATATTAAGGTGCTCTATCAGCAGGATAATTATTGGTCCTTCCGGCACAATCAACCAAAATCGGAAGCTTCCCTCGGTTAAAGACTCTCTGTTTCCCTTCTCAACCCAGAATAGTTCTGCACCCTTCAGTGTGGTTTAAATTACTGCACTTTCGGTGAAATTACTAGAACTGTCTGGTAACACAATAATGCATGTGCAGAAAATCTAAAAGCCTGCTCTCCAAGCACTGTAATTCTGAAGAAATCTGTAGAAATCTTTCTCTTGGACGTGGAATGAGGAGAAGAGAGGTCACTGCATCATGGCAGCCATTTTGTGATGCTGTGTCAACCTTCACCGGGATTAACGTGGACTGCTAGACCAATGGAAGTTACTTATTGTCATAAGTAGATAACCTTTAAGGATGCTGGAAGTAGCTTACCCAATGTGTGTGTATGTGGAGTGATCTAGTATATACACACAGATAACTAGACTGGCCTGTCACAGGATGAGGGGAGTTGAATAGCAGTCACGGAAGACTCTGAGAAGCAGCCGTAACAGTCACCAGTGGGCCTCCAGCTTTGGTGGTTACTTCACGTCTGTTTTGTCTCTGTTAGTGTTGCACTTAGGAGCGGTACAAAAAAATGTTACTAGAGGTGGGCACGACTCAAAAAAATGGTGTTTCGTTTGTCGTTTGGTCGTTTAGGGGTCCGTTTCGGTTCGTTTTCATTTTCGTGACTTTTTTGCAAAAAATTTCGTTTTCGTTTCGTTAGGTAACGAAATGAAAAAATGAAAACAAAAACGAAAAATTGCTGTTTCGTTAGCATTCTTTTTAGTTCAATGCATCTGCTGCAACGAAAATGAAAAACACAGCAAATTTGGTTGTTTCATTTTCATTTTCGTTTTGTTTTTTAAAAAAATTCATTGCGTTTTCGTTGCGTAACGAAACAAAAAAACAAAAACGAAAATGAAAAATCGCTCGTTTCGTGCTCATCTCTAAATGTTACTACGTGCAACTACTGAAATTTGTCTTGTCCACTCCCCCAGAACAGGTGCTAAGCATGACAATACTGTACCTAGTGCTGGAGTCGGGTTTTCCCTTGTCGCTCTTTGTTCCCGCTTTCTGTTTCGCGACAAGACACTGTGTAGTAATGACTGTCACGCACCAAAATATTAATTTTTCTCAGAAAACTCTGTCCATTTTTTTATTTTGACTTTTCAGAAGCGAAATATCGAAAAAGAATTTTTAAGCATCCAAAAAAACAAAAGGAAAAAGGAAGCTAGACAAATACAGTGTTTGTCACGATACAAGACCATGAGGTAACATTTGTCATGAGACAAGTTATCACGACCATGGGAACCTGAAACTGGGACAAAAACACGTGATCGCGACCAACACTGTCATGGTACAAAACTAGTTGTGGACAAAGAAGGACATGAACTAAGCGCTTTTGTCTCTCTGCAGCCAAAAAAAAAATTCGCCCTGATAGGGATTATCAAAAAGGGGATTGAAAATAAAACAGCCAACATTATAATGCCATTATACAAAACAATAGTAAGGCTGCACCTGGAGTATTGTGTACAATTCTGGTCACCGCATCTCAAGAAAGACATAGTGGAACTGGAAAAGGTGCAGAAGAGAGCGACTAAAATGATTACTGGGCTGGGGCACCTCCCTTATGAAGAAAGGCTAAAATATTTCGGCCGCTTTAGTCTGGAAAAAAGGCACTTGAGGGGGGATATGAATGAGACGTACAAAATAATGCAGGGTATGAGTAAAGTGGATAGAGGGAAGCTCTTCTCTCTCTCCCAAAATACCAGAACTAGGGGACATACACTCAAATTGAAGGCTGGGAGAGTAAGAACAGACAAAAGAAAATATTTTTTCACCCAGCGCGTTGTAAGTCTATGGATGTGGTGATAGCATCTGGCCTGGATGCCTTCAAAAGGGGATTGGACAGATTCCTGGAGGGAAAGTCCATCACAGGTTACAAACCATGAGGGAGATGTGTAATCTCCAGGCTTAAAACCAGGGTACTTCAAGGGCCAGATGCAGGAGAGTGGTATCAGGAGACAGATATCTAGTCTCATGCACTCCCAAACGCATCTGGTGGGGCCGCTGTGAGATACAGGAAGCTGGACTAGATGGGCCTTTGGCCTGATCCAGCATGGCTCTTCTTATGTTCTTATGTTCTGATGTTCTTATGAGACCTATAGCTGACAGGAAGATGTTTAAGTTAATCCAGGTGGCTTCTGCACATGGGTCCATTTTGTGCATCATCTGAGGAAACAAAATGGCTTGGGCCGCTTCAACAGACAGGCAGAGATTTACTGAGTTCCATTCAGTGACCTACCTATTAGAAGCTCATGCGCACCAAAGCAATGAGACCTTCTCGGCACAAAGTACTTGCAGCCTGGAAAGATTCAAGGCTGCTGCCAGTTAACAGAATTTTCCCCTCTGACGTCTTCATCAGATGCCTCTCCCCCTACCTTCACAGGAAGCTCCAAACCATCTGATATACACTAATGTTGCTGATCGCCTCTGGCGGCTTCAGTCTTAAAATCCATCTTGCACCAGGGCCCTTGGAGAGAGAGGATGCAATAGCCTACTAATTCAGCTGCAGGAAATCTACTGTGCGGGGAGTATGCAAAATGGGGAACAATTTCTTCTGCTGGTTTTACATTATTAATATCTTCTTGGGTTGCAGTTTAACAAAGTAATTAATTGCCAATTAACAGGCAGATTTTCAAGGGAGATCCCCCCCATCAAAATCAGTGATCTCACTTTGTTGAGCTCAATGCAAGTTAGAAAGGGATATGGTGCTCCATTCCACATTTACCTTTTTCTTATGTTGATGTGGGCCTGTCCAGATGGGAGAACTTGGAATGGTCTCATTCAGGCTTAAAATAATCTTATATTCAGGGAAGTCTAGCTCAGGGGTCTGCAACCTTTAAGACATAAAGAGCCACTTGGACCCGTTTCCGATGGGGGAAAAAAGAAAAAACCATTGTGACATTTAAAACAAATATATACAACCGCCGCCGCCGTTCTCGCTGTTCTGCCTCAGCAACCGGGCGCTGGGCCAGCCGCCGTTCGAGGCTCCATGAGGCGATGACCCGCGCTCCAGGCCTACCAGCAGCCGGAGGCGAGGGAGCGGCGCCCGCCTCAGCGGCTGAAAGGACGGGCCTGCGACCCCGCGGCTGGTCCCTTTTTTTGGAAGCAGGCGAGCGGCGACCTCTCCCCCCCACACACGCACACACTTCTTGCAGCCGTGGTGTATGTGCGTGTGTGGGCAAAGTTTGGCTTGTGAAGGAGACGGAGGGAAGGGGCGGGTGATGCGACACACACACACACACACACACACACACACACACACACACCCTTCTTGCAGCCGTGGTGTGTGTGCGTGTGTGGGCAAAGTTTGGCTTGTGAAGGAGATGGAAGGAAGGGGCGGGTGAGGCTGAAAGAAGCGGGAGGGCGAGTGGCGCACTGGGCCACCGTGGATCTCCCTGGTCCGCTCCTCCATTCTGCTTTCGGACCCCCTTTTTGTCCGTCCAGGCCGCCGCCGCCGCCGCCGCCACCAGGAACCGACCGGCTGCTTGGGCCTGGCCACCGCCGCCACCCCTTGCCCTTTTCCTGGCCTGGCGCGGCCATTGTGCCCGCTTCCCCCTCGCCGCCGCCGCCTCCTCCACTGCCGGCGGTGGCGGGAGGAGGAGGAGGAGGATTACCAACACACGTGGCTTCCTGCTGCTGCTGCTGAGCGGCCCCTGACCCCCGTGGGGGGAGGAGACCCCGGCGGCCACCGATGCCACCCCCACCACCCCTCCAACGCCGCCGCCGCCGCCGCCATCCTGGCCCTGGCCGGCCCAGGAGCCTTCGCCACGGCCGAGGAGGAGGCGGTGCACCGGCGGCGGCAGCAGTGGCTAGCACCAGGAAGAGGAGGAGGAGGAGGAGGAAGATGAAGACGAGGAGGGCGGCGGCGGCGGCGAGCTGGAGTTTCCCCCGCGGTCCTACTTTAAATGCCGCGGGACCCCTTCCACGAGGGGAACCTCCCGGAGCTGCGGCAAAGGTTCCAAAGAGCCGCATGCGGCTCCGGAGCCGCGGGTTGCAGACCCCAGGTCTAGCTTATACTGTTTACCACCCAGAGACTACTTGGAAGTGGTATGGGGGTGGTATATACTGTATATACTCGAGTATAAGCCTAGTTTTTCAGCCCTAATTTTGGGCTGAAAAAAGGGGTCCTCGGCTTATATTCGGGTCAATACTTTTAGCCACTGAGGCTAGTTTGGGTCAGTGGCTAAAAGTCATTTTAAACATTGTACGCCACTTCTCCTGACCCCCCCCCATGTTTAAAATGACTTTTTAAAAAGCCATTTTAAAACAATGTTTAAAATGACTTTTAGCCACCAACTCAAGCACTTGCCTCGGTGGCTAAAAGCCATTTTAAACAACACACACACACCCAGCTCACAAAGGAGGAATTGGCAGGCCCTGCTGCATTTCCCACCTTAGGCTTATACTTGAGTCAATAAATTTTCCCAGTTTTGGGGGTTTAAATTAGGGCCCCCGGCTTATACACGGGTCGACATACTCGAGTATATAAAGTAAGTAGAACACTTTGCTTTTTTGCCTTCTTTCTTTCTTTCTTTCTTTCTTTCTTTCTTTCTTTCTTTCTTTCACCTCTTCTAATTTTTTACAGAAATTGCTTTCTCAATAAACTCATTTCATTCATGTTTACAGCTCCGTTGGCAATACTGGGAGTGTAACAGTTTTTCCATTGTATACTTTCCCTATCTGGAACTGAATGAAAATGCCAGTCCAAAAGTCTATACACTACAGTACTGTAATTCATATTTGCTGGAAGCAGAAAAGGGAAAGGTTACTTGGGTTTTTTTTAGTGTCTGAGCATAGTGCAAGATTTGGTGTGGTAACTTGGTTGCAGTGTTGCGGGTGGGCTCCTTTTTAAAAAAATCATCTAAATCTCCTCTTCTTTCCTGAAGAATATGATTGTGTTCTGAGAGGAAGTTAAAACTAAAGACACACAAACTCATGTAGAAATGGAGTAACGTATTAAGGAAACTCACTGTATGTTATTCGGTGAATAGTTAGCTTCATGGGACAGCTGGAATAATAGCCGAAGAAGAAGCTCAGAATTTGAGATGTGGTATGTAACAGAAGTATCTTAAATAGACGGTTCTATAGTAAGGGAGGGGAACCTTTGGCACTCCAGATGTTTTGGACCACAACTCTCACAGCCCTTTATTGTTGGCAACATAGGCTTGGGACTCTGGAACTTGTAGC
Organism: Phrynocephalus guinanensis; assembly: GCA_037367245.1. Classification (NCBI taxonomy): domain Eukaryota; kingdom Metazoa; phylum Chordata; class Lepidosauria; order Squamata; family Agamidae; genus Phrynocephalus; species Phrynocephalus guinanensis. The sequence goes on along the minus strand of CM074733.1, from coordinate 176,446,976 downwards.
CCAAAATATCTGCAGGACCAAAGGTTCCCCTCCCCTGTTCTAGAATGTCCTCAAACGGCCTGGGTGGCGGTGTGTGTGTGTGTGGGGGGGGAATCAACAAAGGATTGTTCCCTAATGCATGGAAGGTCCTGCCTTTTGTCAGGGTAAAGCAGTCACTTCATGTGTCAGAATTTAGGTGTCATAAAAGCCCAGCACATTTTTATTTTTACTGCTAAGGATGCAGAGCTGGGCTGCCGTGAGTTTCTGCCACATGGGCCAAAAAGAACTTGTTTGGTTCTCTGCACTATGTGCCTTGGCCTGGGAGGGGGGGGGAGACGTGCTTCTGTGCCTCACACGGGAGGGGGGGGAGGAGGACCTATCCTCATCTGTGGGACACAGAGATGGGATACAGATTATGCAGGCATGTGCAAACTTCGGCCCTCCAGATGTTTTGGACCACAATTCCCACAGTCCTTTTGCCACTGGAAATACAGGCTTGGAATTCTGGGAGTTGTGGTCCAAAACATCTGGAGGGCCGAAGTTTGCACATGCCTGGATTATGGGTTTGATCTCCTTCCTTCCATGGTATTACATGAAAGTGAGAATGTATTCCATTGGAAGTAGAGGTGGGCACGGTTTGTTTACCAGCCCAACAGGTGTCTGGTGGTTTGGTGTCCTGCTCCGTCCCCTCTGGTGGCCATTCACTCAGAGGCAATGTCCTGGCTTCCTTGCCCCACCTCCCCTGGGTGCAGCTGAACACCTGAACACTGCTGAATGGATCAGGACGAACTGGTGAACGGGTGGTCCATGCCCATCTCTAACTGGAATCCAAAATGCTTTACCCTAATCATTAGAGATAAAATGGGGGAGCTAATTTGGCTAGATCATCTCAGGTAAGAGAACTGAAACAATTTAGCATTTTAGGACGTGGTGACAGAAAGACGATATTCAGAAAACCTGTCCGTCCCCCCCCCCCCCCCCATTCGCATTCGCAGCAGACCCAATAGACCCCAGAGAGCAGATGCCATTCTCTTTGCATTGGGTGCCACGGTGAACTTCAGGTAACGTTTCAGCTCCTCCTACCCTACTTCAAGCCCTGTTAGTCGAAAACACTGAAAGCAAAGATAAAGCTAATAAATAAAAGAAGTCTTGAAATATAAATATAATTCTTAAGAACATGTACCTTTTCAAAGAGTGCTAAATAAACGTTTGCCCATTGGCATGGTATTGATATAAAATGTGGCTTCTAAATAAAATATTGGATTAGATCCTGCCATCAAAACTGTAGTATAATTGCTACAAGACGCAGTAGTCACGCTGCAGCCAAAGAACTGTAGAATGCTTTACACAGCGAACCACCCCCATCTGGGGAACAGTCAGAGTAGAGACAGGCACAAAAATAGCATTTTGTTTTATATTATTTCCTTTCCTTTTTCATTTCCTTATTAACTGTTTTTTAAAAAATCATAACGAAACAACATGAAACAATTCATTATACTATATGGACCTATTTCCCTGGGTCTTGGAGGCACTCAATTTTATGGGCAGCTCAAGAATCAGGGCAACAAGTTAGAAATTGCAATCTGTAATCAGAGAGGTGGGAGCTAGGAATGGGTGATGTACCAGTAAGATACTGTATAGTGGTCTGTCTGGGTAGAGATAGGTTAAAGCAAAAAGCAAATTGTTCTGCTTATATACTGCCCCGTACCACTTCAAGTAGTCTCTGGGTGGTTTACAGTTTAATTATGCAGCCTACACATTGCCCCCCCCCATCAAGCTGGGTACTCCTTTTACTGACCTCAGAAGGATGGAAGGCTGAGTCAAACATGACCCAGCTGCTACCTGGGATTGAACCCCGCATCATGAGCACAGTTTTACCTGCAGGACAGGCATTTAACCACTGCACTGTTAGATATATCAGTGTGGAGCGTGATTTGACGGTGATTGGGAAAGATCCCATGCAAAAATCATATGAAATCAAGAGGATACAGTAAGATCCAGCTTCTTTTACCCATAAACCTCTTTTATTTAAATTTAAACGGAGAGGATTGGCTGGTGCCAGTTGCATACAGACTGCAATTTTCAGTCTGCCATTCTGATTCCCTAGGATGGCATTGATATGTTTTGACAAAACAGAAAAAATGGAATTTTGCTTCTTTACTTGGTAGAATGCTTGCTTCTGTTTTGTTTTGTAATTTTTCATAACTTTACAAAACAAACAAACATCAGGTCATTTTTCATTTTGTGCCTATCTCTAATTCAGAGTGGTCAACCAGTACTAAATGCAGTTGTGAGACACCACAAAGTCCAGTTTTATGCTGTATGTCATTGAGGTGTTACAGGAAATACAGAACTGCCTGATTGTTCCCAGGTGTAGTTCAAACTATTGTTTCATGCATTTGAGTTGCAATTTAGTATACACTCACTTAGCAGTACATCCATGATGGTTCCTATAAAGAAGATACGTATTGCACTGTATAAGCCTCTAAGGCAGTTACTGCACATCCGTTTTGTCTCTGTAAATGTTGCAGTACAAAAAAATCTTACTTCACATCCATCGCACAACAGCTGAAATTTGCCAGACCAGACGGAAATGAACAGTCGCACACGTTTGCTTTGGGTTAATAAGGGCCACAATTTATTAACATTATTAACTTAAACGTAACTTTATGAGGGCCTGGAGCGTAGCGCAAATTTCTTGGTGGTTCTTAATTTGTCTAGGCCCCTTTTAACAGGTAAATTCCTGCGGCCTGTTTTACTGCCGCAGGGGTGATGCCTAACTGTGTTGGCATCCTCCAATGTAAACGAAGCCTTGGCAACCCTTTTAATGTGGTTGGTTGTAAGCTTTGATTTATGCCAGTCTCATGCTGGTCCTCTCAACTTGTTTATGGGCTGCCAAGCACTCTGAAGATGTCAATTCAGGTAGGGGCCTAGGTAACCAATGTTTAGTTTTGCGCTACCCGCCAAATTGTGACCGAGGGTTGAACAAAGCCCAGCATCCGCGTGTGGATGATGGGATGGGCGAAAACTCACCGCCACTCCTGGCCAATCTGAGTGACAGTCAAAAATTCCCATCCGGCCCCGAAGCGACCAGCAAAGCATCACCATCCAGACCTAAAGCGGCGGGCGGGCGGGGAAAGGCAAGACTGCGCAGGGAGGCCGTGGGGGAGCGATCCCAGCCTTAAATAGGCACGCTCCCCCGGCGCGCCCTGCGCAGATTGCGCAGCCAACCGGCGACTGCTTCCGCCGGCTGGCAAAGACGCCCCGCCCCCGCATGCTACGGGGCGGAACAGCCATTGTCTTGACCACGCCCCCGGAGCGGGATCAGAGCATGACAATACTGTACCTGGCGCTGGGTTGGGGTATTCTCTTGTCATGGTTAGTTCCCGGTTCCTGTTCCGAGACAAGGGACCATATGGTAACAACTGTCACGCAACAACCAGTGTCCACCTAGTGGTCAGCGGCTGAAGCAGCATTCGACATTAGTTTCCCTATGGGAAACACCATGCAGCTCAAATGTTTATTAAAGCACTGAAAATTCTGTAGCATTGACGTGTAAACCCCAGAAGACCAGGAAATTGGAATATCGAAAAGTTTTATTTATGATATTTAAAAAAGGAGTTGAGAAAGCCAGACAAATTCAGAATTTGTCACGTAACAAGACCGTAAAGTAACAGTTGTCACAAGACAAGTTATCATGACCCTGAGAAAAGGGAAACAGGGATTAAGCAGGGACAAAACAATGTGATTGCAACCAACGTCACGGTACAAAACTAGTCGCGGAAGAAGGAAGGACGTGAAGTAACCATCTAAGCCAGTAATGTACAGGTTGTGGTCTGTAGGCCACTTAATCCCTGAGGGAAGTATTGCTGGTCTGAGGAGCAGAGAGAGAGAGAGAGAGAGAGAGAGAGAGAGAGAGAGAGAGAGAGAGAGAGAGAGAGAGAGAGAGAGAGAGAGAGAGAGAGCAAATGCAAAGGGGAAAAAGTTGCAGTCTGTGCCCTGTATTGTATTTTGATGTATATAATGTTTGTGAGAAAACAGAAAAAAATTTAGAAATACACATTAGCTGGCTTCAATTGAGTTCCTCTCCCACATAAGGATAAATTCCACAGTTTAGGGCAGAGTTGGAGAACCTACAGCATGGGTGCCAAAGGTGGCCCTTGGGGCCCTTCCTGTGGGCACCCGACATTGTCCCTTCACAGCCACCTGGATTCAGGTTAAATTGCTGTATTGGCACTTTGCGAAAAATGAGTGGGTTTTGAATCGCAGTTTGGACACTTGGTCTCTGAAAGGTTCGCCATCACTGGCTTAGGTCTACTCTTAGACTCAGCTCTTTCTGAGAAGGTCGAGAGTGGGATTTTTAATACTGATTTTAGGTGACTGACCAGTGACACCCCTACTGGGATAATCAATGCTGAACAACAGTGGTACATGTAATCTCAAAGTCAGACCACTGTAGCACTTTCTTTATAGGGCTGCCCTTGAAGTCAGTACAGAAATATCAGCAGGTCCAAAATGCAGTTGCCAGAACGATTACAGCCACACGACGTCTTCTCAAGATGTTAGCTTTGGAACTCTTGATCAGGTTGCTTTACAGTTAACAATCACAACAGGAAAGCCAAATGGCTTGACTGATAGGATGGTGGCCAGCACAGCGATAGCACAGCAGCAAGATGAAAGTAACGGGGAGACCTGTTCTCCAGCCAATTCCACCAATTTGATTTGTGGTGTAGGCCAATGGACCGAGAATTGTTGGTCTTAATAACATTCTTAAATGACTGCCCCAGGAATTTCAGGCTATTATAAACCTAAACCCACACCAGATGCTTCCACTCTGCCTGCTCTTTGGCACCACAGGACTTGGAACACAAGCAGGGCATGGTAAGGAGGGATGTCAGACACATATAATGGGGCCAATTAATGTTCATGCCATGGTTGACCTTCTGGACGTAGTTTACCAGCACAGATCTGTCTGGCTGTTGTTCTGGCATTTGGAGCAGCCCTTTCAAACCAGCACGGGGATTCTTACAGACCCTTGCATGGCTGGTTGAAGCAGCGGCCTTAATCTTCCCACCCGGAAGCCGTTTTAATAAGTCAACCACAAGTCATATGTTGTGGGACAGGGGGATGTTATCTCTAGGATTTCAATTGGATGTGAGAGAGACGGAGCTGAAAGAAATGTGCTGCAGATTGCAGCCATAATGACCTTCTGTCCAGTCTGGAAAAATTTAGTGGTAATTAAGAATCATCCATTGCAGAACGGAGGAGGGAACCTGCCAAAAAAGCTGAAAAGCGCTTTCCAGATGTGCTTTACGCTTCATTTGGGTTGTTTGCAGCTGAACCATAATGTCATACTTTTCACACTTGAGATTATGAGTCCCTATTCTAAACAACTTATTTGAGCAGTTCAATTTTTAAAAAGCAGAGCTTGGTGTTTTCTCACCAAAACACGCATATATCTTTGAAAAGGAAGGAAGCACTCCACTGTTTCCTCCTTACTGCCTCCCCCGCTCCCAATTTCTCACTATACTGCGGTGCTTTTATAGAATATCTCATCTATTTCTGTTTGTGGGTTAATCCCACACAGCCTTTCATTAAGGTGTGGCAACACCAGTGGCTCAGGACCAGCATTCCTTCTGGTTTCTCTTGTCTGAGGCAGAGAATTTACCACATAATTTGTTGACCTTTCCTATGCATATGAATCAATTGGTTCAAAATTGGCCTGTAGTCAAAGGCAAGGCTGGGTCGTTCACCCTGAACAGTGGCATAGCTATGAGGGGGCAAGGGGGGGGGAATGGGACATCTGTCACAGAATCATAGAATCCTAGAGTTGGAAGAGACCTCAAGGGCCATCTAGTCCTACCCCCTGCCATGCAGGAACCCCCATCACAGGGCTCCCGACAGACGGCCATCCAGCCTCCGCTTAAAAACCTCCAAAGAAGGAGACTCCACCATTGTGGAGCAGCAATGGGGGCACCAAATTAGGTGCCAAACAGCTCCCTGCCCATTTGGCACAAGAAGGCGTGTTGCGGGTTACCTGCCAGGGCCAGTGTGTAGGGCTCCCTGGCCACCCCTTCCCCCTCTACGTGGCACCTTAGCCCCTCCTTGTCCCTTGGGGGAGGCACGAAATCTGACTTTGTCCCCGGGTGCTGAAAATCCTAGCTACACCTCTGACCCTGAAAGTAGCACAGTTTGCCGTGGTTTTCTGACAAATTGTCCATCCCATTTATCAAGAAATCTGGAAACTTGGGGTAAGATCAATTTAAAAAAAAAAAGATTGAAGGAAATTCTCAGCAATCCACATTCAAACAAGTGATAGCTGATGGGGTAAGGACAGAACCTTTATGCGGTATCGTATTGTTTCCACTCCTCGTGGACATTTCCAATCAACTCATGGCCACCTGATCCTCATCTTGACTTGCTTTCCGCAACAACACTGTGAAGCAGGTCAGATTGTGGCCAAGTTTAATGGCCAAGTGGGGGAATCTGCAGGCTTCTTATCCAATTAGTCCTTCTAAAATTCTCCACTTTATAAATGTGGGATATTGCTTCGGCAAGCATGACTCAGAATGCCAGGAAATAGGGATGAGCTGTTCGTTTCGGAAGCAGCACGTTCCAAAATGACCTGCACGAGCTCAGGTGCTGTTCGGAAGCCTCCAAAACACAAGCAGCGTTTACTTTCCTGCACGGTTATATCGGACTAAAGTCCAACCAGGAAGAAGTCTCCTGACATCATCTGTCCTTCTCCCTGGCGCTGGCCAATCAGGAGCTGTGCATCATCCCACCTTCCTGCCTGATTAGTCAGGGATTGTGACACTACTCAACAGGGCTCTTGTCTGCTAATTCCAGCATGAAAAGGTAACTGAAAAATTAGATCGCATTTTCCAATCTTTCTCTTTCTTTCTTTCTTTCTTTCTTTCTTTCTTTCTTTCTTTCTTTCTTTCTTTCTTCCTTCCTTCCTTCCTTCCTTCCTTCCTTCCTTCCTTCCTTCCTTCCTTCCTTCCTTCCTCTTTCTCTCTTTCCCCTTCTCTCTGTCTCTCTATCTCTCTTTATGTATGTATGTATGTATGTATGTATGTATGTATGTATGTATGTATGTATGTATGTATGTATGTATGTATGTATGTATTTACAATGGCAGGGCAAATCAGACAGAAAAGACAAGTTAAAGGTACAACCAGACATGGGCAGCATTATGAACAGGAGTACAATTGCTCTCAGGCTGTCAGTTGTCTGCACAATGAGAAGCAAAACAATTCACTGTTCCTCAGAGGCGGCAAAGGCTGGCCTTCTTCAGTATCGGGGACTCCAGATGTGTTAGACCAGAACTGTTCATGTCCCTTCAACCCAGTAAGAGATGTGAGAATCTCTTGTCCTTAATTTCAATGTGTTTCTATGAACCTCTCCAGCAGTCTCGTCTCACCCTCGTTTTGTACTCTGTTACAAGACTTCATTTACAGATTTTCTTAAAGAAATACATTCCCCCTAATATTGAAAAAGAAGTGTGCTTGTCCATGCATTTAATTGTTAGCAACTAGAGATGGGCACGACTAGGGAAAATGACGTTTTCGAGTTGTCGTGTGTCGGAGGCGACCTGTGTCGGCTCGTTTACGTTTTTCGCGAAACTGTCCGTGGTTCCTTTCCGTAGTGTACAGAAAGGGTCCATGAATGATTAATAAAGTTTTTGGTCCAAAAAAATATCTCAAGGAGCCATGTAGTTGTGGGTTTTACAGTGTGCTCTGTTACCAAGGAATGTTACCGTTTGATGTACCATTTGTTGGTTGCATTGCGCAGTGAACTGTATAAACTTTTCTGAATCTGTCTCTCTCTCTCTCTCTCTCTTTTGTCGAGTGTGGTACTTGGCCCTTTCCTGCTTTGTCTGCAGTTATCCGCTGAGCGGGGAACGAGGAACGAAATCCCTCTGCCATAAGTGGCTCTTGCCGTCAAACGTTTTGTGTAGCATGTTGTGTTGTGTGTATGAAAAGGAAGGAGAGGAGAATGGGTAGAGATCTGGAGTGAGGGGCAAAAAAGCTTGTTTTTTAAAAAAAGGCTCTTTGTTCATGTCTGCTGTGATTTACATAATTTACCAGGGCAGCCTTTTGAGATGGTTTATTAATAACCTTTTCAGGAAGACATAAACACTCATCCCAGACCCTTTCATTTTGGAAATCCCTTGTCATGAGGCTGAGAGTAAAGGGTGAGTCATTGCAAAATGAAAAACGCAAAATCAACTGGCTGTAGAAGCAAAGGGGGGGAAATGTGGGAGGAAGGACTGATGGAAAAAGACAGATTTTAGCTTTTTGAGGTAGGCCGGTTGCTGCAATGCCTGGTAGCGTAGAAAGGCGTGGATTATACATGGCTAGCTTTCTGGCTTTTTATTTTATTCCTGACTGCAGATTTTCATATGCTGTGACGTAGACATGGGCACGACCAGAAAAAATGATGTTTCGAGTTTTCGTTTGTCGGAACGGGTCCCTTTTGGGTTGTTTCCGTTTGTCGCAAAAATTTTCAAAAATTTGTCATTTCCGTTTGTTGTTTGTTGTTTGTCGTTTCCACCGCGATTTAGCGCAATTTGACTTCCCAGAGCATAGGGGCGTCCCGCAATCAGGGCCGGTGCTAGGTGTTTTTGCGCCCTAGGTGGCAGGTGGGGCAGGGGAGCGGGTGAGCAGGCGGGCGGCGGCGCGGGCGGACGGGCAGTTAGGATATCACTTAGGATAGAGGTTCAGTTCTTGGCTTGCACCCCAAATGTGTGTGTGTGCAAGCAAATTGAAGTTGGGAAAATAGAAAATAAATGGTAGTATATAATATATTTTTAAAATAAATCCACACCTCCCACTCCCAGTCGAACCTCCCCCTTTATCCAATATCAGAAAAAATCCTCACAAACTGCCAGAGAAGAAATAAAGAATAAACTGCTATTCCCTTCAGCAGACAAAGATGCAGGGAATCAAAGAAATTATTTTCTAAATTCAATTCCCTCCCTGCCTGCCTAACTTAAATCCTAAAGCCTCCAGCCTCCCTCCTCAATCTCGATCGGATCACACCAGCACCAGCAGCCAGCCCTCCTCCCTCAACCACATCCGTACACCCGACTGCGATATCTGGAAGGCGCCTCGGCTTTTTATGCCCTCCGAGACATCCAAAAGTGTCAGTCAAAAACCTGGCGATGCCATTGGTGGAATGGTTCAAAAAATTTGCATGGTCCCATCCCATGCCCAGCCCAAATGGGCAGGTCTAAAAAAATAAAAAATAAAATAAAATAAAATAAAATCAATACGACGTTTTATTGCTATAAAAAACCCACTGCTGCTACTATAAAAATTCAGGCATTTAAAATAAATAAATTTCACATGTTTCTGTGGTGATTTGTTGTGTTTTTTTGACCACGATTACAAAAGAAAAATTGCGGTCGCCATTTTGGATCCCCCCCCCCCGCATGGCATGCAGCGAGACAGATGAAGAGGATGACCCCCCCCCCAGCCTGGTGCAAGAAGCCCAGGACAGGAGAAGAGGGGGGGAAAGGCCGGGGACCCCCCAGAAACCACCCCTCTGGTAGGTGGCAAAGCCTCAGGCAGGCATATTTTCGCCTGCTTTTTTGGCCGGGAGTCGGGTTTTTTTAAAAAATGTTTTAAAAACTTTTTCTGTGCTTCACATCGCGCGATCGCCGCGATGCCACAAACAGAAACGAAAAACCCGACCAAATTTTTCTTTTTTCGGTTCGAGTTGGAGTTCTGACGGCTTAATTATTGTTACTGTTTCTGTTACGTAACGGAAACGATAACCGAAAACAGAAATGACAATTTCGCCGAGTCGTGCCCATGTCTACTGTGACGTAAACCAACTGTCCAAACAAGTGAAGTCAAGCCCTTCATTTCCGTTCGAGTCCAATACTTCCACTTTTTAACAACTTGAATGATGCCACAGCTTGGGACGGAAAGTCAATAAATCGCACAGAAAAATCTACCTGTCGAGAATAAGGCATCGCACATTCCCTCTTAAGTCTGAGGAAGTGGACTTGTCCATGAAAGCTCATCTTAAAATATAGCTGTTAGTTTTTAAGGTACTACAATGTTATTTATGTATTTATATGTATTTATATATTTATTTGCCTGATATGCTAGGATGGGCTAGCATGGCTACTTCTAAAACTTCCAGATCCTAAATGATTCTACTAGCCAGCCATAGTTGTGACTTAAAACTGAGTTTCATCTGTTATGTCCTAATCTCTATAGCATATTTTTGGGGCGTCAGAGGGTACAGCAAGGAGGAGGATTAGGCCAGAACCTATCTGTGTGAGGAAAAATTCTGCCCTGCATACAATAAAGTGAATGAGAAAATATTCTTTTAACTCTCATATTAAAACTTGGCTCTTTAACTCCCAGAAATGATTTGAGGAGAGATACCTCACGCCAACATGCGTGGAGAGCTCACGAGGGTGTTGAGCAAATGCCTGGTGGTAGTGGTGGTGGTGGTGGTGGTGGTGGTCTTTAGACAAAGGAATTCTGTTGTGGGTATTGGAGTTTTTTCTCTTTCAATCTTTCTTGTCCCCTCTTTCTTTTCCTTTTCCTAAACTGGGGAAAGGAAAACCTCACGTTCATTATGGCAATCTTGTTGCCATTATGTTTTAGAAACTTAAGATTGAAATATATGAAATACTCAGTATTATACATACTAGTATAATATAAGAACATAAGAACATGAGAAGAGCCCTGCTGGATCAGGCCAAAGGCCCATCTAGTCCAGCCTCCTGTATCTCACAGTGGCCCCACCAGATGCGTTTGGGAGTGCACGAGATTCGATCTCTGTCTCCTGATACCACTCCCCTGCATCTGGCCCTTGAAGTACCCTGGTTTAAACCCTGGAGGTTACACATCTCCATCATGGTTTGTAACCTGGGATGGACTTTTTCTCCAGGAATCTGTCCAATCCCCTTTCGAAGGCATCCAGGCCAGATGCCATCACCACATCCTGTGGCAGGGAGTTCCATAGACTTACAACGCGCTGGGTGAAAAAATATTTTCTTTTGTCAGTTCTTACTCTCCCAGCCTTCAATTTGAGTGCATGTCCCCCTAGTTCTGGTATTTTGGGAGAGGGAGAAGAGCTTCCCTCTATCCACTTTACTCATGCCCTGCATTATTTTGTACGTTTCAATTATATCCCCCCTCAGGCACCTTTTTTCCAGACTAAAGAGCCCGAAATGTTTTAGCCTTTCCTCATAAGGGAGGTGCCCCAGGCCAGTAATCATTTTAGTCGCTCTCTTCTGCACCTTTTCCAGTTCCACCATGTCTTTCCACTATATGTCCCTCAATTACTTGAACATGTCTTAATTGTATTGGAGTGTATATTGTCTCTCATTACTGTACGCTGCCTTGGGTCCTTTTCCAAGGAGAAAGGCGGATTAAAAATACTCTAAATAAATAAAATAGTATCTCCGCCCCCATGCTCCTTTCCTTTCCTTTCTATGCTTAAGGAGTGGGGGGGCATGGTGAGAGAGACTGAGAACGAGGTTAGGAAGGAAGGAAGGAAGGAAGGAAGGAAGGAAGGAAGGAAGGAAGGAAGGAAGGAAGGAAGGAAGGAAGGAAGTTGGTTCTTAACCTACTAAACTCTTGGTTCTCTCCTAAAGTTGTTGCACCAGGACCACCCTAGAGGCTTCTCTCAAGTAGGCGAGAATATGTGGGTAAGATTCAAAGGTGTAATTTCAAGTAGCAAATTCACAGTGTAGAAGGGTTCACATAGCTTCCCCACTGCTGTTATTTACCTGAGGCTGAAGCTCCCATAGCTGTAACAGAAAACAGGAAACAGAGAAGAAAATAATTGATGGGAAAGCTGGTTTGGTTCTTCTCTTCCATCTAGGCATTTCTAAATCCCAACGGTATACAGTACAACGGTAATCGGATGGCACAGTTTGGATCCTGCCAAATGATAGCACCTGCAAGTGTTTCCGCTTGGATCAATCTTTCTTGGCTAGAAATGGACACAAATTTTTAAAAATTACAAAGCTTGTTCAAAAATTGCGTATTCACTGATTTATATTTGTATGAATTTATATCTCCATCGAATATAAACTGATAAAGTTTTATGAATTTTTCATTTGTTGATTTGTTGGGCCATAAAATGATCCTCAAGGCACCCAGAGACACCAAACTTTCAGGAGAACTTCCTCTGAATCTCGTCTACAAACCCTCCAAGTTCAGGGGAGACTGGGTTTCCCCAAGCCAGTTGGTAAAGGGCACTGTCCTAGGATGGGCACTTTGTGGGTGCATAACTCAGATGTCTAAAACTCAACCTTTGGATTTGTAAACAAGAGTCCTGGGAGGCCTCCCTGCAAATTTGTTGTCTTTAGGTGCCTTGGCAGCCGTTCTATGGTGTTTTAAATTAAAAGCAAAGTTACAAATTGATTCATTGGGGGGGGGGAGCATAAATTCATTCATTCATTTATTTTTTATTTATTGACCTTGACAAATCATGAATCAAAACAAATCACCATTTTCTGATTCATTCCCATCTATAATCCTGACACATTTCTGGCATATGTCTGAGGCATGTATTCAGTTTGGCATGATTCAGCGTGATTCTAAAGAGCTCTTTGTTTTGCCTGTGCAGACAATTAGCTTTCACTGAAATGGAACTGTGGGCGGCATTAACTGCAGTGACAACCCTGTGACATATGAGGTGGGTTGTGACATTAAAAGGGAGGGCAGAGGAACCCTCGCTTCTATTTTTGTCTATCTCTTTTTAAATATTCCCCTGATGAATACAGCAAAATTCCAATACCCTGCTAGGTGGATACATTGCTATTTCAATATGCCACTTAGAGCCTTTTCACACCACCCCTAAGATCCGCTGGCCACTTAAATTCGTACCAGAGATCTTAGGGGTTTGTCGCTGTTCCTGCGTTCCCACCCCCTCCGCACTCCTGGCTGCTGGCTGCGTGAGGGGAGGGAGAAAAAACAGGAAGAAAAGAGACGTGGCTCACCTCCGTTCTGCCTCTCGCTCTTGCCTCGGCAACATTCCAGTCTCTTAAGTAGCTCTTAAAGGGGCGGGAGCCAAAAAACAACAAAAAGAAGCGAGGAGAGCCCCGCACTCACTATCGTTACACCGCATCAAAGAATTTTCACTCTCCGAGAACAGGTACTTGAAAGGTGCGCTGGGACACGCTAAAGAGGGCGTGGGGCGCACTTAATTTCCTGTTAACTGCGGAGCTAGTGGGGAAACATTTTAAAGCTCCGGAGCTGGGAGCCATTTGCGGCGGAGTTTAGGGGTCGTGTGTAAACGCCCTTACTTTGTTTAAAAAGAAACAACCATAATGGATTTTAAACAAGAGAAAGTCACCCCAGCCTCTTGAATGAATGCTGAGAGAGAGAGAAAAAGCCGTGAAGTCTCATGCCTCAATTTTCAAATATAGCCAAAATGTTTTTATCAGAGCTTCCCAAACATTCTGCCTTCCAGCAGAGATTAAACATGGAAGTGCTGTTAGTTTTAAATAGGTAATATTCAGAAATGTTGCATGGAGACAAATTAAAATTAAAATATTTCTTCTCCCAACCAATGATAGTGGAATTATAAGAAAATATACCTCTTTGTGCTTCAGGAAGGCTAAAATCGTTTTGGGCCACATTCCCTTTTTGGTTTTACCCACACCTTTTTATTTTATTTTATTTTATTTTATTTTATTTTATGTTGCCTTTCTGGTTGAGTAGGTGGAGGAATGTAACTGACAGGCTGCTAATTGGGTGGCGCTGCTTGCCCTGTAGCATTTTTTGCAGTCACATAGGCCCTTTTGTGACCATGGAGTGGGTTGTTTGGGGGGGGGGCTCTGCCACCATTGAGCTCAACGGGTCAGTGGGTGGGGCCTTGCAGTGGGGAGGCAGAGTCAGGGAGCAGCCCCCCCCAATTCTCAGCCACTAATTCTGGACCTCCTTATGAAAAGTTTGGACACCCCTGATCATAGGTTAATAGGATTCTGCACTGAGTTTCCCCTACGGGTTTTAAGCAACAAGAGGACTAGCATCATTGTTGGGAGAGAAGTCAGGCGCATAATTGCCCGCCTGCTCTGATAGGCTGTCAGTCATGTGACAGTTCAGGCCACTGTTGGCACGATTGTTCCAGCAACCAATGCAAGGCAGGGGCCTGTGAAGGGAAGCCTGCCACAGCAGGGGAACTATTGCATCTATTGTGTTGAACCACAAGGGCATAACTCAGGAGGACTCTCCCTGTGCATTATTTTCAAGAACGTATTTGTGGAGGGAGCTGTAGTTACAAACTGTAGGTTTTAAACACTTCCACTGCTGCTTAGTTTAAAATGGCCGCACAAAACCTACGAAGCCCCATCTATTTCTCTTAGCCAATCAAAACCTAAACCAGTAGCAAGTATCTCACATAAACAAACGTGGTTTGCCATAAAGTTATTTCCCCCCACTAACTAAGAGGGGAAAATGGGATTGGAACTACATGTTTGCAACTAGATGGGGAAAATGTTTTTGCTGAGTTAGCTGCAGACGGGTGCCAGCTCACTTGTAACACACACCATGTGTTGCAACACACATCCTCCCTCCACCCCCCCCCTTGTTTGAACTGCAGGAATGATGACAGGTGTGTACACCATCATCACAGCCATGAGGTGGTTAGTCAGAACATCACATGGCAGGAACATGGGATTTTTGTTTGTTCGTTTACTTGTTTGACATGGTCCGTGGGACACTGTGTTCCCACCTGATTCCTGTGGTGGTCCCTGAGGCCTTGGGCAAGCCTGAAGTTCCAGAAAAAGGAAGAGGTCCCACTTACAGTGCCCACCTCTCCTCAGGCAAGCCTCTGACTTGCTGGTTCTTCTCTAGCCACTGCATCTTTTGCACAGTCACACCTGTATGACTTCCCCTGTGCAAAGCAAACAGTTGACACTCAGCCTTCAGTCTCTGCTCACCATCCTGGGAGCAACTTCTCTTTGACGGTTACTTCACGTCCTTCCTTGTTCTGAGATTATGTTCGTTTCGTGATAATGTTGTTCGCGGTCACATGGTCTTGTCCCAGTTCTGTCCCTGTTTCCGTTTACCCACAGGCGTGATTGATGGTATCGTGACAACTGCTACTTCACGTCCTTGTTTTGTGACAATTACTGCATTTTCCTGGCTTTGTTTAATCTTTTTTTTGGGGGGGGCAGGCTTCCATTTTTCGATATTTCGAATCTCCGCAACTTTGCCTTTCATGCATTAAGCAGCAAAACTCCCGGTTTCATGCCTTCTTCCCTCTTTGCGATGCATTGTTTACGCAATTGGGATTGTACTGGAGAATGCAACTTCGCACTCCTGCCACTAGATGGAGAATGTGTGTGTTGCGTGATAAGCGTTACTTCATGGGCACTTGTCTCGAAACAAGAACCAAGACAAGACAATTCCTGAGGCCAGGGATTGGTATGGCTTATCACGCTCTGTTCCCAGTTCAGGGGGCGTGGTAGGGATGAACTCCTGCCACCACACAATAGACGTGGAGTAAACTTTTTTTGTACCGGTCCCAAGTGGGACAATGAACCACAATGAGAGGGATGTGAAGTAACTGTCTTTGTCAGGGACCACAGCCAGGATGAAAATGGGGAAGTTGTAACCAGATTCACCGGTTAAGCCAGTCCTTCCCATCTGGCAGGGATTTTAACTCGGTCTCGCTCTGTCTTTTCATCAATCAACAATAGCTGGTTGAGAGAGCAACCTTCCTGCATTACCCTGCCCAGGGCCTGAGGAATGCAGGATGTAACTGAAGATAGAGTCCTTTTCTCTTTCTTTTAAAATGTGACTGAATGTCCAAGCCCCCTTGTTCTCAAACTTGAGGTTCCCAGATGTTCTTGGACTGCAGCTCCCAGAAGCCTTCATCACTAACTGTGAAGGCAAGGGCTTCTGGGAGTTGCAGTCCAAAAACATCTAGGAACCCCAAGTTTGAGAACCACTACTGGGTGCAGCACCTGCCCTGTGGTTCCCCTTACAATATATGCTGTCAAGGTGGAACCGACTTACAGAGGTTTCAAGGTACAGTAGATACCTAAGGAGAGGTTTTACCACTTCCACAGTCCCAGTGAGTTTTCATGGCTGAGTGGGGATATGAACCCATGTTTCCTGAGTCCTAGCAGGCCACTCTATCCATTCCACTCCACTGGGTATCCAGGCTCCTCTTGCTACTCCCATTCTGGGAGCCATGCCCAGTATGCAAACCAACAAAAGTTACCCGGGCTGTGAAAGGACAGAAACCTTTAGCTTTGTACGCTGAAATATACCAGAAGCATAGATATTTACTAGGAATGTGAGAATACCATCTGTTTGATTCAGCTTGCATGATTTGTCTTACACCTAACAACCAATTTCCTTTGAGCCATCTTGTAGTTCATCCACTTCAATTCATCTTCGAATGTATAAAAGTCTCTGTACATACTGTATTTACATTTGGCTAAATGGGGGGGGGATGAAAATGGACAAAATAAAAGGCTTCTATTTGGGATAGAAGGTTAAACTCAGTGTCCTCAACTACTGCTTCATTTCCACTGTGCAAACAAAGTGCCCCTTGGCTAGAGCATTGAAAACTGTCAGCTGCAGAGTCGGCAGCTCGGCGGTTCGAATCCCGGGTGCCACGCAGCAGAGTGAGCTCCCACTGTTAACCCCAGCTCCTGCCAACCTAGCAGTTTGAAAAGATGTAAATGCAAGTCAATAAACAGGTACCGCCGTAAAAAGCAGGAAGGTAAAACAGTGTTTCCGTGCAGCCATGCTGGCCATGTGGCCATGGACCTGCACACAACACTGGCTCTTTGGCTTGAATACGGAGACAAACCCCTAGAGTCAGACACGACTAGCATGCATGTGCGGGGAGAACCTTTATTTTTTACCCCAACTACTGCTTGACTTCCACGGCGCAAACAAAGTGCCCCTTCCTTCCTTCCTTCCTTCCTTCCTTCCTTCCTTCCTTCCTTCCTTCCTTCCTTCCTTCCTTCCTGGAAGTGTACAATTTATTCAGACCGGTTGAAGAGGGAAGGAATCTGTCCTTTCAGTGACTTTGGTGCTCCAGTAACTGTGTCATGTTTGCTGCCTACTCTGAATAATTTCTAAGCTTGAATCACACCCAAAAGCTTGGTTACTGCGTCTACACAGATCCTCTTCACTGTATAGATGGGAAGACGCCTGGGATCCTGTTCTTCTGGGACCAGCCATCATGACCTCAGGATGCTGTGTCCATGACCTGTCCAAAGACATCCCCTTGGAGGGAGTCAATGCTTCAGCCCACCTCGCCTCTCTTATCCAAAGGCAGCGTTTTCATCCGGCATTAACCCTTCGGTAGCCTCAGCTACTGCAGAACAACCCAGGGGCCACGAGTGTGTGCCAAAAGGTATAAAAGTTACTTCTTTTTCTATGACAACCCTCAGGCTCTTGGTTGTGCACTCTGACACACTGAAAAACTGTGGTGCCGTTCCTGCACAGCATAAGGAGAACGTCTTTTACACTTGAACTTTGTAATTGTAATAGCTGAAAATGTATTTCTCCACTGCAAAAAAAGTTTTAGAAATGTAAATTGCCACCTAAAAGCAAGATACTATTAAGTGCCCCTCTATTGTTTTAATGTTTTATGTGCTGGGGGCGCATTGGGTGCATTTACTCTTAATTAAAAGGCTGTTGCACGTTTGCAATTTAACAAAATGGATAAGGCTTGTGAAAGAAAAGATAGTAATAAGGTCCTGCAATGTATATGTCTAAAGGCATCATACCAATATTAATGAATACAACACACTTGAGGTATGAGGGCATTAGGCCTCCCATTTACAAGATGTGCTGCTGCAGAAGTGAAATGTTAGCCCTCAGGCACAAAGCAAATTACTGAAGTCGTGAGCAACCGTAAAGGTTCATAGACAGGGTCCCTTCCTTCTAACAATGAATGAGCAGCGATAAAGAATTAAAGGCAACAATATTTATCCTTTCAGCCAAGTATTCCCTAGGGAGATTGATTTGTTCAGCTTCCTTTTGGAATCTAGGTATTCCATCAATCACCCTCAAACTCTTTCTGTGAACTATTCCTTGGAAGGATGAAAATGAGAGACGGGCACAACTTGATTTGTGCCGTGTGTGTTCCCTTCCTGGCCAGCTGGCTGCCTCATTTGGCATGCCCCCTTCACCCCTTGTCTGTGCAGGAGCTGAGGCTACCCTTCCCCACCTCCTCTGGCAGGTGACCACACCAATGAGGAGGCAGGGCAGGGATTCTTGCTTAGCATAGCTAAGGAGTGGCCGGGGAGGGTGAGGAAGGGCAGGCTGAGCTCCTGCCTGGACCAGAGGACGACGACCCTGGTGGGGCGTGATGAAAAAGGAGTGGGGCAGCCAGCTGGGGGATGGGCGGAAGGCAACGTGCAGCAATATGCGGTACCAATGACAGGATTTGGACGAACCAGGACAAATCGATTCATGCCCATCTCTAGTGGAAATATACCACCTGAACTTGGTGTGTGTGTGTGTGTGTGTGTGTGTGTGCGCGCGCGCGCGTGCACTTTTCTAGTGGCACCATGTTCTACATTTGTGAGAATGCATTCAACTTGATCCTAATAATGCAGAATCCTGATTTTGAGAAAAATGACTCCTAGTTGTTCTTGTTGTTCTTGTTTTGGCTGTCATCTGTGTCTCTCGCTGGACAATCGCTTCCCTTTGGCTGCGGCCAGTTCTGGCCATCACTGGCCCCCTCAGGGAAGTCATGTTTGCAACTCTGCCCAATGAGATAGCAGGGTACAAGTCAGAACGCCTTGAAAACTACGAAATGATTCTCCCCTTTGTCTCCTTGGTAAGGATTTGGCAAAAAATGAGAGACTGTGATGGCCCCAGTTCTAATTTCAGGAGAAATTGAAGAAGCCTGATGTGAATAATCCTCCTCCAATTTACCTGCCAATTTCCTCACGGACCTCTCTTTGGAATCGCCACAAAAGTGATCTGGAAACATAATGCCCCACTGATTGTGTCAAACAATACAAAGCAAAGCAAAGCAAAAACAAAAAATACCACTGTATTTATCCATTATAAGGTCTTGTGCTCAGAAATTATCCTGGTGTAATTTGTCGCAGACCCTTGAGTAGTCTGGGTCAGACTGGGGGCTTGGCTCTCTTCTGATTCATAGTATGTTAGAATTATAGCCTTGATTAATCATCTCTGATTATTGTTCCAATGCTCTCAAACACTTTAAGCTTCTGCAGCTAATACTTGGCTGGCACTGGTCTACTGCTCCTCCCCAATGGGTCTCCCTCACAATAGCCTTCCTAATTTAGGAGCCAGTCCAATTCCCATTAAAGTCCATGAAAAGGCAGTAAATGACTCTAATAATAATTGGATTAGATCCTAAATGATGACCCTTTGTCCTGGGCTTCTGGGGTTTCTATTCTCATTCAGAAGCTCTAGAGCTCCCCGGCGGAGTTTGCCCGAGCGTTAACTACAATAGAATATCAACACGTTCTTATTATATTCATAAAATGTTTGCCACACAGGACTTCCTTTGGCAAAACCCAGTGTTTCTCTCCATGTAAATCCATCTCGCAGGCTCCCGAATATGCTGGCTGGTTTGTCCTAATGGAATGAAGAGCCTTTTCTATTCCTTGGCTAGTTTTAATGGAGCCACAATGCCATGTATATTTTAAGAAGAGGCTAAGTGTTGTAACCTGTTAAATATAGGAGGGGTGTCATAATATGTAGAATTGACAAAATATATGTAATGTATATTTAACAGAGTGAACAGAGAATTTATAAAATGGAGTCAGTCAAAACTGCAGTCTCATGATGTTAGCCACAAGTGCAAGGAATTAGAAATCACTAGCAGGTTAAGTGATTTAGCACAGGTGGAATAGTTAATGACATAATGGTGTGTCAGAATGTGATTGGTAAAAATCATGTCTGATGAGGTCTAAATGTGTATAAAAGAACTGGCTGTAATAATGTTAAATTGGGACTGTTTATGGTGAGAAACAGTACCCCACACTGTTGATTTGTATATATGTTATTGCTTGGTGTTATGCTGTTGTTATTTGCTGTATATTTGCTGTATATATTCAATATAAGAGTTTTATTCTAAGTCATATTTCTTTGTCTCTCCATTTCTACGTTCTGATAATACTTATAACAATTATCTACACTTTATCTACATGCTACTGCTGCTAAGCTCATATTTTTCTCTGCTATACACATGTGTGTATTTATTTCCATAATCCCTTAATTATTGTTTGATAAGATGGTGTGTCCATGGACCCTTCATCCTACCCTGCTCCCAAAGTTAAAATACTATAAAATTCACTACAAAATTGTAAATCTGATCAGCTAATCTTTACTGCCTGGACAGTCTTGGCTAGCCTTACAGTTTCGGTGGATGCGATTAAATATATTGGAAATTTTCTTCGATAAAACTATTTATGATTGGCATCTGTCTGGAGAATAGCTCATTAGTCATTGTAGATTTCTCATGTTCTAAAAATGACATGGCCTCTTTCAATTTCATGTTTTTATGAAAAGAATAAAACCTGTGTTGTCCTTATGCAAGATGCAAGAGTGGGAAATATTTTATGCATAACGATTGTGTACCTTCAAGTCAATTCTGAGTTACAGTGACCCTTTTCAGGGTTGTCCAGATAGAGAGTACGTACTCAGAAGTAACTTACCATTCTCTCCTTCTGGGGGCACCCTTGGAACAGGGCAGCTGGCTTAAGGCCACCTGGACTGGCTCCCCCCCCCCCAAGGAGGCACACTATGGAATCAAACTCCCAACCTCTGGCTCTTGAGCTAGACAACTAACTCACTTTTATTAGGCTACACCAGGCCTGCCCAACAGGTAGACCGCGGGCTACCAGTAGCCTGTGGAGGGTACAAAAATAGCCCACATCAATTAAAAAAAGTGAGGGGATAAGTTCTCCATCCCTCCATCCCCCATTCCAAGGACCACCACTGCCCCAGCAAAGTTCTGGGTCTGCCAGCTGAGTGGGGCAGTTCAAGGGCCATGGCACATTGCAATCTGTTCCCTCCAGAACAGATTAATTGGTTTTCAATGCATTCCTATGGGAAACACTGCTCTACTTACAAGTTTTTACTTATGAGCATGTGCTCAGAATGGATAAAATTTGTAAGTAGAGGTTTTAGTGTAGTAGCTCTCAGTCACTCTGGGCCAGAAAAAGTAGACCTTGGCCTGTTCAAAGTTGAACAGCCCTGGGCTACACCAAATGGAATCAGTCAATAAACCAATCCCTTACATACACTAGCTGTTGACCCTCTAAGCATCTTCACCAGGAAGGAGCACAGGGCTGCTGCTGGTGGTGCAGAAGAAACAGACCTGTTCCAAAATTGTGTGGGCCAGGCTGCTTTATTAAAAACAACTCCTGAAATGGTGGCCGCCAACCCAGGTTAGAGGCGCAGGTTTCAGATTTCACCTCTGTTCAAGCGGATCAGGTCCACTCTTGTCAGATGAAGTCCTGCCAGTTGTTCAGCATCCCTGACCCACTACTCCACCGCAGTCTTATGTTGAAACACAGCATTGGTGCCCAACCTTGGGTAACCTAACTGTTCTTGGATTGCAACTCCCAGAAACCATGGGCAGCACCGCTGGGTTCGAAGAGCCTCATGCCACAGTGGTTCATCTGCTGTCCTGCAGCCAAACTCTGCTCACAGCCCAGGGCTCAGTCCCAAGTAGTCAGCTCAAGGTTGACCAGTCTTCCATCCTTCCAAGATTGGTAAATTGAGTTGTCCAGCTTGCTGGGAATGGGGAGTGGAGGAGCGCAATGTGTAAACCTGCACAATTAACTTGTAAACTGCCCAGAGAATGTCTGTGAAGATTCTCAGTCATCCAGGTGAGTTTATCTGGAAGTTGAGTCATGGCTACTGGACTTATTTTTTGAGAGAGATAGAAATGTTTTGCTGCTCATCCAAACAGCTTATGAAGCTGATGAAGCTATTTGGATGAGCAATGAAACATTTCTCTCTCTCAAAAAAGAAGTCCAGTAGCCATGACTCAACTTCCAGATGCCCAGAGAATGCTTTAAGAGCTATGGGGTGATATATAAACACACTTTTAAAAAATCCATGTTTGGGAATCACTAAAACACACAATTCTTTTTTAGGCTGGGGATTTTTCAAGGCACACAGAAACATGGGAAACTCGTATCAGAGAATTACCACCATCATTTTAGAACTGCAGAGATTAGAACATAAGAAGAGCCATGCTGGATCAGGCCAAAGGCCCATCTAGTCCAGCTTCCTATATCTCACAGTGGCCCCACCTGATGCGTCTTGGATTCCACGAGACTAGATATCTGCAGACCCCATGGATTATCATTCAAATTCAACCATGGAACTCTCCAGCCCTTCAGCTGGAATGCACTTTAAAAACTTGGTAGCACCTGCAGCCAAACCACATGCATGGGCTGAAAATTCCTCATCCTTGCTGTAGAATCATTTCCTTTAAATAGGCATCGGTTGCTAGTGGGAGATCATCTAATTTAACCTTTACGTTAATGGCAACATTCAAAGGCCTCCATATATATATATATACATATATATATTCATGAATAGGGGAAAGAGGCATTATTGTGATTATCGTTTGAGGTCTCATAAGGATAAGCCAAGCTATGGGGGCTGCTGAGGGAAAATTACATGTGGGTTGACAACACGGCGGAGGAGATGCCGTCACCATTTTTGTCTGGCTGGCATCCCAAAATCTTAGCCATGAGCAAAAAGTAGAAGCGAATGACTGCTTCTAAAAAAAACACACCGTTGTGAAAACAAGGGCTCGGCTACTTGGCTGAGGCAATCCTGGTGAAACAGTGAGAAGGAAAAGGGATCAGGGGGGTTTGTGCACCCTCTCACCTCAGAAGCTACTGGTTGAGCACCTCTGCGTTACAAGTAAAAATAATCTACGAAAACACTGCCTTATACAAACTTTTTGAAAGGAGTGCTTATCAGTGAGAAATCTGTGTTGGGCAGGTGCAGGCATACAGGAGGAGGACTGACGGTCAGCCATTTTTGTAGCTCACGGCATCATCAGCAAGGATCAGCAAATCATTGGCAGAAAACATGGCTGTCGGATGGGGCAGTCTAGAAGAGGACATTATTGAAGCCCTGTGGTGAACTTTACGGGATGGTGGCTCAGCAGACTAGAGCGCTGAAATGGTCAGCTGCAAAGTCGGCAGCTTGGTGGTTCGAATCCCGTGGTGCCACGCAGCGGAGCAAGCTCCCGCTGCCCCCCAGCTCCTGCCAACCTAGCAGTTCGAAAGCATGTAAAATGCAAGTAGATGAATAGGTACCACCATAAAAAATGGGAAGGTAGAAAACAGTGTTTCCTTGCAGCCATGCCGGCCCCATGGCCACGGACTTGCACAAAACTGGCTCTTTGGCTTGAAAACGGAGATGAGCACCGCCCCTAGAGTCGGAATGACTAGCACACAAGTGCTGGGGGGGGAGGCGTTTTACCTTTACCTTTATGGTGAACTTTACACGTGATGTGGAGCCTGCCCCTGGGGAGGGGGAGGCACTCTTAGTGTGTCTTCGCCATCACAAAACCCGAAAGGTATGGACGAGAAAAAGGCTTCTTTATCCAGGCGGATGGAGCTGCGGCTGATGTGGAGGGGCTGCCTGGAGAGACCACCATTTCCCACTTGTTTCTAGAATGAAAGCGATAGCAGCAAGGGAGAGGGGAAGGGCTGGTGTGCCCCCCCCATCACACATCCACCCAGATAGCAGGCTGATGGGCTCATGGGAGCAACAGCTGTATATGGGGCTGGTGAGGGAGAAAGGAGGGAAATGCTGTGGGCTGGTGAGGGTGAGGATGAGGAAGATAAACAGTAAAGGGGAAAGCTTCACCACCACTACTGAGATGACAGGAGGGGTGGGGGTGGGAAGACAGTGAGGAAAAAGAATCACGGACAGGAGGTAAGAGAAGGAACACTGGGGAAGGCCCCACAAGGATGCGTCGACTCCATCAGAGCTGGTACAGGATAAGCACGTCGAGGGCTGGAGTGGACACAAAGCCCAGTGAGAAAGAATAAGCTTATGTGGTGGTGGGGGGGGGGAAAGCAAAAAGCAAGAGGGGGGGAGCAAAAAAGGCCAATAATTCCACTAGTTATCAGCCACTGGAATTCACCTCTGGAATCAACTTCCCCCTGAGATTTGTTTGGCATCTTTCCTCCCGGTCTTGAAGCAACCTCTAAAGACGTGGCTATTTAAAAAGGCTTTCCCTGGGTATTAATATATGCTATGAAGGATTCGCTGTTTATGCACTTTGTGTGTGTGTGTGTGTGTGTGTGTTTTGCCATCTTGCTCCTGTTTGATGCTCAGATAAATATTGTTTTATTTCTCATTGTGGTTTTTTTTAAATGGATTGTTTATTTATTGTGTGTCTTGATTGATATTTGTGCAACTTTGTAAACCGCCCAGAGTAGCCGTGCAGCTAGATGGAGTGGTATATAAATAAATAAATAAATAAATAAATAAATAAATAAATAAATAAGATTATAACAGGAGCAACACTAACATCATGGAATTAATCGTTGCGGAGGTGTCTGTGGAATGTAAAGATCTGCAAACGCACAGGCCAATGTTGACCTTAAAATTTATAATTATACAGAACACTTTTTGCAGAATTAGCAATGGGAAAGACATCAAATTGCCTCTTTCAAAAGGCCATGCATAATGCATCGTGATGAAAGATGGCAGAAGCATGGGAAATTTCCTTTCTGCACCCAACTGCTGTAAGGCCTTTTACCTCATTACACCTACCAGAGCCACAGCTGTCTTTTTTGGCACCACTCGTGTTAACCCCCCCCCTCCACACACACACATTCAGCTGTCTCAGCTCCAATTCCTTGACTTTAGATGAAGCTCTCTCTGTGTCTGTGCGCACACGGTCCCCAGGATGTGCAGAAAAGAAGGGAATGATAAGCACTTCTGAGTATTCTGTACCTGAAAAATCCCGGAAAGGATCCCCATGAGTCAGAACTGACCGCATGCATACACCCACATATTACAAGAGGAAAGCTTGGAAAGTCTGGTAGGATAGGTTTAGGTTTATATGTGGAATAAATAGAATATATTAGTGCAACGTATTTCTGAGGACTGGATTAGAATATATTAGTGCAATGTATTTGTGAGGACCGTATTTGTGAGGACCGGGTTAGACCTAGATGAGCAGGCCTGGTTACAGTAGTCGTACTGAGAGAGAATACAGGATGTTTGTCATCTCTTGTTTTGCCCAATCAATCTCTTAAAAGAGCAGGATTTTCTCTCTCTCCCGTTTCTGAAAAGATTAATACAGACTCTATACTTTTCAAGAGTCTTCGGGAATGTAACATTTTTCCATGACTCTTCCCAGAATCTCCCGGGAAGTTTTCCTTACCTGGAAGGTTATCCAATCTAGGTTTGTGTGTCTGGCTACTGTAACTTACACAGAACATCTGAATAGTTGCTTTTCCTCCTTTCTTTTTTTTTGGCATCAACCTATTTGTATGCATAGTCATGTGGTTTATACACTGCTGGGGCCATTCATGGGGCTGTCCTTTCAATTGGTATATTTCTTGTGATTTGCACCGGCAAAATCTATAGGATACATGCGGCATCTCAGAGGAACTGATTCATTTTTAGTCCTGTGTCTGGGTCCCTCTCCCCCCTAAAATGTTTTGGCTTTTTTTGAAATTCATTAAGCACATATTGCTAAAGCAGCATATGCATGCCATTTTCCTGTCACATCCAGCTGTTAGTCAATGCGCCACCTGGTGGGATGTAACACTAGATAAATGAAGGACAGCATTTAAAAAGTCTTGTGTTGTTGTTGGAAGGCCACACAAGCGCTGGGATGATGGCTATAATAGGAAGATGCTGGCTAAGTGATACATTGGCAAGGTGTTATGGAGGGGAAAATGTGATTTATCGCTAAGTGATTTGCTACTAAGCGTTTTAAAAAAGTAATTTTGAGACCCAAAAAAATAAACTCTGTCATTGCCTCCATTTATTTCCCTTCTATTTGCCATGAGGTGATGATCTTAGGGTTTTTTTTAATGTTGAGCTTCAGCCCATTTTTTTCACTCCCCTCTTTCACCCTCATTAAGAGGTTCTTTAATTCCTCCCCACTTTCTACTATCAGAGTAGTATCGTCTGCGTATCTGACAACAAATTTTTAAATTGATCATCATGGTGCCTCCAAAGCTGCCCCATAAGCAAATTAAATAAGTTGACAACAAACCATAAGGACTGAAGTGATACAGTGACTCGATCATTTTTCAAAGGCCATGCTAGCTAGGGGGTGGTGGTGGTGGCAATTGGCAGGCTAAATGAATGGGTGTTACCCATGTGTCATGTGAATGGAAATTTATAAAACAATGTAAATAAAATCAGAATCTATATAACTGGGATTCTTTTGACATGAGTGTTTTTGTCTTGGAAAACGTTAAGTATCAACAAACCTTGCAGCCTCCCTACGTACCTAGTCTACACTGTGTCTCTGCCAGCATATTTTGTTTTAGTGTTTTCCCTCTGGTCTGGGGCGTTGGGGGACGTCCGCGAGCAGAAATGCTTTAAGTCGCGCAAAAAGTGGGTAAAAACGAAAAATTAAAAAAAAACACGAAACAATTTTTTTTCAAAAAATTCATGAAAAAAAAAATGAACCAAAATGGACCTGCAATGAAAAATGAAAAACCAAAACGTCTTTTTTTTTTATTCATGCCCCATCTCTAGTTGGGATGGATTTGTGGGCAGTTTTTTATATTATTTTATTACTATTTATTATACATTATCTCCTGTTGCTGGTCATAGACTGTAATAAAGTGATTGATTTGATTGATTGACACGAGTGTTTGTGCCTCGGAAAATTTAACTGCATACCTAGTTGGGCATTCTGGAAGCTGTACTCCATAAAATAACTTTCCCCAAATGCTGCTATTCAGATGGCAGGGGCTTTTTAATTTCAAGGCGTCAGACATCTAAATAGCCTGAATTTCCAGTTCCGTAGGCTTCTTTGTCCAATCCTGACTATAAAGCCTGCACTTGATCTAGTCAGCAGGCAGCAAGAACAAAGGATTGAGCAACACTTTGCTTTGCATTTTTCTGACTCATTTGCTTAGTGACGAATCCTTATGCAAATCCAAAAGCTATAATTTTGTACAGCGCATGGTGTGTTTATTTCGCATAATGCATACACCCTCCAGACCCAGAAGTTTGTTACTAGGAACTTTTGTTTTTGTTTTAAATCTCAAATCACGAATGGTGTTTCAGGGCAAGAAGAGTTTCCTCCCAAAATATTACCTTCTCCTTGTCAGTATGTATTTAGAAAATGCATCCGCTACAGATGGGATCTTGAGTGTGGAGAGCCTAACAGTGAAGAGACATATACTACAGTTCAAATTAACAATTAGTGCCAGTTGAGGAAGTGTACATCTCTCAGATATTGTAGCAGCACCTCGTGGAGAGCTGCTGGCATCATGCTGCTGTATTTCAAGCCGTTGCCTGCTGCTTTTCATACTCATGCATGGAGCGTGTGAGTCAATTAATGTTAGAAGGACAAAACAAGGCCAGAGGAAGGGCTGAAAGAAAGGGCACACTTCATAGAAGAAAGGGAGCCCCTCTTTGCTGTCCTGGGTAGGGTTCCTAGTTCAGCACCCATTTCCTTGTGCAGAAAATGTGTATTTACTAGAGATGGGCACGAAACAAGCGATTTTTCATTTTCGTTTTCGTTCATTTCGTTACGCAACGAAAATGAAACAATTTTTTTTAAAAAAACAAAATGAAAACGAAACGACCAAATTTACCGTGTTTTTCATTTTCGTTGCAGCAGATGCATTGAACAAAAAAGAATGCTAACAAAACAGCAATTTTTCATTTTTGTTTTCGTTTTTTCATTTCATTACCTAACGAACCGAAAACGATTTTTTTTTGCAAAAACATCACAAAAACGAAAATGAACCGAAACGGACCCCTAAATGACCAAATGACAAACGAAACACCATTTTTTGAGTCGTGCCCATCTCTAGTATTTACCTTATGCATGCATTTTCCTTCTCCTCCTCCTCCTCCTCCTCCTCCTCCTCCTCCTCCTCCTCCTTTGCCTCTGTCTCACTGCTATCTCACCTGGGGAAGATCCTGATCGTCGGAAGGTCCAGCTTTTCCTCCTCCTCCTGTCACGTCACTGAAGACAGCACTGATCAACCAGCTAGAGGGTGGGGGTGGGGAATTAATTTTTTTTTTTAAAAAAATCTCTGTTTCTCTATTTCCTCTGTTTTAATGCCAATAAAGGTGTATGTATGTATGTAAAAAGAAACAGCATCGACTGGCCCCAGGAACAGCCGGTTGGTGCTATGAGAAAAAAAGAAAGAAAGAAAACCTGGTTCATCTACACCAGGGGTCCTCAACCTAAGGCCCCGGGGCCGGATGCGGCCCCCCAAGGCCCTGAATCCAGCCCCCGGGACCAATTGCAACCTCCCCAGCTACCCCTGCTTTGCGAGCAAGCCAGCCTCCGCAGCTGCTTCTATTGCCTAGGCAGTTCAAAGCAGTGGGCTATGTCGCTTCTCCCACTCCCCCCAACTACCGCCCAGATGATCAGCATGCTGGCTAGTGGGGCATTCAAAGTGGGAGGGCTACGTCAAGGTCCCCCGCTCCCCCCACCCACTGGGGTCCGGCCCCCAGTGGTGCCTGGGGCGTGGTGGACCGGCCCCCTGTTTGAAAACTTTGAGGACCCCTGATCTACGCAGTTCCACGACATCTGCTTCTTTAAAAGGTGGATATTTTAAACGAGGCAAAAAATTCCCTATCTCTCTGGTAGGTCTTGGAAACTTCACTTAAGGGGGTGTTACCGGGTTTTCTCCCCCCCCCCAAAAAAGCCCAGTGGCCGTGAGGACGACATTTTTGAACGTGGTTTATCTACAAATTTAATCTGCATTTAAAGGGACATGGGATAGAGCCCTTGGTGGCTATTTTAGTTTTTGTCTTCCACTTTGCATGGTCCCGGGCTTGGTCTGAGTGAATCTGGGACAACTTCATGTCATTATCGAGGGTGTTCATCCAGCACTGTTTTTGGTCCTCTGCTCAGTTGGGATCTGCTGACCTCCAGCGGGGAGGCCTTTTTTGGCCAGAGTTTCCTCTTTGAGACACAAGATGGAGAAACTCTGCATATGCATGCATTTCCCAACTCCATACAAATCCAATCCATACAAATTCCACCCTCATTTTTTAATGCTTGTGGATACATCTTCCAATTGGGTTTGGAGCCCAATTTGATGAGCTGGATTCAGCCCCAGTTCTTTTTGGGCTGATTCAGGGCAAATCCACTCTGGTTTGGATCAGAGTCCAAATTCAGAAATTTGGCAGTCCGTATGGCAACGAAATGAAATGGGAGAATAGGTGTGCAGTCACCTCATAAAAGTCCTATTAAAATAAAAATGAGACCAACAGGCACATCCACTCAAATAACCAACAATCACACAGAGAAAGAGGTCTTCAAAAAAGATCATTTGCTCTCCAAAAAATACCTGATTTGCTATATTTTGCTGGTGCTGTTCGTCTTTCCCTCTTGATCCTTACAACGTAAGCCTTGTCTTTGTTCATACAATGTCAAAATCAGTGGGACATCCTTTGGGGAAGTGATTAATTTCCATTTTTGTTCACGCTGGCAGAATGACATTAACGTTATAGGGCTTCTAGAAGTAAGTTCATTTCCATAATTAGGGCTTCCGGTTTTAAGCTTCCAATTAGGTTCTCTATTACCTTTATGTTTTAACCAATGCCTAGCCCAACAAATTCTAGCTGTACCGGAGAAAGACCACCAAGGAGATTGATTTCTGTGTAATCATTAGCTATTTTCTGCACCAACCCCCCTCCCCCTTTGCTGGCAAGGCAGGGGCCATTGGCTTCTAAGAGCCACATTGAGGAGAGGTGTGAGAGGCATGTACATGAGCTGTAACATGTCTTTGGAAGGACCGGGACAATAAAAACACCTCCCTCCCTTCATTCCAGATGCAGCTTAAGAACATCCAAGCTCCGAGCCTCAACTAAGAAACTGCCTGGCTTTTTTCCCACCTTGCCAAGGACCTTACATCCAAATAACTTCTAGTAAATCCACCTTTTGCCATGTTATAACCTATTGGTACTGCTCTGAGGAAGGAGGGTTTCGCCCTCGAAATATTAGCAATGTTTTTGTTAATTTTCTGGTAGCCTAAAGGTATCACCTGTTCCACTTTTGTATTCTGTTTTCTTCAGAATCTCTGAAGCAGTTTTCAGGGTTTTTTTAAAACTCAATTTTGGCTCCAGATTTCAGTAAGCACTCTGTTTAGGCTGCCGATTACTAGGAAACTAATCATGTCACCTGCTGCCTGTTTACCTAATCAGCATGTCTGTAGAAGCTTAAATATAAGACCAAACATGTAATTATTCTACCCGCTTGATTGGGAAAAAGAAATAACTCTTCTACTGACTTTAATCTGTTTAGCCAATGACCAATATCACAGCTGTGACTGATAACAATATTTTTCAGGTATTAAGGGCAGGATTAAACCTAGAAATTAGAAGCCAAGTCCTTAAAAAACTGTGGGAAAGATAACATGCATGCAAAATCACTGATTTGTGGATGTCGGAAGCAAATCAGCCACTACTGGAAATCGGCATTTGAACATTAGACACTCAAATTTGTATGGGGACAAGGGGGAGCTGAACTTATTTTCATATCCTTTTAAATTTGTTTGTGTTGATATTTTATTATTTTACAATTGGGGTACTTTCCATACTTTTGTGGTCGCTTGCTGCTGGAATTTCCATAAGGGATAGGGTTTCGTTGTTGTTGTTGTTGCTCATTCAGAAGTATATTATCTGGTTCACTGGCATCAACCGTTGCATCCATGATAACTTATTTATTTATTTATTTATTTATTTGTTGCATTTATATACTGCAACCTTTTTCCACAAGGAACTCAGGGCACTTTCCATAACTTGCTTATCCCAGTACAACAGATCCCACAAGAAAAGAAGTCCACTGGCCGTGACTCAACCCCCAGATAGCCTCACCTGGATGTCTGAGATTCTCCACAGACTTCTTTAGGTTATACGGCAGAAATGATTACACAGGTCTTTTAAAACATAGAAGAAGATTCTGTGGCCCCATTCAAAGCTGATGGGTTACAATTATTGCCCATATTGGATAGACAGGATCGGAAGTGACATCCAACAATATCTGTAGGGTCATGGTGGTTGCCAGTTAGATTTAAAAAAAAAATACTGTCGAGAGAGTAACCAACTGCTTAACTCTGCATAATCTTGATCACATTATATGAGAAGAGACAGGCAGGGCAAGAATTTCAAGTAGTTCATACTTCTGTCTCATCACGGCTTGCTTCACATGAAACTGAATTTTGGAAATGTTCCATCTGTTCCCAGGAGAAACACCAGCAGTTCTTGCATCAGGGCCTTTTCAGAATGGAGAGGAAGTTTTTGGCAAGACAGAGACCCAGAGCAACAAAAAGCATAAGACATGTGCACTCACCGTCTTCTTGACTAGGGCATTAGCGCTGGGTAGCATGAGGAAGCTGCCACAAGTTGCAAATTTGGATGTGACAGATAAGCAGCAAATTGAAGATTGAATAATAATCATAAGAATAATTGAATAAGAATAATAATTATTGTTCAATTATAATTAATGGACAACAACAGCAGCAGTAACATGCCATCAAGTCAATTTCAACTTGTAGAGAGTACTTAGAAATGGTTTCCCATCCCCTTTTACATGGAGGGTGGTGGTGGTGGTGGTGGTGGTAATGCTCTCCGACTCTTCTGCTTGCCCATGGGTAGCCAGTAGAGATGGACACAAATCATAAATGGCATTTTGTTTGTTGTTTGTCATTTGTAGGGTCCGTTTCCGTTCATTTCTGTTTTTCGTGAATTTTTGCAAAAACTTCGTTTTCATTTTCGTTCGTTTCATTACCATTTTGTTACCATTTATTTTGATTTTTTGTGATTTTTTTAGCATTTTAAGCAATTCACTCATATTGCAGTAACGGAAACGAAATGCACGACAAAGTTTCCGGCGTTTCTGTTCGTTTCGTTTCATTTTTGAGACAAAATTTGTTTGTCATTTCATTGTGTAACGAAATGAAAAAACGAAAACAGAAACGAAAAATTGTTTGTTTCGTGCCCATCTCTAGTAGCCAGTTCTTCTCCAGGTGAATCAAACTCATGACTCTGCAGCCAAATACCAAACTTACAGAACATCCCAGCCAGATGAGGTTTAGTTACCATTATTGACTTTTTCACTACTGTAGATACTTGAGTATAAGCCAACCCGAGTTTAAGCTGAGGGTCTAATTCCCCCCCCCCCATTGGGAAAATGTATTGACTGAAGTATAAGCCAAGGGCGTTTTTTTAAGTTATACTCATATATACAGTATACCGCAGAGCTCTAAAGGGGCTGGGGTAGCAACTGGCAATGTGTGCTGGGAGTGCGGACGCAATAAGGGAGTTAATACCATAGAGTAAACTCCCTGGTTGTCTCCACAGTCTCTGCATAGTTGCCAATACTACCTTCAGCTCTTTTAGAGCTTCATAACTAAGTCCCCTTACCCCCAAATGTTTCCAAATTTCAGGGGGTTCCCTAAAATTGCTTTGTCAGAGTATGTGCTATTTGATCAGCCAGCAGAAGCAATACTTATTTAATAATATATGACAGAGAAACAAAGTGGGTGCCTTACTCACGGAAGGCCCAATGAACAATGATTTACAGAGCATTTTTATACATGTGTCTGTCCAATCATATATGACATTACCTCATAGCTATTGCAACCTCTTGCATCAGCCAAAATTCATTATGTTAATTCTTAACATCTGTACTCCATTTGAAAAAACTATACATTGAGTCACTGTGACTTTGCACTTTTACAGACTCCATCTTTAAATCAATTAAATACATATCAGATCAGATATATATAAATCATCCTGTCTAATACATATATTCACTAACTAATATCTGACCCACTTTGTGAAGGTACCCCTGCTATTTTGGAGTCCCAAGATAAGGACATTTTGATTGTATATTTTAAAAATAATTTTCGAGTGTGTATTTTTAAAAAAGCATGCACTCAAAAATTACTTACATTGGAGACACCGAAGTAGCAGGGGTACTGTCAGAAAGTGATTTTAGGGAATCCCCTGAAATTTGGAAACATTTGGGGGTTAAGGGGGCTGAGTTATGAAGCTCCAAAGAGGGTGCCCCTAAACCTTCTCATTGGAATCATATGGGAAGCGGAGGCACCACTATTGCTCGCCCAATCAGGACTTGCCCTTCGCTGCCCTCCCCAAGCTGTCTGAGCACCTAATTTTACCCCCCAAAAAACTGGGGGACCATTGACTCGAGTATAAGCCGAGGGCATTTTTTTGAGTCAATAATAAGGGCTGAAAAACTAGGCTTATACTCGAGTCTATACAGGATTAAGACAGGGGAGTGAGTAGTGCTTACAGGACCTGCTGTCTTGTGTTGCCAAAACAACTTGGCAGGATCTACGGATGGAGCACCTTGAGCCAGAGGGTGAGAGGAACAACTCTCGCCTCGCCCTGGGCAGCGTAATATATCATAAGTCATGCCTCGAGAGCCTCTGAAGCCTGGAGGCACCGCCACCACTACCAATCTTTGGAAAGGCTGTTAGTTCTTTCTTTTCAAAGGCAACAGCATCCTGGAACCCAGCAGCTAATGAGAAGGAAGGGAGAAGGGAAGGAGGGAAATTAAAGAAAAAACCTTCCTTATCACTTATACAGAACAATTGCTTCTTGTGACTCATATTTTTTGAGCCATGTTAATGCTGCCGTCTTATTTTTGTTCTCTGCGGAGTTCAGAAACACTTTTGCAAGGATTCTATAGAGGGAATGGACTGAAAGGGGGGCTTCCTCCCCCCCACACACACACACCCCATGTTGGCTTCTTTTACCTGCCATCCTTGTTTGGCATCCACACACCCCTGCTGATCTTTTAAAAACCTTCAAAAAAGGGAGAAGCACCCAAGGCTACATCGAGCTGCACATTTTGCCAGTGAATCTTGAATTAAGGGCAGCTTAATTATTTATCGATCTCAATGTCTGTAATAGCAAAGAACAGATTGTCTCCTGAAAACTATATAGTGGGTGGGGGGCAGTTTTTTTTCTGCCATGAAAATATACATGAACCTTACACACAAAGTAAAATGGCCGGAATTATTATCCCAAACTGATCCAAAACTAAATGAAATAAAATGTAGTTTGTTCCATTTTTAAACTATGTACTAAATTATTTATCTTCCAAACGTAATAGCAACAATCTAAACGGAAGGAGAAATTAATCATTTCCTAGGCACTCTTTTCTTGAACCAAATTAGTCCAGTCAACCACCATCCCCCATAAAGCTTCAAATTGATCACAGATGATCAAATTGATGACTTCAGAGACTAGGACTCGGGGCAATGGTTTCAAACTACAGGAGAAGAGATTCCATTTGAACATTAGGAAGAACTTCATGACAGTTAGAGCTGTTCGGCAGTGGAATAATATGCTGCCCCAAAGGAGGGTGGTGGAGTCTCCTTCTTTGGAGGTTTTTAAGCAGAGGCTGGATGGCCGTCTGTCAGACTCGGAAATATTGTGATGGGGTTCCTACATGGCAGGGGGTTGGACTAGATGGCCCTTGAGGTCTCTTCCAACTATATGAGTCTTATGATTCTATGATTCTATAATTCTAAGAAATCCATACAGGTACCATGTGCCAATTTTGAAGCAAAGGGTGGTGGCAGCATTTTCATTCAAAAATTACTGCAGATTGAGATGAACTCAACCACAGTTCTCTTGTAGCCCTCATTGGTACCAGATTCCATAGATATTAGAGACAGGCACAACACAGAAAAATAGCATTTTGTTTTGTTTCCTTTGTTGTTTCGTTTTGTTTCATTATTAACGTTTAAAAAAACAATTCATTGTGCTACAATGGATCTGCTCCCCTGGGTCCTAAGGTAAAGGTAGAGCCCCCCTCCCCCCCCAGCGCATGTGTGCTAGTTGTGTCAGACTCTAGGGGTGGTGTTCATCTCCGTTTTCAAGACAAAGCACCCGTATTGTGCAAGTCCATGGCCCTGTGCGTGGAATGGCTAAAGGCATTTCTGTGTACAGAACACTATTTACCTTCCTGCTTTTTACAGGAATACCTATTTATCTACTTGCATTTGAATGCTTTTAAACTGCTAGGTTGGCAGGAGCTGGGGTTAACAATGGGCGCTCACTCTGCTGCATGGCACCTAGGATTTAAACCACTCAGCTACCAGTCTTGCAGCTGACAGTTTCAGCACTCTAGACCACTAAGCCACCACGACACCATTTAAATTTAAAGAGAGAGGATTGGCTGCACATAGCCGCCAGCCAATCCTCTCACTTTAAATGTAAATAAAAGAGGTTTATGAGTAAAAGAAGCTGGATCTTACCATATTCTCTTGATTTCATATGATTTTTGCATGGGATCTTTCCTAATAATCACCATCAAATCATCCTCTGCACATTGGACAGCCCGTCTCGTCCCAGATGAACCACTATATCTTACTGGTACATCATTCATTCCTAGATCCCACCTCTTGGCACAGAGATTGCCATTTCAAGCCCATTGCCTTGACTTGGTAGGATGGCATGGTTATGTCCTGACTAGAAAAAATGAGACATTTAATTTCTGGAATAGAAAATGGCTGGCATTTTGCTTTGTTACTTGGTAGAATGTTTGTATGTGTTTCATTTTGTTTCACAACCCTGCAAAATGATGAAATGGTATGTCGTTTTATGTTTTGTGCCTATCTCTAATAGATATACTGTAGATCCTGAACTGCTATTATACTTAAGAGTGTGGTACAACAATCTTACCATATATTTCCCAACGCGTTGTTTATACCAGAGATAGGAAAGATATCAACTTCCAAAGGTTTTTGGAGTGCTCTGGGCGACATCAGCCTGCTGGGAACTGAAATTCAAAATAATCCAGAGGCCTACACATCTTCCATCTCTTATTTATCATATATAGAGAAAGGTGGAGGGAGAGAGCATAGCATACATCAATATAAGAAAATAGATTTCTGAATACACCAAGTGTGAGGCAATATTGGCACAGAGCACAGAGAGAGGGACCAGGAGGGCTGGTTCTCTAAAATGTAGAAGGTCTGTGAACTTTTGCACCAACTTTTTGTAAAGTATAGACCAAGCCTAGGTTTGATGAAGTTTGCTCCTATGTGTTGGCATCCTGCATTGGATGGGATTGGATCAGATGATCCTCAAGGCTCCATTTGATTGGTTGTATGATTTTATGATTTGAGTAGGCAGGGACATATAGGACTGCAGGCTTATTTTTCTTGATAACAGGGTTGATTAGAATTGTCTTGGTTTGGTGGTAGACCTTCAACCATCACGTCTTTCTTTAAGCTAAAAGCTACAATTTGACAAATATAGTCCTCCCAGATTACACCAGTGGTTCTCAACCGGTGGGGTCCCCAGATGTTCCTGGACTGCCACTCCCAGAAGCCTTCATCACTAGCCGAGCTGGCCAGGATTTCTGGGAGTTGCAGTCAAGGAACATCTGGGGACCCACAGGTTGAGAACCAGTGGCTTAGAGAAAGCACTAGTTCTGTCTGGATCTTTAAGAAAACTACTCACTCAAAGTGGAGAAGGGATTTCCATTCAAGCTTCTCTGATAAAGAGATAAATCTAATAAAGAGAGAAAATGCTACTTTTACACTTGATGCATGGTTCAGTGTCTCCCTCCAGGGAAACACATTCCGTGATCAGACATGGCCTACCTAAAGTTACTCCTGTCCAAGTGGAAAACTGCAGCTGTCACTCCATAACTGCTCTGTGTAAAAGCTACTAGTAGATACAGGTATTTCAAATTCTCAGAAGAAGGCAGAACTAAGAGGTAAAACTAAAATGTAAGCACAGTAGCTGCAAGTAAGTCATTTAGTTACTTGAAGACTTTTTATTGTCTTCCTTATTTACCTGGGTTTATTATTTAAGTTGATTATTATTTATATGCATGATTATGTTTTTGATCTTGTTTTTTTTTACTTCTGTTATTGTGATCATTTCTATTTGATTGTTTACAATGTGCACTTGTTTTGGTGTTGTTTACTGCCCTAGGATGGATAGGTGGCATATAAATTGAAGGAAGGACGGAAGGAAGGAAGGAAGGAAGGAATTTACTTGGCGCTTCAGAGTGCCTAGTTGTGAATAATTTATACACATGTCCCCAGTTACATTTTGGGTACAAACAAATATGATGGACAATTACAAAACTGCTTTTCAATTTTAAAAGCAAGTTTTACCTAATTACTCTCATAAGTTACCTTTTAAAAGTATTCTTTGGCATTTAATAGATATTTTGATAGAAGTTGTTCAGGACCTATGCCATTTTCTCATCACTAGTACTGTATACGAAAAGAGAAGTATATGCTTTGTGCTTATAAGAAATTAAAAGATGCATTATCAGAATAGGGAGGCAGAGATTATTCTCCTATATTTTTCTGTTCTGCTGATAAAAACACTGCACCGCATTAATAAGACAAAACACAACAAATTACTCACATGGTTGGAGTAATGATAATGGCAGTCTGGCTGCTAAGAAGTTATAATAAGTAATGGCACCAGTTCCTTTTAAAATGTAAGCTTTCAAATTCAAACTCTGCTTTTGTCAAGCTGATTTAGTATCTCATTGAATAACTGCATTTAAAATAACAGCTATGATCCCTCCCCCACGTATAAAGCAGCCAAGCACATTCTAAGAAAGAACAATGTACAAAATCACAAAATTTGTCTGGTGCGCTTAGTGCTTAGCTGTATAAATAATACAAATGATGGCTAGTGCGTGTGAGGAAAAAGCTATTATGTTCTCTAGTCCCCTTGTGAAGCACAAGGAATGGATTACATGTAGCATGTGGTATGAAGAAAGTAACAGAAGAGGTATACTACGGACTAGGAGGGCCATTGGTCCATCCAGTTCTTCCAAAACAAACAAACAAACCCTCCATTTTATGGATGTGGAATATTGTGCTTATTTACCCACCACTCAAAAAGCCAGGAAATGCTCTGCTGTTGCTGAAAGATTTCATGCCCACATTGTCGGTGGTTCCCAAACTTCGTAACGCCATGACCCTTTAATGCAGTCCCTCGTGTTGTGGTGACCCCCTTTGCCCTGCTAGGAAAAGGCTACAAGCCCCCCTTTGGAAGGCCACTGCTGCAGGGGCCAGAGAGACTTTCCTCTATATAGGCACTCTCAGCCAACTGCAGCCTCCGGGGCCATTGACCGACACC
Source organism: Phrynocephalus guinanensis (assembly GCA_037367245.1). Taxonomy (NCBI): domain Eukaryota; kingdom Metazoa; phylum Chordata; class Lepidosauria; order Squamata; family Agamidae; genus Phrynocephalus; species Phrynocephalus guinanensis. The sequence goes on along the minus strand of CM074733.1, from coordinate 176,408,709 downwards.
CCCTCCAACCTATCAACCTGTAACTCACCCTTCCTCCCCTTCCTCCCCTTCCTTCACCAGACCCAAGCTGTTTGTGCCTTTTTTTCTTTACTGGCTCATGGCGACCCCTGTGAAATGGTCACTCGGCCCCCAAAGGGGTCCCGACCCACCAGGTTGGGAACCACTGGCTTAGAGCAACCTGAATGCTGACAACACCAACACCAACAGACAAGATGGTCTACAGAGAACCACTTACAAAGTGTCAGCACTCGAGGGAAAATCTAAGAAGGTGACTCCTTTTGCCCTCATTTAATCAGCTACCACACAAATGCAAAGCAATGGTCAAAACTGTTTTTCAACACGTATAAGTGGTAGTAAGTAGAAGAGGGGATCCTATAAAGAGTATTGAGCAGAAGACAGAAAAGGCTGCCAGCGTCTGCATGGGCGGGGTTGTAAAACAGTTTTACTTAAAAAAAACAACTTGAAAACTGTTTACCCATACAGTACGTCCCCAAATTTGGCACAGAGCAAGAGCAGAATGTGGGCTAATTCTGTGCTACACTTGGTGCCAATCTGAGGCCCAGATTCAAAGTCATAATTGTACTTTTCAAGAGCCCCCACTTTCTGAATTGCTTTATGGAATGCTGATTTGCTCTGTTGCACAAAATCTATTGCTGGCCTCTTGTGCAGCTATAATTGAAGTGTTGCCTTTTTATGTTTATCACTGTCAGACATGGAAAGGAAAGTACTTCTGTTTCTAAATGCATGCACTTCCATGAAGTGACTTTTACTCTCATTAAGTTACTCTCATTAAGAGCCCATTAAGTTAGTGGAACAGGGCACATACACTATTGTGACTCTGTAATTTATTATTTATTTATCTAAAACATCTATGTTTATAAAACAACCAAAGGTGGCTTATAGGATTAAAAGAAACAATACTGAAAGATAAAACAAGGATTAAACAAATATGGAATCATTTCTCTGTGGGGTTTTTACAGGATAGCTCATTTCTTGTGAGAGCAGTGGGGGGGGGGGGAATTTATTCTAGAACTTGTTTTCAGAAAATATCCCCCAGATTGTGGTCGAAGTGTTGTTCCCATGCAACCCACTGCGAGCCAGCCTTATCTTCAAAATCCACCCTTTATGCCCTGAGGTGTCAGTGAGGGTGTATGCTGTACTGTAGTAACTTTATGGTAACCATGGTAACCAACAATGTATTTGCCTTTTTATTTATTTTTATTTATGAGACTTCTGTAGCTTACCCTTAGCAGGGATGATAACACAGCTTTGAAAAATGAAAAAGCAATTTAAGTGTTAATGTGTGAAATGAATTAAAGATCATTCCATCTTCCTCCATCTATTCAGCAAAATCCATTTTACTGTTCATCCTCCTCAGTTGCTAAACAACTGCTTCTCCCAAATGGCCATATCTTGCATCTTTTTCCACAAGAGGTTAAGGTTTCTTCCTTCTTATAGAAAAAGGAAGATCTTCAAACAGAGAACAGCTTCTTGGAGCATATCTTTCTCTCTGCTCTTGTTTGAAAGGTGTGCCCAGGCTCCTCTTTCAATTCTTCATGCCATTTGCAGGCAGGAAAATGGGAGACAGAGGGACAATCGCATGGAATTTCCTCAGGGTCCGGAGAAAATCTGCAAGGTCTTCTCAAGTATGGGAACCAGTGGTAGCAGCAACTGCCATTAGCCCTTCTTCTTCTTCTTCTTCTTCTTCTTCTTCTTCTTCTTCTTCTTCTTCTTCTTCTTCTTCTTCTTCTTCTTCTTTACCAAAGACCTTTCTCTTGAAGTGTCAACAGCAGCAACTCTGCCGGCCGTCTGGACACCATTTTGGATCTTTCCTCATGTCCCACAGAGTCAGTGTTGTTCTAGCGAGAGCACCGTGGAGATAAAATCATTTTTACTTTTTAGACTTTTTGTAGAAAATGATAGAGGACACTTGGAGAACAGTGCATAAAGGATCCTTTTCAGGGTGCAACTGGGATGAAGAAAACAAACAAACAAAATCGCAGAAATCTTCACAGAAAAACTTATCCTCAGAACTTTTGTCAATGCTCCAGTCTGAGCCTCCACCAACGGCACCAATCTATGGAAATGTATTGTGTTGGGCTTTCAATGGGGCTCTCAAGGTAAGTGGTATTGATATAAGACGTGGCACTATTTAACATGTGGGTTTATCTGAGTTTCCATGGATTTGAACCCAGGTCTCTAGAGTCCTAACTAGAGATGGGCACGACTTGAAAAAAAAAAATTTCGAGTTGTCGTTAGTCGGGCCGGTTCCGTTTCAGCTCGTTTCCTTTTTTCGCGAAAATTCGCAAAAATTAGTCGGTTCGTTTTTTCATTTTTTTGTTGTCGTTAGTACTGGTTTGGGGAGGGGGTAGCGGGCTCCTGGAGGGAGCTGCAAGAGTCAGCCAGAGCCACAAGTGACGGACTGGCAGACTCTTTGCACCCGCTGTGTCTCACGTACTTGCATGTAGTGCAATGCAAGTAGATCTGGCTTAGGGTTAAGACGGGTTAGCGCAAGGGCTAGGGTTAGGCTAGTTATGGGTGAGGTTAGGGTGAGTATTGGGGTGCACCTCTGGGTGCCTCTCTGACCCACTTAGAAGGACAGTGTACTGGCGTATGGGTTAGGCTTAGGGTTCGGGTTTGGGCTACGATTAGTGGGCTGTTTATGCCCAATTGGCACATCCCAGAAGTCTCTGTGGTCAACCTGGCCAAGTGGCCATGCGATTGGTGGAAAATTTGCATGGTCTACTCCCATGGGCGAGCCCATCATTGCAAATGTGCAGGTGTAATAAAATAAAATAAAATAAAATAAAATCAATGGAGACTTTTTTTTGCAAGAAAAACCCACTGCTGCTACTGTAAAAATTCAAGCATTTAAAATAGCTAATTTTCGCATGTTTCTGTGGTGCTTTGGTGGGGTTTTGGGCAACGATTTCAAAAAAAATATTGCGGTCGCCATTTTGGATCCCCCCCACCGCATGGCAAATGGTTGCGCCCTCCCAGCCTGGTACAGTCAGCAAAACCTGGCCATGCGATTGGTGGAATGGCTCCAAAACTTTGCATGGTCCACTCCCATGGGCTCTTTTGGCCATATATGTTGGCTGGAATCCCACTCAAAAGTGACATCATCATAATTTCATCCGTGTAAATTTGAGCTGCAGTGTGCCCCAAGTTAATAAGTCAGTGTAGGTATTTATGATTGAAGTACAACTGCAAATGCCTAGGCTGCCTTCTTAACTCATGGCATTTTGCAGTTGAGGTTTTTGCCAATGGAGTTAAACCAGTCGGTATATCAGTAGGTATTGTCTATTTTGGCCCTTGTTTGGTACAGTTAATGCGACTTTGGGCCTTTTCACACGACCCCTAAGATCCACTGGTCCCTTAAATTCAGACCAGAGATCTTGGGGGTTTGTTTCTGTTCCTGCGTCCCCACCCCTCAGCACTTCCTGCTCCTGTCGGCGTGAGGGGAGGGAGGGGAAAAAAGGACAAAAGAAGCCTTTACTAACCTGCCGGTGCCGGTCGAAGTTGCCACGAGCCCCGTTACTTCCTGGTTCCTTCTCAAGGGGCTCTTAAAGGGGCGGGAGGCAAAAAAACAACAGACAAGCGAGGAGAGCCCGGCACTCTTATCCGCATCAAGGAATTTTCATCTGCTGAGAGCAAGTACATGAAAGGTGCGCTGGGTCGCGCTTATGGGGGCGTGGTCGCACTTAATTTTCTCTAAACTCCGGAGCTGGTGGGCAAACATTTCTAAGCTCCGGAGCTGGGAGCCATTTGCAGTGCAGCTTAGGGGTCGTGTATAAACGCCCTTTGTTACTTTGAAGATTTTCTTATCCCCCTTGAGAACTGGAATGTGTAAATAGGTCAGTCTCAATTTTATTCAGGTTCTGCATTTTGAACAGCTGGATTATTCCTTCTTAAGCTAAAGCTAGTTTACAAGTCTCTTTTTCTCTGCCTGCCCACAGAGGAATGTATCAACATTTCTGTGCATGTTTTCCAAAATTCTCATGCACCTTTTTTTCAAATGTAGGCTTCATCATCTCACTGACTGAAGTATGTTTTGTTTGAATTTTTCAAGAACGTTTCTAAATGTGTGCATTTCTGAACACATATTTTTATCAATGCACAAATCATGCTGCGGACTTCAACGGGTATGGATTTGCGATGACAAATGGTGGTTGGGTGGATCTATGTTTGTTTTCCTGGAGGAGTGAATTGGATAATCTTCCATTAAAAATGCAAACTGTGCGAATTAACCCATTTTGAGTTGGACAAGTGGAGACAGGAAGGCATTGCCATTTAGGTAAAGTAATTGAAACATATTTGGTATCAATTATCTGGAAGCATAATTTTACTCCCAGGTACAAGTTCTGTATAACTAGTCTGGGTGACATGAAAAACTACCAAAAGGGCTACCTGAGATTAATGAGGTAGCCAGTGTTGCCTGAAGGCATTTTGTTCCCTTGCACAAAGGAGAAGACAGTGCTCCATCCATCCATCCATCCATCCATCCATCCCACCTATAGATGTTTGAAGGACAGGTAGATGAATCTTAATTCTGCACAGATGATGGGACAGGATGCTTCACATCATTTAGGGATGCTGTCCAACTTAGGGTGAAGGGTGGAGGATAAAGAATATACAACAGAAGGGCCAAAGTGCTGTCCCTTCCCAGATCTTGGTTGACAACTCCCAGAATTCTCTAATCAGCACAGCCGCTCTGAAGGCTGCCATCCCCAAAGCATCTACCTGCAACCGAAAGGGATGGCCTTGCGCTTACTGAAAGGAGCCCTGGCCTTGGGAGCTTCTTCCTGGTGGTCCATGTTGTTGTACACCACTCCACAGCAGGGCATGAGTGAGGGCGAAGGAGGCAAGAATCCTGACAGTGGTGATCCCAACCTGGCTTTCTATCATTTGCAACAAGCCATCTGCCAAGAGCTGTGACATCCTCCCAGTGACAGCGGGCTTCTTTTTGGACTCGGCTTGCTGCAACTTTCTTGCTGTTCTCCTCTGATTTGAAGAATCATCAGAGATGGGCAAGTGGCTATGAAGCCATCAGTGGCTGAGTTCACTCTTGAGAACAGCCCCTCCAATGCCCCGCGTTTGCATCTTCCTGAATGGTTGTGTGTTGATGTCATCGTAAGTTATAGCACCTTGGTCTCAGAATCCATAAGAAAATAAGATCTAGGTTGCATTAGTGGATTGATAAAATATAATTGCTATCTAAACTATGGTTCTTCTTCTTCTTCTTCTTCTTCTTCTTCTTCTTCTTCTTCTTCTTCTTCTTCTTCTTCTTCTTCTTCTTCCTTCCTTCCTTCCTTCCTTCCTTCCTTCCTTCCTTCCTTCCTCCTCCTCCTCCTCCTCCTAAAACCAGACTCACTGTGGCCATAAACAAAACAAAGCATCAACACTCCTCTTGGAAAAGATTTGGGAGTGGGGAAGAGAAAGAAAACAGAGAAAAGCAAACACCAGTAGCAGGGGAGAGGCACCGGCAAGGTGCACATAAATATTTCAGTACTGAAGTCCACATGGGATTGCAAACCAAAATTCATGACAATGAGTCAGGGAATGAAAAAGTAGTAGCCTTCCCATGGGGGTGGGGGTGGGGATTTGTGGAGTTTATAGCACAGTTGCGGAGCAAGAAATCTGGTATGGAACATGTAGGGCAGTGTTTCCCAACCTGGGGGTCAAGACCGCTTTGGGGGTTAAATGACCATTTCCCGGGGGTCGCCATGAGCCAGTGAAGGAAAAGGCAGAAACGGCTTGGGTCTGGAGGAGTAGGGGGAGGAAGAGTGAGTTACAGCTTGATAGGTTGGAGGGGATGTCAGTCAGTGGCACCGGAGGCTGCGATTGGCTGAGGGTGCATGTAGATAGAGGGGAGTTCTCTCTGGCCCCTGCGGCATAGTGGCCTGCCAAAGGGGGCTTGGGGTCACTTCCAAGCAGGGCAAGGGGTCACCAAACAACATAAGGAACTGCATTAAAGGGTCGCGACATTAGGAAGTTGGCAACCACTGATGTAGGGTGTGAAACCAACCCCCCCCCCAAAAATACAGAATCAAAGTCAAAGAGGGATACTGGAGAGACATTTCAGTCATGTGGACACAGCCATCATTAGCAAGAGTGAGCCAGTAACAGTCTATCTACAAATGGTGCATTCCTTATGATCTACTGAGGCTCCTCACCCTACTAGGTCTCATCCTTGGGCCTTCATGCAAACTGCTTCCCACACCATGCTTGAGTTTGTATCTTTCCTAAACACATATGCTTTGTTCCTTGAAACACATGTTTGAGGTTTGAACCCCTCCCCTGTTACCTCGCCCGCACCTATGCCCCAAAGTATGTGATGCAGGCAAGCAGCGGGAAATAAAAAGACAGAGGGTGGGGTGGGGAGGATATTATAGGATGATATTGGGAAGCCATCAGGTTTTGCTTCGGTTAAAATTGCCAAAATAAATCAGCCAGGTATCCATGGAGAATTGGCACATGGGTGCAATTATGTAAATTCGAGGGGAAAGCAAGGAGAAAAATTATAATGAAGGACATTAATAAAGGAGAAGGAACGACTCGATGGTTGGGAAAAGGGCAGAATAAAACCTGCATGGAGAGTAATCCTTTTTTTTAAAATGCCATTGGCATTGTCAGATCTTGCAAAATGCCATCGACTTGGATTTAACCAAAGGACCTCTTCACATCTTCATCTGCCTTTCTAGGAATAATTAGCTATGCCACCTTCTTCTTTTACAAAGTTCTTCCAGCGCTCTGTTTGTCGGTGTGCAGAAATGCCTAAAACCAGCAGAAAGCCTATCTCTGTGCCAAGTGATCTGCGTTGGCGGCTGGGCATTTCCAAACCCTCCCCCTTCTCCCATTCGCTGTCATGGTCAGGAGGACGCACTCATGCATTGGAAATAAGCAAACATAATATATTCCCTGCTTTTTATTTTTGCACATTCCCACCAACTTTTGATAGCATATTTTGGATGCATCTCAGCGCAGTGATGGCGAACCTTCGGCATCCCAGATGTTTTTTGACCACAACTCCCACAGTCCTTTATCACTGGCAATCTAGGCTTGGGATTCTGGGAGTTGTAGTCCAAAACATCTGGAGGGCCAAAGGTTCACCACCACTGACTGGGGCTGCAGAAAGCCATGATACAAAACATCAGGAAATGCCCCCGTGTTGCTGTACCATAACATGTCCATGTGCAAAAATAAATAAATAAATAAATAAATAAATAAATAAATAAATAAAATCAAAGTGTTCTGCTTATATTTTGCCCTAAAGCACTCTCTGGGTGGTTTACAATTATTAATTATGCAGGCTACACATTGCCCCCCCCCCACCCTCCAGCAATCTGGGTACTCATTTTACTGACTTTGGAAGGATGGGAGGCTGAGTCAACCATGAGCCGGCTGCTACCTGGGATTGAACCCCAGGCTGTGAGCACAGTTTTGGCTGAAATACAGGCATCCAACCACTGTGCCAAAGGAAAAGGATCCCAATCTTAGCATAGCAAAGGGCAACCTGAATGTTCACGACACCAATGGCAGTAACCAAAAGAGTCTGTAGCAGTGGTTCTCAACCTGTGGGTCCTCAGATGTTCCTGGACTTCAACTCCCAGAAATCCCTTCCAGCACAGCAAGTGGTGGAGGCTTCTGGGAGTTGCCGTCTAGGAGCATCAGGGGACCCACAGGTTGAGAACCACTGGTCTATAGGGTTTCTACTTCTGCTCACTACCATTCAAAACAAGACGTCAAGCAGGTGGAAGTCCCTGAACATGACTCCTTTTTTTTCATTAGTTAAACCACTTCTCGCTCTTACACAAAGCAGCTGCCAGGGCTGGTTTTAACATGTTTTCTTGGTATCTCTTGTAACTTTCATCCACAAAAGTGACCAGAAAATACAAAATTGCTGGGAAAGGGTGTGGTGGTAGTGGTGGTAGTGGGGGGGGGGCAATAGGAAGAGAAGAAGAAAAATGTCTCAATAAAGGAAGTCATCACGGCTCTTAGCCTGCAAGGTCTAAGCCAATCTTATTGGAAAAGACAACATTGCTGAAAGTAGAGAGGGCAGTAAGAAGAGAGAGCAACCTAGCATGAGACGCTGTTGGTTTACAAGATCTGAGCAGAATTGTTAATAAACAGCCTTTGTGGGAGGTCATTAACTCACACATCATAGTTCTAACACAACATATTAGGACATTGTTTAAAAAAATGCCAAGCCATTGCATAGTGACAAGATGAGTGGAATGCAGACCATGATAGAAGATGATGACACAATACTGTATAGGCATCAGCCCCAACCACAAAGCAAAAACTAGTAATTTCACAGTTTAAACAAATGAGCTTCTGAACATTTTTGGGTATTCTTTTTAAATATATTTTGAATAGCTGTATTTTTTTAAAATTAAATATTCTTTCTGTGTTTCCGTGTTTACAACTAGACACGGAATCCTGTTGCAAGCATGATTCTGATGAGTTTGTTTGGTCAGGAAGGAGTTAAAAAGGTAGTTAAGAATCTGCTAATTGTGCCCTGATTTATAAGATCAAAAATTCTGCTTGCCTCTGATCCGCAGCAAATTTCCCAACTGAAAACGTATGTGAGGAAATGGTTTAGTCTCAGAAATCCTGAATGTTTACTGAAATATCTTCCTCCTCTAATTACAAATGTATATAATGTTTAATTTTTGAGGCACTTGCTCCCAAGTCTGTACCATGTATTTTATTTATTTATTTATTTATTTATTTATTTATTTATTTATTTATTTATTTATTTATTTATTTATTAGGCTTCTATACTGCCCATCTTCCCAAAGGGAACTCTGGGCGGTTTACATAGACTGAAGAAATTCAGCCAACCAACAAACAGAAATGTAAAACAACAATACACATACACTATTAAAATATAAAGTTAAAAGACTGTAAGCTCAGTCTTATCACCTCCGGGGTTCCATTGGGGTCGATCATCTCACCAATGTGATTTAATATCTATATGAGGCTGCTGGAAAGGGTCATTAGGAGTTTTGGAGCTTTGTGTCATCTGTACGCTGATGGCACCCAGTTCTATCTCTCCTTTCCATCCTCTGCAATGGATGTTATTCCATCCCTTGAGCGCTGCCTGGACGCCATTGTGGGATGGACGATGGCAAAGAGACTGAGGTTGAACCCGGAAAATATGGAAATCTTGCATGTGGGGGCTCCTACTCTCAGCAGGTTGGGAAACTCCTTCTCATTTGGAGGCATGACGGCTCAGAATGAAGTGCACAGCTTGGGCGTTCTCTTGGATTTGTTGCTATCTATGGAATCTCAGGTGGGTTCCACCCATTACCATCTGTGGCGGATTGCTCAGCTGCGTCCCTATCTGGACACGGGGACTCTCACCACGCTGGTCCATGCATTGGTAGTCTCGAGACTGGATTATTGCAATGCCTTCTATGTGGGGTTTCCCTTGAGGCTGATGCAGAGACTCCAGATGATCCAGAACACGTTGGCCAGATTGCTGACTGGGACTAGAAAATACAACCACATATCCCCAGTGCTGCCTGCCCTGCCCTGGCTTCCAGGTCAGTCCTGCAACGACTTCAAGGTCTTAACTATGACATGCAAAGCCCTAAATGGTTTAGGACCTTGCTACCTGTCAGAGCACCTTCTTCCATTGAAAACCGCCCATAATACCTGATCCTCCCAGGCTAAGCATTTGAGGCAGTTAAGACCACAAGAGGCTTGAAAGGGAAAAAACTAGAAACAGGGCCTGGTCTGCCATTGCCCCTTGCTTTTAAAATAAACGTCCACCAGACATCTGCCTGGCCACCACTTTGGCTATTTTTTTAAAAGAACTATTGAAAACCAGGGTATTTAAGCAGACATTTCCTCAGATTTAACATAAATCTAGTGTTCACCCACAAAAACATGTATTTAGCTGATTTGCCCACTGATAATATTACAGGTCTATGGATGTTATTTTAATTTTATTTTCATTATAGTTACTGTATTTTTATTTTTATTGTATTGTATGAATGACATGTGTTTTATTGTATTGTATTGATTAATTGTTATTAACCATCCAGAGTGGCCTTGCTGCCAGATGGGTGGTATAAAAAGCCAATAAATAAACAAACAAATACATAAATAACAAAGTGGCCATTTTTCTTTTTTGTGGGTTGATATTTCAGCCCCTACAGCCTGGATATGTTATGAATAAAATAAACCGATAGAGCCAACCATTCTCTTTTAAAATAAGCAAGATTGTTTTCTTTTCTATTTATATGAAGAAAATTAAATATGGGGCCTTTTGAGACTGCCCATTTCTGAACTGGTGGAGAGGATAAAACAATGTTACTTTATTTTTTAAAAAAAACCGCAACTGAAAAGTCTTTTGCCCAAATACCACCAAATCTTGTACAGAGTAAGAACAGACCATCTTCTACAACTCTGCCCAATTTGATGCTGATCTGAAGCCCAGTTAAAAGTTATATTTTGGGGGGATGGCTGCCCTCATTTTTTTCAATTGCCTTATAGAATGCTGATTTACTCTTCCACAAGATAGTTTCCCCAAATTCCAAAACATCTTCATGCTCAAAATGGATAGAAGTTGAGAGGTTCTTTTTATGAATGTAGAAAAATCCAAAACTGGCTGATTCATCCAACCTGGTTTAAGTTCTGGGTCCCTCCATGCTGGGAACAGCCGTTCCGACTGAGTCTGGTAAATTTGTGTAACTGCAAATCACAGATTTAGAATATAATAAACTTGAGATTTATGAAATTTGATTGCAGAAAAAAACTTGAGATTTTTTTTCCATCTTTATTTTATGGTCTAGTATTTCTCATTCAGTGTTCTATTGTGCCATGGCAGTGAATTTCATAGGGAATCACTGCTCTCCATTAAAGAGACCTAATATATTTCCCAAGCAAAGAAACACACACTGACAACCTCACCCCCACCCACCCCCACATGTATAGAAGGGTGATTGCAGCTGCCCCCACTTTTTCCCAGGGAAAAAGGCTGATGCAAACACTTTAAGAGAGAATGGCAAATTGTCCCACTAAAACTCCCGCAAGGGGACCTGGGGTGACTCTGAGATGTGGTTACACCTTTCAGGGCCCGAGGGCTCTCTCATACTTTGGTGCCCTGGCAAGGAAGCAGAATGTGCACCTGGCAGCTCCCAGGGCAGGGTCTAAAGCTCAACTTGTTCCGGCAGGCATTCAATTAACAAGCCAGTCAATCTGCCAGTCCTTTGTGACACAAATAAAGGCACTTCATGTGCGCCGAGCCATTCCAATGGACAGATCAGTAATTAATATCTGTTTTGCATTTAGTGAGGTGTCCACATGCTCTAAGAAATGTCTTCCCAAGTAGCCCTAAGAACAGATCAGTGTGTCTAACACACACACACACACACACACACACACACACACACACACACACACACACACACACAGGGTTACTCCTCTCACTACAATTACAATTTCACTTGCTGCCAAACAATGTATAATTTATTCATCCCTTTAATTCTTCCCTGATCTCCTCCCATGTGTCCTTTCTTCAAACGTGTGTGCAGATTAAATTGGTGGCCAGCAGATCATTTTCTTCTGCAGGCATTACGCAACAGTTGGTACATGCATGCTTTGATTACTGGGGAATCATGTGTCCATGGATTTGACTGCGATCAGTGAGGTCCACGTATGCCATTTGGTGCAATCCTCCCACTGAAATGGCAACAGGGATTTCCAATGGCCCTATCTGGCTGTCATACCAGGCGCGTGAATGCCGAACAGAGAGAGGTGGTACTTGGCTCCGCTCCATCACCTAAACCACCTATCTAGGGCGCTTTTACACGACCCCTAAAATCCGAGGCAAAGGGCTCCCAGATCCGGAGCTGAAAATTGTTTTCCCACCAGCTCCGGATTTTAAACAAAATAAAGTACGACCACACCCACCTAAGCACGTCCCAGCGCATTTTCCAAGTACCTGGTCTCCGAAGGTGAAAAATTTCTGATGCGGGTGTAAAGCAGTGAGTGCCGGGCTGTCCTCACCTTCTGTTTGTTTGTTTTTTTGCCCCCCCCGCCCCTTTAAGAGACTGCAATGCTTCCCGGGGCAGCTCCCAACAGCAGAGCAGAGGTGAGCCTGCATTCTTTTCTCCCTTTTTTTCTCCCTCCCCTCACGCAGACAGGAGCAAGGAAGTGCGGAGGGGGTGGGAACACAGGAAGAGCGACAAACCCCCAAGATCTCTGGTCCGAATTTAAGTTGCCAGCAGATCTTAGGGGTCGTGTAAAAGCGCCCCTAGTTTACTTCCTCGGGTTCTCTGAAAGGTAATTGGGACCTCGGGAGTTGGTGGTGTGGGCGGGGGAAGCAAAGCAGAGTACCATTGGTGTATGGTCAAGGAAGATGCCTGCCTGCCCCTACCATAAGCCCAACACACTCTCCTCTGCCTCCCTGCCCAACCCAACCAGAGATGCTGGGGGGGTGGTGGCGGCAGCGGCGTGAGGCTGCGTATCTGGGCAGGTGGAGGGTGCAGCCAGCCAAGGAGCAGCAGCGGCAGCAGCAGCAGCAGCAGGCAGTCACAGTCTCAGCTGTTGCCTAAGGAATGGCAAGGTTCTCAGTGCTGCCTGCCCTGAATGGGGGAGTCCAAGGCGGAGAACAAACGTGGGCCTCCTCGACAGACCTCACTGGGCAGGGCTTGCAGCTTTGAGCAGCCCCCTGCTAGAGCCACGGCTGGGTGGCGGCGGAGAGCTGTGTGCACCCTGAGCAAGCTGCCGGGCGACCCCCTGAAAGCAGGAGGAAAATGACAGCCAAGGAGCAGCAGCGGCAGCAGCAGCAGCAGGCAGTCACAGTCTCAGCTGTTGCCTAAGGAATGGCAAGGTTCTCAGTGCTGCCTGCCCTGAATGGGGGAGTCCAAGGCGGAGAACAAACGTGGGCAAGCAGGTAGCACTAATGGGGGAGGGGGGGGCAGTGGCGCTGCCTGGCTGCCTTCAGGTGCATTCCGCTCATTCCTAGCAGTCACTTCTAGTGGGCACCTGCACTTGCAGTTTTCCAGTTTCCTTTCCCCTTTTTTCAAAAGTGATGTGGTGTAGTTTTGCTGCCCTAATGGGGTCTTGAGCTGCCTAGATCCCCTAATAAGCACACCCGATCTTGCCTGATTTTGGAAGCTAAGCAGGGTCGGCCCTGGCTAGTACTTGGATGGGAGATCACCAGGGAATTCCAGGTGCTGTAGGCCCCTGGAGGAGGAACGGGCAAGCCACTCCAGTATTCCTGCCAAGAAAACTCCATGGACATGGGGTCACGAAGAGTCGGTCATGACTGTAACAATACAACACACAATGGAGTCTTAGGCGGTTACTTCACGTACTTCTCACCACTGTTCGTGGCTCCGCTGCAGCTCTGTTTGACGGAACAGAGCCTCCTGTACCTCCGGGGTGGCTGCGTGGTCGCTCCGACCACGCCCCCCGAAGTGTGCCCCAAGCGGGCTGAGAGATTCCCTTCTTCGACCTCGGGAATCTGGTCAATCCGCTTTTCGATCCGAATTGGCGGTACGTGTGGTTTCCTAGCATTCGCATTCTGAAACAGTTCCTGCTGTTTAAAAGTTCCTCCCTGCCTGAAGCCACCTAGTGACAGGAGGAGGTAACGGAGCAGCGCCTATGGAGTTTGCCGTGGAATGCTTGCACAAAAAATTAGAAAGATAGGAAAATAATGCGTAACGCACAAATGACGGGAGACCGTTGATTAATCGAAAGACTGAAAAACGAAAACCAGGAACCGCTTACTGAACCAGCGGAAAGCAAAGGAACCCTTCATTTCGAAGCGCATCAAAGACGTGAGGCTGGAATGCCTTCGCCTTCACCCAGCATGCACGTGAGTACACAAGAAAGAGGGGCGGCCCCGGTTTCAGATCATGTGACCGCATCCGAATTCAGATCGGAGCCAAGCTCACCGTAGCACGAGGAGGTACGTGAAGTAACCGCCTTACAGGAGGAAGAACAGACCCTGAAAGAAAGGCCAAACCACATGCCAAGGCAGGGCAAATGCCATGAATATCCTGTGCAACCCTGCTCCCATTCTTGGTATAGGGAACCACTGGATTCACTTTCCTCTGTATAGACCAGGATTAGTCATTGGCACCCCCGCACCCCCGTCTTAGAACTCCAGAGCTGGAAAGAGACTCAATGATATGACTGAGACTGTGTTCGGACATCCAGATTTCACAAATACATTTCTCATTAACCGTGCCACAGCCCCCCCTAAAAATAATAACAATATGGAGACATTGACTTGCCAATGAAATGTCAGTCCTCTCCAAAGACTGATTTTAGATGCTGGTGGCTTCACTCCTGATACACTGTCATCAATAGCAAAGAGCCAGCTGGCCATTGCGTTGACCATCATGACACAAGAATGGTGAGGCTGGGGGTGGGGGGGTGAGTCTTTGTGTTTCAAGCAGTGCCGTTTTCTCTCCTCTCCTCTCCTCTCTGAGTCCTCTGGTGTAATTTGTGGACTTCAATGGGTTTGGTGGTTTTGCAAGAATCCCCAATAAAAATCCTATGAAATCATGAGGATCCTTTCTGGATTTTATGGATCCCCTTTTACTTTCTTTCCACTCTTTCCACCACACCCTCCCTGGTTCTTATTCTAAAATAAGAATTCCAGTCCTTACCAGGAACTGAACTTGGGGTCCTTTCAGTGCAAAACACATGCTCAGCTATAGAGCTGCAACCGTTGTAGAAATCAAAAGGAAGAAAATTCTGACATTCTGTTGATTTCATTGGGCTCGGAACATGGTTTTCAAACAGGCACAAGCCCATGAAACTTTGAAATATCATTTGATTATCCTATACCCGACATTCTCAAAATACTTTAAATTGCTGCCGCTAGCAAATCAGCCAATATCACAACAGCCTCACCGTGACTCTTATTTGTTGCCATGGGATAATAGAAATTGTTGCCATGCTACAAAAAGGAGACCTTAAAATTATTGTTCTCTTTTCAGTACGTATTTGAATGTTAATAGCAGTCTACATCTATATGCAAATATTTAGAAAGCTTAAAAATGACATATTTGAATTTCATGAAGTCCATTTTCCCTCTCCGGCTGTCGTTTCTCTACACTTACCTCAAGGGTTTACTCTCTGTAGCCTTTTATAATTGCTGCACTCCTATGCAATAAGAGATATTGTACAACACAACAAATAGCAACCCATAAGACTATTCAAAGTTGGGGACATCCCAAATTAAAAAATATACAATTTTGTACCTAGACCGTGGATCAGTATCAGTTTTGGTCTTGTCTTGCTGTGTCAGATTTTGGGATGTTTTGGCAAATGCTTAGAAAACAATCTAAGCTTCAGAGGAGAAGACTGAACTGAATCTGAAAAAAAAAACCTTTTCAAAGGTTTTTACAAAAATTGTAAAACAAATCTTTTAAAAATAAAGGATATTCAGAAGCTCATATAAACTGCGAAATCCCTGGTTTTTGCTTTCTGGCTGGGGCTAATCTGACAGAGTTTAGCTGTCGATTTCTCCCATCTTGTCACGATGCCATCGTTTGGCAATTAAGGAAAATACCTCTAAAGATGCTACGTGCCATCAAGTCGCTTCTGATGTGTGCAGATTGTATGAGTTACTGATTTCCCAAGTGTCCTGTCCTTAACAGCTCTGCTTGGATCTTGCAAACAAACACCATCTCGTGTTAGGGTGCCCTTTCTTCCTTCTCGCAATAATATTGACTTTTCCAATAAATTTTGCTCAGATCTTGCAAACAAACTGCCATGGCTTCTTTTATTGAGTAAATGTCACTTGTGTTAAGTCTTCATCTCCTACTGCCTCACCCCACATTTCCCAGTAGAAAAATAGTCTGCTCTGGCCCATTATAAACTGCAGTTGCATTCCTGGGGGAGGAAGTCCCTCTTGCAAGTGGAATCCAAGATTGCCCCGATATAGTGTATGGATTGAGTGGGAGAAAGAATGTTTTGAAGGAGAAACCAGCACCCCGTCATCCAGGTACAGCAAGACATTTATGCCTTGGACACAGAAGAAGGCAGCTACAAGAGCAAAACACTCCATGAACACCCAGGGTGCTGTTGAGAGACCGAATGGGAAAACTTTGAACTGGTAAGTATTGTCTGCAATTTGGAACCTGAGGAATTTCCTGTAGTCTTCTGGTACGGATATATGGAAATAATCATCATGCAAATCTATGATAGCAAACCAGTTCTCTCTTGCAAAGTAGGGGCAGGATATTTTCTAGGGTTATCATTCTGAAATGTGATGGGGATATGTAGAAATTTAAGTCCCTGAGAATGAGAATGGGTCGCAATGTTTCATCCTTCTTCAGGACAGTAAGATAACATGAGTAAAAAAAAAAGGGGTGGTGGTGGAATTTCCAGGAACTTGTTTGATGGAATCTTTCTGAAGTAAGGTAAGGACCTCGTCCCAGAGTGTTTTGAAAGGAGGACTGGACATCATCTGGCCTAATGGAGGCTCTGCGTAAAATTCTATTGCATACCCTGAGGCTGTGATGGTTAGAACCCAGGAGTCCATTGTAATTTGGGACCACACAGGGAAGAATGGTTGGAGTCTTGTGTAAAGAATAAAAGAACATAAGAAGAACCATGCTGGATCAGGCCAAAGGCCCATCTAGTCCAGCTTCCTGTATCTCACATTGTGGCCCCACCATATGCATCTGGGAGTGCACGAGACTAGATATCTGTCACCTGCAACCACTCCCCTGCATCTGGCCCTTGAAGGACCCTGCTTTTAAGCCTGGAGATTACACATCTCCATCATGGTTTGTAACCTGTGATAGACTTCTCCTCCAAGAAACTGTCCAATCCCCTTTGGAAGGTATCCAGGCCAGATGCCATCACCACATCCTGTGGCAGGGAGTTCCAAAGACTAACAACACGCTGGGGAAAAATATTTTCTTTTGCCTGTTCTTACTCTCCCAGCCCTCAATTTGAGTGGATGTCCCCTAGTTTTGGTATTTTGTGAGAGGGAGAAGAGGTTCTCTCTACCCACTTTACTCATGCCCTGCATTATTTTGTACATCTCAATCATATTCCCCCTCAGGGGCCTTTTTTCCAGACTAAAGAGGCCCAAATGTTTTAGCCTTTCCTCATAAGGGAGGTGCCCCAGCCCAGTAATCATTTTAGTCGCTCTCTTCTGCACCTTTTCCAGTTCCACTATGTCTTTCTTGAGATGCGGTGATCAGAATTGTACACAGTACTCCAGGTGGGGCCTTACTATTGTTTTGTATAATGGCATTATAATGTTGGCTGTTTTATTTTCAATCCCCTTTTTGATCATCCCTAGCATGGAATTGGCCTTCTTCACCGCTGCCACACATTGGGGAGACACCTTCATGGAGCTGTCCACCAACACACCAAGATCTCTTTCCTGATCCGTCACGGATAACTCAGAGCCCATGAGTTGATAGATGAAGTTTGGATTTTTTGCCCCAATATGCATTACTTTACATTTGGCTACATTGAAACGCATTTGCCATTTTGCAGCCCATTCCCCCAGTTTGGAGAGATCCTTCTGGAGCTCTTCACAATTTTCTCTGTTTTTTACCACAGAGAGGTAGAGGAGGCCGTGCCACTCCAGAGCATCCACCCACAAGCACCACAAGGAAGAGGCAGCCTGGGCAGCATAAAGAACAGAAGGCCTGCAGCCCTGGCACTGCTGTCACTGTCGGGTAAGAGTGTTTGCTCTTATCCACAGATTTCGGTATCCACGGGGGTTGGGGTGGGAGACAACAGCACTTGTGATCAAATAAGCCTCCCAGAGGAGGCTGGGCTGACCCCATGTGGGCTGTCCTTCCACAAACAGGTGAAGACTTTTCAGGCAGGCTGTCCCTTTTAAAAGCTCTGGATGTTGGTGTTTTAACTAATATTTCTGCGGATTATAGTCCAGCTTTATTTATAGATGAAAGGTTGGGCTTTCTGTTACAAGTGTGGGTTTTTAAACCCCTTACCATTTAGGGAGGTTAAATATGGGGTGATTTATTGCCTCTAGAGATTGGCACACATAATTATTAATTCCAACCTTTCAAACCCCTGTTCATATTGCTTTTTAAAATATTATTTTTTAAATATTAGATTTAAAGTGCCTTTTTCTGGTCTTGGACCAAAATGTAATGAATTTAATGTCAACAAGTTAATTTCAATGCATCATTTCCAAGTTCCAGTCTTAATCATGTATTTATGAACAATATTCCTATTCATTTACCTGGCAAAAGATGCGGATTAAACGATGTGCCAGTTTTGCCTGGGATAAATCCCAAAAATAAAAATAAAAATGAACAAATAAACCACTAGCAACTCTTGAACTCAGAAATGAGGCAGGGATTTGTCACACAGTAATTGGAACATTTTAATACACTGGTATATTACATTTGCACTGTGAAACATTTCAAAGCTGCTGCTGTATTCTTTTAGAATGGTTTGTTATTAAACAACAGCTGTTGCTAAGTAGGCAGTGTGAATGATAATAACGGCTGGTGATTGCCTCAGCCATATTGTGGCAGCTCCGTGAAGTGATGCATTTTCCCTCCAGTATACTTAATAGCAGCATAGTATTCGGCATGATAATTGACATGGGAAGTTTTTTTTTTCCCTTTTCTAAAAGTAAACCACCGGACTAAACCTCCCAACGCAAGGCATCTGAGCTGGTCAACCAGGACAATAACATTAGAACTACCCTTTGATTTGCATTGAATTGCGTTGATAAATGGGTGGATGTATATGAAGTCTGGACTGAAGCAGAGGGCTAGATTTGCCTCTGGGACAAAGTAAAATGAATTTACAGATTAATTTTTGATGGGAGGACAAATAAGAAGAGGGCATACATTGTTTGAGGCAAATGTTCAGGCAAACCCGGTATTGGATCTGTGGCAGATTCACTCACCTCTACTGGATTTGCCATACCTCTAAATTTCATGGGCATCCGTGCAAAACCATAAAAAGCATGACTGTTTGTGTTTTGAAAGACAGGCTAAAACATTTGGGCCTCTTTAGTCTGGAAAAAAGGGCGCCTGAGGGGGGATATGATTGAGACGTACAAAATAATGCAGGGCATGAGTAAAGTGGATAGAGGGAAGCTCTTCTCCCTCTCCCAAAATACCAGAACTAGGGCACATACACTCAAATTGAGGGCTGGGAGAGTAAGAACTGACAAAAGAAAATATTTTTTCACTCAGCGCGTTGTTAGTCTATGGAACTCCCTGCCACAGGAGGTGGTGATGGCATCTGGCCTGGATGCCTTCAAAAGGGGATTGGACAGATTCCTGGAGGAAAAGTCCATCACAGGTTACAAACCATGATGGAGATGTGTCACCTCCAGGCTTAAAACCGGGGTACTTCAAGGGCCAGATGCAGGAGAGTGGTATCAGGAGACAGATATCTAGTCTCATGCGCTCCCAAACGCATCTTGTGGAGCCGCTGTGAGATACAGGAAGCTGGACTAGATGGGCCTTTGGCCTGATCCAGCAGGGCTCTTCTTATGTTCTTACGTTCTTATGAAAGGCTTACATTTTAATTTGGAGACATGGGCCACAGATGGTGCCACAAATCACTCCAGATTGGATCTGGATCCATTTGAAAGCCCCATATTTGGTCCTCCATTAAAATGTGAACATGATTCATGCTAACGTCCTCTGGCTCCAGTGTTCATGAATATGGACAATGATGGTTTGTGTGCATGAATATGTCATATAATGTCCCAACTTAATCTTCATGTTTTGGAATTTCCATTGGCAGGAGTGCGGTATAACAAGTCGAGTAGCTGGCACCCTGTCAAAGCTTGTGCCAAATAGAACTAGCTAAGATGCAAGGATCCCTCAGCTTGTATTATTCCCCACAGGATAACAGGACTTGTTGCCCAAAGCTAGCTTAAACCATCCTGTTTGAGTGCTGGCTCCAGTTTCATCTATCAGCCTACTTAGGATTCAAAAATGTTTGGGTTCACGTTATGTATTCCAAATGAAAAGAGAGAAAGGGGGTGGCAGGCAGACAGACGGACACACAGAAGAAGTTGTTAAAACAAAAACAGGAACAAAAAGTCACCAGAAGGACCCCAGTGGTCTGAATTCTGCCTGATGGGATACAAGCGGCTCAAGGATGCTGTACAGATAGGGTTAGGTGTGGTAGGGCCATAGAGCAGTTACAGTGTCCTAGGAGGGCTTGCGGGATCCCAATGCTAGCCCCCACTGAGCCAAGAAACTCCCCAGGGTGGCCATGGGCTAGTCACATTCGGACGACGGGGAATACACGGTCCCTTGGAAATCTCATTGAACTCTCAGTGGCCATTGAAGTGAATATTTAATTTTCATTGATGCAAATTTGGCCTGGGGCAGAGTAATAGAAAAGATAGGCATCGGGGATCTAAATTCAAGCATCCCACTGCTATTTGGATACAGTATATAGACAAAGCCGGAGCATTCTGCTAGAGAGAGGGGACATACACTCAAATTGAGGGCTGGGAGAGTAAGAACAGGCAAAAGAAAATATTTTTTCACCCAGCGCATTGTTAGTCTATGGAACTCCCTGCCACAGGATGTGGTGATGGCATCTGGCCTGGATGCCTTCAAAAGGGGATTGGACAGATTCCTGGAGGAAAAGTCCATCACGGGTTACAAACCATGATGGAGATGTGTAATCTCCAGGCTTAAAACCAGGGTACTTCAAGGGCCAGATGCAGGGGAGTGGGATCAGGAGACAGATATCTAGTCTTCTGTGCTCCCAGACACATCTGGTGGGGCCGCTGTGAGATACAGGAAGCTGGACTAGATGGGCCTTTGGCCTGATCCAGCATGGCTCTTCTTATGTTCTTATGTACTTATGTTCTTACCCATGATGGGACATGCATCACCAAGGGCAAGGAACGAAGCAGAGTGTGAGACAGTACGAAAAGTCCCGATCCTCGGGGGATGGGGGCAGCGGGGAAGACAAGGCAGGGATAACTAACAAGAAATCTACATGTTATTTATTAATGAGTATTTTTATTTATGAGTATTTTTACCCCGTCTTTCTCCTTGGAAAAGAAGCCAAGGCGGCTTACCATAAGAAGGGACAATATACAGTCCAGTATATCTAGAAGATAGGGATTTTGGCATTTAAAACTAGGTAAGCCAGAGTGGTCCATCATTTATTAAAAACACACCCCATGTTTTTGTCAAGAGGAATACTGTACTCTTGCGGACACAAACTGACACAAACAGTGGGGCTGAATTCCTATAGTACCCGATTCTATGAAGGCAGGGCTCGTTCTAATCAAACAGACTTGCTTCTGAATCAACAGAGATTGCGCCGTTCATCCCAATGATTTTGCTGGATGTTTCATGGTGTTTCAGAAGTATGGAAGCCAATAGTGTGCTTCATAGTGTTTATGACCTAAATAAAAGAAAAGGAAGGGATGGCCAACACAGTACAATATTTTCAGTCAATTATTTTTAAATATCTTTTTTTAGCACGTGTAAGGCCACAGCGGACTAAAAAAGCCCTGTAATTTACACTAGGATTTCACTAACCTGTGCATTAAACAGCTCTTTAGCTGAAGAACATTCACACTTGCATTTTCCTATTTCCAAGATTCTGGGAACTGCCGAGAAAAAAGCATTCTATACCGCGGCACCGTTCAAAACGCAAAGATCAATTTAAACACCATTAACGAAGGCTAGCACCTATATGACTACAGGCAGCAAGTGAATTACTTCCAGTTCATAAAATTACATTGTCCTAATCCAGGAGGAACATGAGTCAGTAGAAGCGTGGGCCGTTTCCCCCCTTGGGATTTAGAGTCATAATCTGGTATGACTATGATAAGTAAATTATGGGGAAGCAAATAGAAATGAATGGGATTTGTGAGGGTTTTGGAGCTGCAATGTGAAAGAAATTACAATCGCACTTCGACTTCTGGCATGACTATCACATAAAGGAAGCAGCCAGGGACTCAGTGATGGCCTCTCTAGCTGGTGAGCTGCTACCACCTGTAATTATGACCAGCTCTGCAGCAACAAATTAAGAAAGGATTCTAAACTTAAATGTTTGCTCATTCTTTAGAGATATGGTCAGGTTCGAGTCTGTTCCATCTTTGCTTTATCTACGTTTTTCTCCCTTTTATGGCTTTCACTTCCTCCCAACTGCATCCTTACTATTTAGATAATTACAAGGGGTGAGCAACCTTCTGCTTCCAAGGACCCTCCAGAAGCTGCCAACACCACCAGATATTTTCCTGCCAAATAGGAAAAAAAATAATAATGGTAAGAGTTTAGAAATTGGCTTCATATCTTAAAATGAGTATTTGAGGAGGTTAAATTACATGCCTGTATTAATGTTACATTTTAATGTTCTAAGGTGCCTCTCCTAATTCCCCGTCCTTAATTTGAATATGTCTTAAATATTCTGGGCTGTATATTGTCCCTTATCATGATTGTAAGCCACCTTGGGCCCTTTTCCAAGGAGAAGGGTGGGGTAGAAATATTCAAAATTGAATGAATGAATGAATGAATAGGTGTGGGTGTGAAAGCTGAACAGTAGAGAAAGCCTGCAGGGTGGGGAGAGAAATACATTTGAAATATGATGCTGGAGGAGAGCTTTGTGGATACTCTGGACTACAACAAAGACAAACAAGTGGCTCCTTGACGAGGTCAAGCCTGAACTTTATCTGGAGGCAAAAATTTGAAAGTGACACTAATTCTACTTTGGACACATCATGAGAAGGCAGGATTTTCTGGAAAGGACGATAATGCAGGGAAAGAGGAAGATTAAATATGAGATGGATTGTACCCCTAAAAGAAGATACTGACTTTAGATTTTCAAGAACTGAGCAAGGCCATGGAAAGCAGGACATTTTGCAAACAACTTGTTCATAAATTGCATTCTGTGTTTAGAGAGGTGGGACCTAGGAATGGATGATGTACCAGTAATATATAGTGATTTGTCTGGGAAGAGATGGGCTGTCAGATATATCAGAGCCAATCCTCTCTCTTTAAATTTAAATAAAAGAGGTTTATGGGAAAAGAAGCCGGACCTTACCGTATCCTCTTGATTTCATATGATTTTTGCATGGGATCTTTCCCAATCAACAGTAAATCATCCTCCGCACTGATCTATCTGACAACCCATCTCTTCCCAGACGGGCCACTATATCTTACTGGTACATCATCCATTCCTAGGTCCCAACTCTCTCCACATACAATAGGCTGCAATTTCTAATTTGCTTTCCTGGCTTTTAAGCTGTCCACAAAATTGGGTACTTCTAATGCCCAGATAATATAATGAATTGTTTTGTTTTGTTATCATTATTTTTAGAAAAAAAATCATTACTAGTGAAAGAAAATGAAATAGCAAATGAAACTGAAATGAAATGCTATGTTTCTGTTTTGTGCCCATCTCTAGCAGGGATCTGCTTTATATTTCCAGTTGGGGCAGACTCTTTGAATCAATTGGCTTTTTACAGTGATTTACTCCCCAGTAGAGATGGGCACGAAACGCCAAAATGGCATTTTGTGGTCGATATTCGGGCCCTGCGGTCCGCTTTGTTCTGTTTCCGTTTTTCAGGCCCCCAGGGCCCACTTCGTTTCCGTTTCTTTGTTTTTTAGGTGTGGCAAGCTGCGGCCACAGGGAGCCTTCCCAGGGCCGGCCCCACTGGAGCCAACAGCTTGCAGGCCGGGAGAGCATTCCCGTGGCTGCAGGGAGCCCTCCCGGGGCCGGGGCAAGCCTCCTGGGAAAGCTGTCTCGCAGCCATGGGGAGCCCTCCTGGGGCTGGGTGCTGCCAGAGCCGGTGGCAAGCCTGCCAGCAGGAGAGCAATCCCGTGGCCACAGGGAGTCCTCCCGGAGCCTGGCGCTGCTCCGGTCACCACACCCAACAGGCCGCCACCCCCGGAGCACCACCAACCGCTGCCCTCCCTTGGGCCCCCTCCCCAAGGACCAATCCGCTGCACCGTCCGCCACCCCGTTGTGTCGCTACCCCCGGAGCCCCGCGCAGCGCCACCCTAACTGGGACCCTTCTCCCCGGGAACCACTCTGCCCCGGGAGCCACCGCCCTGGCAGACCGCCACCCCGCACCCCCCCAGCCTAGACCCGGGAAACCTGTGTGGGGGGGTGCCGCTGCAAGCCCTCCGCTCCGGCTTCCGAGCCGGCTGCACCGTTGCCACTTCGCCATGTGGCCAAAATCCCGGAGCCCAGCCCATAAGGGCTCGGATCCCACCTCTTCTTGCGAGATCAGCAAAGTCTCGCGTCATCTGCTCCGGCGGGGAGGGGGGAAGAGGCTCCACCAGGCCCAGGCCCCTCTCGCTGCCCCCCGCTGCTCCATTATTCATTGTGCGACGGCAATAACAGAAACAAACAGAACCGAAGAAAATTTTCTTAGTTCTGTTAGGATCGAGCCTGCCCCATTGCAATGGTCGTTATTCATACCATTACGTAACGGAACAAATAACGGAGAACGGTAACGAAAAAATGGTCATTTCATGTCCATCTCTATTCTCCAGCAACTGATTGGGGGGGGGGGTCAAGATTAACAAGGACCAGCAATCAGATATATAGTTGATTTAGGCAGGAATGTTGCCCTCAGCTCCCACAAATGGTAGGGCTGATTTTGGCTTATTCTTGAATCACCATTCACCTCTTGTGCAATGCCCATATCTGCTCTGAAGCATGGGAGATTGCAGGGGGGGGGAATTGATCGGGATGAGAACTTGCCACTTTCGAGTTACTGTCAAGTCACGACGTGTCACACCTACAAGTTGAATGGAGTGACTTGCAATTCAGCCGCATTTGTCCATGTCCCTGTCAGACCCTATGGCCCCGTCCCACCCCCTGCCACCATCTCCCTCTAAGTTGCCCTGTGGTGCACCAAACCTGCCATAGAGGATCACCAGAGTGACTTACAGGAAGAGGAGCGTCAGAGGACCTGCCCTCCAACTACTCTGTTTCACCATGAAAAGCCCCCTGCATCCCTCCTGTTTCAGAGTCCCCGTTGGTGCCCGCCTCTCCGTTTGGCTAGCGCATGCATGGGGGGAAGGCAGCAGGTTTGGGACTCAGGTGCCAAGACTTTCCAGCATCCCAGGAAAATATAATAACCTTCTTCCTTCTCTCCATGGAAGTCTCTGCTCTGTCAAAGCCCCTTCCTCCAAGACACACACACACACACACACACACACACACAGAGAGAGAGAGAGAGAGAGAGAGAGAGAGAGAGAGAGAGAGAGAGAGAGAGAGAGAGAGAGAAGTCATTTGGTGAACTGACAGATTTCCTCCTGTTGAAAGAAATAGTTGTAAGATTTCATAGTGCAAAACAGGTATCTAGGGTAACTGAAATGTAATGCAAGGCTGTGCATGTGTGCACTAAACACACCCACCCACTGACTGGGAAGGGTGCAATGCCATGAGAATGCAGATTTTAATGGGGCAAGAGTGTTAAAGATGCTTGTATGTCAAATACCCTGAACAATAGTTTTGTGCTTGGGAACAAACAAGTATCAAAAATAAATGCTGCCATTGTTCAGAAAGAAGTATAGCCCACTTGGGGACATATTGTATATACTCGAATATAAACCAACCTGAATATAAGCCGAGGCACCTAATTTTATCACACACAAAAAACTGGGAAAACTTAATGAGTCAAGTATAAGCCTGCTGTGGGAAGGAGGAGCCTGTGGCCAGTCCAGAGGAGGTGTTCCAGCTGGGGAGGAGTTCCCCCAGGGAGCTAATTCGTGTGATAATGGCCATCAAGTTGTGGACTACAACTCCCACAATCCTTCACCAAACCGTCTGAGCGCTCCGGACTCGGGAGGCAGTGGAACGGTCAGGACTTGCCCTCCACTGCCTTCCCCAAGCCGAACCAGCACTTGGGAGGCAGCGGAACTGCAGTAACTTTATATTCACTCAAATATAAGCCGAGGGCATTTTTTTCAGGTAAAAATAAGGGCTGAGAAACTCAGCTTATATTTGAGTATACAGTGGACCCTCGTGTAACAAACGGTTTGTATAACATAAAATCTGTACAACATAAAAAATTCCAGAGATAGGGGAAATTTGCTTAACAGAATCATCTATGGGGCGAATCCGTACAACATAAAAATGGTCGCAATTAGGGATTACTCTGTTTTCAATGCATTCCTATGGGAAATTTGTATAAAGGAAAATTTGCTTAATATAATTTCATTGGGAACAAATTAATTCCTTTATACAAGGTGCCACTGTATGTGGTATTCTGTTTATCCTCAACTCCCAAGCTCGGCCATGCGCAACCCGGATGTAAAGTCCCCCAAGACTCCGATGCCTGTTCTCAAGATGCTAAGGGTCTAATATAGGAATGCAACCCCCCCCCCCATCAGTTTTGGATTTTAATCACAGATCACCAGACTTTTTTTTCTTTTCCTGTTTTCAGTGTCTGCAACCACATAGTTAGTTCTTCTGTGGAAATCAATGGAAAGAGACTTGGGAGGAGAGAGTGAGGCCGTTTATTTGTGGCAGAGATTTAATAACTGCACCATTATTAGTCAGTCTTAGATATTTAAATAGTACCCTTCCAGAGAGGCCTGGACAATACACTAACATGAATGCCACCTTCGGGGGGGGGGTGCCACTTTGTCATATCCAAGCCTAGGCATCCATTCCACAATGAGAGTCATGGATTACTCTCAGATGGAGCCCAGAGCACATTTAGAACATGATCCAGGCAATCTGATCATTTTTCAGTCCTGTTTATTCCAGCTGTTTAAGAATGTGCTTAACTGACTTCCTGAAATCAATGAACCCTTAAAAGCACTCAACACTCAGCTATCGATTGCTTGCTCTTTCTGGAAGCCTGTTTCATACCAAGAGAAACTCTCAAGAGCCAAGCTCCCGGCAGATGTTTTATCTGCCTCTCGTTGACGTGCAACTCTTAATCCAGGGCTGGCTCATGGAAATTCATCATACTTAAAATCAACATAATCATAGACGCGATCATCTTCTACATCCTGTTTTATGTTTATGCTAAGAGGTCTTTGCACTTTCCACTGGGATCAGTTTTAAAAGGTGTTAAATTAGTTAGAATAAAAGTCTCAGTACAGGGATGGGTGCCCCTCTGGGGATCAAATCCATCCTTCCAGAGTCTAGCTCTGGCTCTTTGGATTTTCCCAAGATGGCAATCCCTCCTTCCCTCTGACACCATAGGTTTGGCGGTTTCCCGTTTTTCGTATGGGACTTTACCATTCTCTAAAGAAGAGGTCTCTCCCGCAAGGTTGTATAGAACGAAATAAGGGGGAAACATATACGATGCAATATTTACCCACCACTGTAATTGTAGCATTTAGCAAAGTAACAGATTTGCTGCACACTTCAATGCAATGTGATGCAACATAACACATGTGTAAAGGCAAAACAACTCAATATTGAGGAGAACAACCCATGAAAGTTAATGATCTAAATCCAACTGTTAGCCCCAAGCATTGAAGTGTTACTCAGTAAGTCAACACTTATGTAAGATCTATTGATTTCAATGCATCTACTCCAGTTGGGACTACCAGTTGTATTGAGGCCAATGTCATCAAACATTAGGAAGAGCGTTCTGTTGGTAAGAGTTGTTCAGCCACAGAATCCATTTGTTTGGAAGGGGAAGGACACTTCTTCGGTGGATGGTCATCAATCACAGATGCATTTGATGTGACTTTCCCAGATTTAGGGGAGGGCTAGGTGATTAAGAAATCATTATTTGCAATTGAAACGTGTATAAGTCCAGGTGGTGGAGTTAGCAGTCCAGGTGGTGGAGTCAGCCAGCTCCAGGGGATGAGGCAGGACAATATATATAACAACCAGACATTTCCACTACTCCAGTAGACTCTGCTTTAAGGACAGGCTCTCTGTTGAGTACCTCTGATGGAGGTGTTGAAAGACCAAGAGAGCCTGTCAGGTGTTTTCTGAAGACCTGGGAGATTCAGGTTCCTGTCTCAGCTGAGGGTGTGATCAAATGGCCAGCAAGGATCGTGTATGATCAACCTGGAAAGGGTTGTGCTTCGTTGGGAGTGCTTTCCCTTATACGAACCTTTCTGTTCCTACAGGAGTATTTATTTATTTATTTATTTATTTATTATGGGACTTATATACCGCCCGTCTTCCTGGGGGGGAACTCCGGGCGGTTGTTTTTTTTTAATACAGATTGTACCTCAATGGGGTATAAACCCCAGGGATGCTTATGTGTTGTGGTGGCGTTAGCAGTACTGTTCTCACTATACGTTCATTCTACTGGATCAAGTAACAACAACAAGAACAAGAACAAATAGTACAGAGCCAGCATTATTTGAGGCTAAGAACAAGGAGGTGTTTAAAGTAAAGCAAACAAAGGGTCAATACAGGAAAACAACAATGCAAATACGAGCTGATAGCTGGCATAATAAAGCACGGCATGGGCATTTCCTCAAAAAAGTCAAAGGAAAAGTAGATGAGGAAAAGACCTGGTTATGGCTCACCAATGGAACACTGAAAAAAAGAGTCAGAAGCCCTGATTTTTGCAGCTCAAGAACAAGCTATCAGAACAAATGCAGTTAAGGCTAGAATAGAAAAATCAGCGGAGTCCCCCACCTGTAGACTCTGTAAAGAGGCAGATGAAACTATCGACCATATATTGAGCTGTTGCAAGAAAATTGCTCAGACTGATTACAAACAGCGTTATAATGTAGTGGCTCAAATGGTCCACTGGAATTTGTGTCAGAACTATCATCTGCCCGTAGCAAAGAACTGGTGGGATCATAAGCCTGAAAAAGTGACTAAAAATGAGCATGCAAAATTACTTTGGGGCTTCCTTCAGACAGGGTTTTGGAGCATAATACCCCGGATATTGTGATTGTGGAGAAGAAAAAAGTGTGGATAATTGATGTTGCTATACCAGGTGTCACTGGTAGAGTCACTGAGAAACAACTTGAAAAAAAATTACCCGATATCTGATGTGAAAATTGAACTTCATAGACTCTGGCACCGGGTTCAGGTGGTCCCAGTGGTAATCGGCATGCTGGGTGCGGTGCCTAAAGAGCTAAGCAAGTATTTAGAAGAAATTGAAGTTGACAAAGTCACCATCAGTCAACTGCAGAAAGTCGCCTTACTGGGATCTGCTCGCATAATTCGCCGATGCATCATGTCGTAGTCCTAAATGCTTAGGAAGCGTTTGACTAGTGATTATTTGTGATACAAAATCCAGCGTAGTTATCTTGCCTGCTGTGTGATAATTTGATGATGATGATGATGATGATGATATTGATGATGATGATACTTCAGAGGTAACCTGGGGCCTATTCCCCTTCCGGGCTTCTTACCTTTGAAGGTGTTTGTAAGGAAAAACAGAACAGAAGGAGAGACCTTTCTGGAAAGGCATAATCAGTACATGTAACTCACCGAGGACAGTAAATGAAAGACAGCATTTTGAGTTTGACACAACACATTATAATTAAGCATCGTTTCATATTTTGTTTGTGCCTTTGAGTCCTGCCGCTTGCTTTTTCCTCTGAATCCTGCTATTAAAACATGACATATTGTTTCTGCAGATGGCTTCAGCAATACCGTTGCGCTGAAAGCCCGTGTGCTTCTCCAGCTTGGCAGCAGGAGGCTAGCAATAAAGGGCTCACACCCCATTTTGGCCATGGGCAAGTCATTGACTCTGATCATCTTCCCATCTGCAGGAGGATGAATAGGAACGGCTTCTCTGTTTACATAGAAGCCGAGCCTCAGTCAGCATTTATTTATTTATTTATTATTTTTATATTTATATACCACACCGATTTCCCAAGAGGGAACTCTGGGCGGTTCACATAAAAACACAAGAAGTCCAAAACAATAATAATGATAAATGAAATAACAATAATAAAATAAATACAGGCAGAAAGAGGCCTCCACAGCATGCATGGACTCCTCTGTGTGTGTGTGTGTTGTGTCGTTGGAGTCCCGACCGACCCTTCGTGATCCCATGTCCATGGAGTTTTCTTGGGAGGAATACTGGGGTGGTTTGCCAGTTCCTACCCCAGGCGCCTACAAGCGCCTGGTATTTCCTGGTGGTCTCCCATCCAAGTACTAACCAGGGCTGAGCCTGCTTAGCTTCCAAAATCAGGGGAGATCAGATGTGCTTAGGGCATCCACTGAAATAAAAGACACTCACTCCACCTGTGGCTCTCACCACCAAAAAAGCCCCACCTAGTAAGCAAGGTATTCTTGCAGAGGTAAGAAGAATGAAAAAGAATAAACAATAACACCCCACTCTCACTCTTAGTACAATCCCATACAGTACATCAGAGGTGAAGAAATCTGAGGCCCCAGATGCCACTGAATTTAGGTCGCCCTATTCCAGGGCACTAAATCCAAGCAGCTTGGTTTATGCAGGATGCCGATCAGGGTGCATTAATATTGGCATTTCTCCCCTACGATTATGCTTATATGGACAGTGGAGATGGGCATGAAATGAATTATTTATTCGTTTTGTTATTTGTTATTTGTTTCATTACATAACAAAATGAATAATGAACCTAGGAGTAAAATCTAAACGAAATAAAACGAACTTGGGAAAAATGGTTTGTTATGTTTTGTTTTGTTAATGGTGGCGCACGAAGAAATGAGCTGTTTTTAAATGCTTTAAACGGATGAGAAACACTTCAAAAATGATAAAATTTGTTTTATGCCTGATTATAGCTATTAGGTTGATGGCAGTGATTTAAAACATCTAAAAATGTGTTTTTAAAGAGATCATTTTTAAGGGAACAAAATGGCTGCCGCATACTTTTGTTAATGGTGGTGAATCTGTGCAGAATGGCATTTTTAAGGTGTTAAAATGTCCTGAATATACTTAAAAGCACAGTGAAAATTATTTTTTTCTGCCTGATAATACCTAGCAGGGGGTGAGGAGTGCTTAAAACATCCATTTACAGTGGACCCTCGTATAACAAATGGTTTGTATAACATAAAATCTGTACAACATAAAAAATTCCGGAGATAGGGGAAATTTGCTTAACATAATCGCCTATGGGGCAAATCCATACAACATAAAAATAATCACGATTTGGGATTACTCTGTTTTCAATGCATTCCTATGGGAAATTTGTATAAAGGAAAATTTGCTTAACATAATTTCATTTGGAATGAATTAATTCCTTTATACAAGGTACCACTGTATGTGTTTTCTCAGATCATTTTTTAATTTTTTTTAATTTTAAAAAAATGTTTTCCGTCTGGTCTGGGGCATTGGGACGCCCGCGCACAGTCAAATGCACTAAATCGCGCAAAGCGGGTAAAAATGAATAACAAATTAACAAACCAACAAAACAATTTGTTTTCAAAAAATTCATTAAAAACGAACCGAACCGAAGCCTTAAACGAAATGAAACAAAACAAATCACCATTTTTTTCGGTTTGTGCCCATCTCTAATGGACAGCACTGATCTCAGGAAGCCGCTTATAGCAGAAGAATTAAGAGTCCTGAATTTGGAGCTGAGAGATTCCAGTCCAAATCTCTGCTTGATCATACAGCTTCCTTGGTTTCCTTGAGCCTGTCGCTATTTTTTGGCTAAGACCACTGTACAGGGTTGTTGCAGGGATCAAGTGGGACAGGGAAGCCACATAAATGGAATTAAATAAGCAACATTTTATCATGTATAGGTAAGGCTTCTTGTGATAGACTCTTGGGTCCCTGTGCTTTTCTGCTACCAGTTCTTACTGATAGCAAAACAAAAACCTGCTGATCCATTAAAATGTCACAACAACCCTCCCTAAGGCGGTTACTTCACATCCGTTTTGTCTGTTAGTGTTGCGCTTTGGATCGGTACAAAAAATCTTACCTCACATCTGTTGCGCAACAGCTGAAATTTGTCTCAGCCATGCTAATCTGTGCCTGGCACTGGGGTAGGGTATTTCTTTGTCAGGGTTTGTTCCCAGTTTGTTCACCCAGAGTATTCCATTGTGGCCGTGTGGAGAAAGTGAAAGGTAGACGGATGAGCTGCAGACTCCTTCTCTGCCTGCAAAGATTTTGACTTTTCAGAAGCAAAATATAAAAAAAGAATTTTAACCCCCCCCCGCGAAAAAAAAGGAAAAAGGGAAGTTAGACAACTTCAGTGTTTGTCACGGTACAAGACCGTGAGATAACACTTGTCACGAGACAAGTCATCACGACCATGGGAACACAGAAACAGGGACAAAACTACATGATCGCTACCAATGCTGTCACGGTACAAAACTAGTTGTGGAACAACGAAGGACGTGGAGTAACCGCCCAAGTAACATTCTACTATGTGACTTGCCGGAGAACATGTAGGGGATTATGAAGTCAACCTGCAGAAATCACAAAGGGGGAAAGGGTGTCATTTCCTTCAGAGACAGGGATGAAGTAGTTGATCATTTAAAACAAAAAATCCAGTCTCATTCATCTGGCTTGAGTTTTCATCACATATATCAATCGGTTCATGGATGCTCTTATGAATGGGTTCCTACCCAACTACTATTTTTTTATGGGCACATTTAAGGTAATGACCAACATTTGTACTTTTTACATTCCCCTACCTTGTTACCTAGTGGTTACGAAGTGTGGAGCAGTAGTGGTAGGAGTGGTGGACTAAACCCAAAAGGTCTAGTTTTGATGAATCCCTGTTCAGTCATGGAAACCCATGGTGGAAAACCACCCCCAAAACATCTTGCCTTGAAAAGCCCTATCATGGTCACAGTAACTTAGTTCTGGCTTGAGAGCACACAGCACAACACCTAAGAGATCCCACTGGGCACACCCTCCCAACCACACGCATGTCTAATAAAGGAGGGAAAGCTCTGTGCCTCTGATGGAAGTGAGATGTCTTCTTCCTTGGGAAATAAAGCAACTAATTGAAAAATCTCAGCCTTCCACTCATGTCTTCCTTCCAAGCTGCAGGGAGAGGAGGGAAAGAAGAGACCAAGGAAATATATTTGTGTATTTTGGACCTGAATGTTATTAATATTAATAATTCAAATTTCACGGCCTGGCATGTGTATGTGTACAAGAACACATGCATTCAACACTTCATTTGGAAATACTGAGGCAAACGAGATTTAGATAAAATTATTTATCCAACATACCTTCTAAACCATGTTTGTTGATTAGAGTAAGCTCCAACATTTCTCAGAGCACCTTATTCTATACATGATCTTGAGGATTGATTATTGCAATGCCCTCTACGTGGGGCTGTCCTTGACCCTTGTCCAGAGGCTTCAACAGGTGCAGAATGTGGCAGCCAGACTGGTGGGGGGGGCTTGCAGATTCAATCACATCACCCCAGTTCTGACACGCCTGCATTAGCTGTCCATTGCTCTCCAGATAAGATTCAAGGTCCTGGTTTTGATTTACAAAACCCTCCACGGCTTGGGTCCTGAATACCTGTTGGAGCGTATATCCCGGAGGTGAACTGAGGCCAGGCCCACTAGAATGTCGCAGGCGTGCTCACTCAGGGTGGCCACACCCAGAGAGGCACGGAAGTCGCTCACACGCAACCGTGCCTTTTCTGTGGTGGGCCCCATGCTGTGGAACCATCTTCCGAGTGAGCTGCGCCTAGCACAGCCCCTGCCCACCTTCAAATAAGTGCTCAAGACCCTGCTTTTTAGGGAGGCATTTGGCGACCTTTAATATATTTCATGTTTTTTTCCCACCCCTTGACACCTCTTGCTGAGGGTTTTCCCTCTCTTCTTGTTTAGTACTATTGATTCGTTTTGTATTGTTGATTTTAACCTTGTTGTAAACCGCCCAGAGTTCCTGCTGGAAGATGGGTGGTATAGAAATGAAAAACAAACACACACACACACACACACACACACACAATCATCTGAAATATCAGAACTTTCTCCAAAAAATAAAGCCTTAAGGAAGAAGAAAGTGTTGCTTAGCCATAGGTGCATTTTGAAAATTTCCGTAAAAGATGTTTGAAAATTTCCCGTCCCACAGGGAAAAAAAAGAGGTACTCTCTATGTTAAGATTAATTTAATTTAATTCCATTAAATCTGGGTTTACTTTTATTTATAGGTTTGTGGTGTGTAGTCTGTGGTTATCATTGGCTTACTGTATTTATTGGTTGTTCATACTATTTGATATGCATTTTGTATAGTTCGTTGCAAGCCACCCAGGAGTGGCCAGATGGGTGGGGTATAAATTTAATAAATAACAACAATTCTCTGACCTAAAAGAAGGAATTCTGAGAAGCCATTTGAGCATGGATCAGAATTCTAATAGAGATGAAGCACTGTGGTATCTGCTTCGGGGTGCTTATTTAATTAAAGAGGAAGCAACAATAAGAGAAGGCTTTAACTGTGTTTTGTTTTGTTTTTCAAACACTGCAGAAATACAGTGGAATCCACAAAGGGCTTTAACATCCACGAGCTTATGGGCTGCTGGTCATGGGAGCTGAGATGTTCTGGACCCTAGACCCCAGCTCTGCCACCGACCAGACCACAGCAAGTGCAGCGTTCTGCGTCATATAGGACCTTCCTGGCCAAGGGACTAAGGTCCTGGAAGACATGTCAATATTCCCAAGAGCAGTAACACCAGCTAAAATGAAAAAAATAATTTGTAGCAGGAAAGAAGCCCATGTCAGTTATTGCTTTGTACGTCTACCGCAACCTCACTCATTCCTATACAGTGGAACCTTGACTTACGTCATTAATCCGTTCCAGTGGTCTAGACTTAAGTCAAACATGACTTAAGTCAAACGAACGTTTCCCATGGAAAGTAATGGGAAAGTGGATTAATCCGTTCCAGATGATGAAAAAGACCAGCAATTTAACACAAATTTGACTGGGATAGGAGATTCCTTTCGGGGATGTAAATGAACTGTCTCTTCAAAGAGAGGAGGAGGCAGTGGAATTATAGTCCACAAGTTATATGCCTCCACTTTTTAATGCTCATAGCAACAATGTCTAACATTTAAGTTTTATTTATTTTTAACCTGACGTTCCAAGTTCTGAACAACTCTATGCTTACCATTAGAGTCCCACAACTGTACAGCTCCCCAACTAAAATGCTTCCATTGTGGACCAGACTTCTGCAGCCAGATTTTTTACAAGACTGAGCCGACTGTCTAACCAGCGAGGCCAGCCCTGAGCTCCTGGCCCTTCTTCTCCTCCGGCAGCAGCGGCGGCTTCGGTGAGGCCGAGGACCAGCTCCAGGTGCTCTGAGCTGGCCTTGCCGAAGCCGCCGCTGCCGGAGGAGGGGAAGAAGGCAGGAGCAGTTTGGAGGTGGCAGCCGCAATGCTGGGTTGTGGCTGCTGCCCAATTCCGGTGCCTTGCGCCAGGGCTCTGAGATGTAAGTCAAAGCCTGCAACTCAAGTCAAACAGGTCCCTTCTTGCTGCAAGTCAAATATGATGCAAGTCAAGCAGTATGTAAGTCAAGGTTCCACTGTATATACAGTGACGGATTAAGGTTTCTGCCTGAATCACCACAGCCTTGCATTCACTGAGACGACTTGGGAATGCAGTGTAATAGTAACATGGGACATTTAAAGAAGGAAGGATTGCTTCAGGAAATAACTGCTTAAACACCTACAGTTAGGGTTATTTTAAATATCAGAAAGCATGTTTTAACGTAACCACTCTTCATATTTAATAAATATGTTTTAATGTATTTATTTATTTACTTATTTTTATATTTGTATACCACACCGATTTCCCATAGGGAACTCTGAGCGGTTCACATAAAAACACAGAGAATCCGCAGGATAATAAAAAGACTAAAAGTTGACAACAATTAAAAAATAAGAAGGTAATTGGCACGAGGCATAAAACTAATAATAAAACACATTAGGTCAAAAAAATATATCCAGTTGTCTTAATAGTCTAGCTCAAAGGATGTTTCTAAGCATCTCAGTGGAGGAAAGGCTTGCAAAAGATGCCTGAGATGGGATTTAGAACTGAGAAATTAAAGTGAACGGAACGGCCCTTTCAAAAAATCGAATTATAATATGCAGGGACAGCAATTTAGGATAGGAGCACTCATTGTGTTTCCTGCTTTTAGACCAGTCTCTCAACCTGGGGGTCACAAAAGTTTTTCTGGGGGATCATGGATCCCCTTATCTGTGTTGTGGCCCTTGTTAAATAATGTATCCCTTTACCATCCAGAGCAAGGTATTCAAGTTAGCGTGCATGCGGATCTATGTATGAGAAACAGGCCGTCTACATTTTGAGGTGACTTTACACTATTAAAAATGCCTCTTTTATGCATATATAATATGGGGGTGTGATAGGTTACTGTGCTATTATAAAAAGAAGTTACAACTTGGAAAAAGTTGGGGACCACTGCTGTAGATAAATAGTTGAGAAGAGGCTGAGTCAATAATAAATACACTGCCATTCTTCCAGACTTCGCAACCT
Organism: Phrynocephalus guinanensis; assembly: GCA_037367245.1. Lineage (NCBI taxonomy): Eukaryota > Metazoa > Chordata > Lepidosauria > Squamata > Agamidae > Phrynocephalus > Phrynocephalus guinanensis. The sequence continues at coordinate 176,372,391 of CM074733.1, read as the reverse complement.
AGCTTACAGAACCATCTGAAAACAGAAAAGTAAAAGATACCAAAATTAAAAACATTAAAACAGAATTAAATTCATTACTATGTTAAAGTAAAATTAAAACCTAAAAAGCACTTGCTCAAAAATGCTAATACCAATATTTGAAATGTATTTTAAATGGTAAGGTAAAGGGTCCCCCCGCATATGTATGCTAGTCGTGTCCGACTCTAGGGACGGTGATGATCTCCGTAATCAAGCCAAAGAGCCAGTGCTGTGCAAGTCCATGGTCATGTGGCCAGCATGGCTCTATGCTTTTTTTATGGCAGTACCAATTTATCTACTTGCATTTACATGCTTTCGAACTGCTAGGTTGGCAGGAGCTGGGGTTAACAGCGGGAGCTTGCTCCGCTGCTTGGCACCCGGGATTTGAACCGCAGAGCTGCTGACTTTGCAGCCGACAGTTTCAGCCCTCTGGCCCTCTGAGATCATGGTTCTGATTTATCCATTTCTTTTTCTCCTTCATGGGTAATCAAAAGGGGGAGATAAACAAATAACCGCTATGGATTAAAATGACCATTCATTTCCAGCTAAATTTAGCCACCCCTCCAAACTGGTGTAACACCTGACGGGCAGGGGATCCTTCCTACAACTCTGGACATGCCTTAGGCAGTGATTGTCAACCTTCCTAATGCCGCGACCCTTTAAGACAGTTCCTCATGTGGTGTTGACCCCCTTGCCCTGCTTGGAAGAGGCCACAAGCCCCCTTTGGCAGGCCACTGCTTCAGGGGCCAGAGAGAACTTCCCTCTATACAGGCACCTTCAGCCAATGACCGACATCCCCTCCAACCTATCAAGCTGTAGCTCACTCTCCCCCCCCACACACACAGCCCCAAGCCGTTGGTGCCTTTTTCTTCACCGGCTCATGGTGACCCCTGTGAAATGGTTGTTCGACCCCCCCAAGGGGTCCTGACCCCCAGGTTGAGAACCACTGGCCTAGGGAAACAACACTACTTCTCCCCATGTCTCTGGTGGTGGTGGGTGGGGAGGGGGAGGCAGAACAGCACAGCAAAGGGGGATGGTAGACACAGGTGGTCTTCTCCAATAAAGAACTAAGTTACAACAATTTGTTATATTGCAAAGAATCAAGTACATGGCTAGGGACATGGTTAAGTCGAGACTAAAATTTCTTGTTAACCCCACAAAACACTCTTCTTACATACGTACCCACATTTGTGACCTAATTCCTAAGCAAGGCAAAAGTTGACATTAGGGTGACATTAGGCGAGAAAGGATTCATCTAGAGCACCTCCTGATTTAGGAGTTCCTAAATCAAGGTCATACAGCTACCTTCTAAAACGTGTAACCTGCATACTATAATTAAACTGTAAACCACCCAGAGACTACTTGAAGTAGCATAGGGCAGTATATAAAGCCTAACACTTTGCTTTTGCTAAGCTGACCCAACAGCGCGACAGTTCCTCTGCTTATACCAAACCCCTGAAGGACTGTCACCAGACATGGCTAAAAAGCTCTGCCTGGCTTGATGGAGTTATAAACGGTGTAGACCTTAGCAAATTCAACTTCATCCTTCAGAAGTGTCAAAAGGGCTGTTATCTTTCAGTCTCCTTATTAGCTGAGAGATCAAATGGAAGGGATCTCATTCTCAACATCCAAATGCATGCTTCACATCTAAGGGGGTCTAAGGACATGTCCACATAGGCACATGGCTCACTACATGGATGACTTTGGCTACTGTTTGGTTCAAATCAAATTACAGCACAACATGCATGTGTATTCCTGACCGCAGAGTGGCCCACTCTGCCTCTTTTTAGAACCTGTCCTTGGCACACTGCTAGAGATGTTTTGACACAATTCAAATAATTGTCCTACTCTATAGCCCCTGTGCATATTAGTTCACATCCAAATAGAGCTATAGGCAGTGTAATCTGTGTGACAACCTTGTGATATAATTAGTGTTGTGACATTGAAAAGAACAGGGAACCTCCATTTCCTTAAGTTTCATGAATTCTTACCATTTATTTATTTTCCTTATCTTTTTTTATTCATGTGACGCTGCTCAAGATAAATTAGATACATCAGTGCCAACTGCCAACTAAAAACTTGGCTATTCCAATAAGCTTTCCCTGGTCTGTAATCTTATTTTGATGCTGGTTTAGATGCTTATACTTTTTCTGTTATTAACTTGCCCTCTGCCTTGATATCTGGTAACCTGTAATATAATGTGATTGTTTTGCTGCTAATTGGCATCTTTATGGTGCTTATATGTGTATTTTTTCCTGTTAATTATTTGCTTTTTAAGCCTCAGTCTGGAATATCTTATAAATGGGGCACATTTCTACTTTTGTGTCGCAGTTGATCAGTGAGGCTACAAAATAAAGCAGGCTGAACTGTGCTTTCATCATTGTAAGGCTAATTACACTGGTGACAATGAGGCCTGTAATAAGACTTCCTGGGGTAGGAACTGGAAAGCCACCCCGGTATCCCTGCCAAGAACATCCCATGGTCAGAAACAAAAGGCTAAAAGATATGACGCTGGAAGATGAGCCCCTCAGGTCGGAAGGTGTCCAACATGCTACTGAGGAAGAGCGGAGGACAAGTACAAGTAGCTCCAGAGCTAATGAAGTGGCTGGGCCAAAGCCGAAAGGACGCTCAGCTGCAGACGTGCCTGGAAGAGAAAGGAAAGTCCAATGTTGCAAAGAAATATACTGCATAGGAACCTGGAATGTAAGATCTATGAACCAGGGTAAGCTGGATGTGGTCAAACGTGAGATGGAAAGAATAAACATTGACATCCTGGGCATCAGTGAACTTAAATGGACAGGAATGGGTGAATTCAGTTCAGATGACTATCACATCTACTACTGATCACATCTACTACTGTGGGCAAGAATCCCATAGAAGAAATGGAGTAGCCTTCATAGTCAACAAAAGAGTGAGAAAAGCAGTGCTGGGATGCAACCTAAAAAATGATAGAATGATCTCGGTATGATTCCAAGGCAGTCCTTTGAACATTACAGTAATCCAAGTTTATGCACCAACTATCGGTGCCGAAGAGTCTGAGATTGACCAATTTTATGAAGACTTACAAGAACTTCTAGAACTGACACCAAAGAAAGATGTTCTTCTCATCATAGGGGATTGGAATGCTAAAGTAGGGAGTCAAGTGATAAAAGGAATAACTGGCAAGTTTGGCCTTGGAGTTCCAAATGAAGCAGGGCAAAGGCTAATTGAGTTTTGTCAAGAGAACAAGCTGGTCATTGCAAACACTCTTTTCCAACAACACAAAAGGCGACTCTACACATGGACATCACCAGATGGACAATACCGGAATCAGATTGACTATGTTCTCTGCAGCCAAAGATGGAGGAGCTCTATACAGTCAGCAAAAACAAGACCTCGTGCTGACTGTGGCTCAGATCATCAGCTTCTTATTTCAAAATTCAAACTTAAACTGAAGAAAGTAGGGAAGATCACTGGGCCAGTCAGGTATAACCTAAGTCAAATCCCATATGAATACACAGTGGAAGTGAAGAATAGATTCAAGGAACTAGATTTGGTGGACAGAACACCTGAAGAACTATGGATGGAGGCTTGCAGCATTGTACAGGAGGCTGCAATGAAAAATATTCCAAAGAAAAGAAAATGCAAGAAAGCAAAGTGGTTGTCCAACGAGGCCCTACAAATAGCGGAGGAGAGAAGGGACGCAAAATGCAAGGGAGAAAGGGAAAGATACAGAAAATTGAATGCAGACTTCCAAAGAATAGCAAGGAGAGACAGGGCGGCCTTCTTGAATGAACAGTGCAAAGAAATAGAGGAAAACAACAGAAAAGAAAAAAATGGAAGTTACCTACCTGTAACTGTAGTTCTTCGAGACGAAGTCTGTGAATCCCACTAAAGGGTTAACCTGCAGCCAGCCTGCAGCCACCGGATTGATACAAAAGCTGTTGACGGTTAGGACCTCCCCCTCCTCCTGCGCATGCTCCAGCCTTCCCGCTCTTTCTCCTCAGTTCCCCTGTAATCCGCCGCTGAAAGACAAAATAGAGAGAGTGACGGATAGAGGGGAGGTGGGCGGGACGTGAGGATTCACAGACTTCGTCTCGAAGAACTACAGTTACAGGTAGGTAACTTCCATTTCTTCTTCGAGCCGTCTGTGAATCCCACTAAAGGGTGAGTAGCAAGCTATGTTACCTGAAGCGGGTCGTCACTGCAGCGCAGCGGCCAGAACAGCTCGTCCAAAGGAGGCATCAGTCCTGGCTCGAACGTCTAGACAGTAGTGGGTCACAAAGGTGGACGGGTTAGACCATGTTGCCGCTCTACAGATGTCGTCTATAGGGATGCCTCGCAGTAGCGCGGTGGAAGAGGAGACTGCTCGTGTGGAATGGCCTCTGGGGGGAGCCAGGAGCGGCGTATCAGCTAGTTGGTAGTCAATAGTGATGGCCTGGCATATCCATTTGGAAAGAGTTTGTGCAGTCACCGGTTCTCCTGGAGAAGGTGCATGAGGACGCACAAAGAGTCGGGGCAATTTCCGAAAGTCTTTAGTGTGGTTGGTGTAAAACAGCAATGCCCGTCTGACGTCCAGCGTATGAAGAGAACGCTCGATGGCTGAAGATGGATTAGGGAAAAAGGTAGGAAGGACCACAGGATGATGGAGATGGAAATCAGACGCCACTTTAGGCAGGAAGGAGACGTCGGGGTATAAGGTGACTTTTTGTGGATGGAATTGCAGGAACGGGGGATCCGCCCGAAGAGCTGCCAGGTCGGAAGCACGTTTTGCCGAGGTAATGGCTACGAGAAACGCCGTTTTAACAGATAACATATGTAATGAAACAGAAGCCAACAGTTCAAAGGGCGGCTTCATTAACTTGTTGAGAACGAGAGGAAGGGACCACTGGGGGGTCATTGGCCTCGCTGGAGGACGGACGTTCCTGAGGCCTTTAAGAAATTGTTTAATGTCCGGGTGACGGAACAATTCAGAGGCAGGGGAGTTACGTGGTTGAAAGGCCACGATGGCGGCAAGATAGACCCTGAGGGTCGAGAGAGAAAGTCCCCTGTTAGATAGTAGTAGGAGAAATTGTAGAACGGTGTCCACCGAGGTCGGGTGTGACGACAGGTGGTGTTTAGTCGTAAAGTGTTGAAAAGCAGCCCACTTATAACTATAGAGAGTGGTCGTGGACTGTCGGCGGGTGTGGGCCATAACATAAGTCAATGTGAGTGGACCAGCCAAGCCGTCAGGTGCAGAGACTGCAGGTCCGGATGTAGGGTCGTCCCGTTGTCCTGGGACAGAAGGTGGGGTAGTGGCGGGAGCCGGTGATAGGTGGAGGCCAGGGACAGCAGTGTTGCAAACCATGGTTGGCGTGGCCACCACGGAGCGATGAGGAGAAGGGATGTCAGGCTCTCCCGGAGTTTGACTATGGTCTTCTGTACCAATGGAATCGGTGGAAAGGCATATAGAAGGCACCGGGGCCATTGGAAGGCGAAGGCATCCCCCAGGGAACCCGGGCCCAAACCCGCTCGGGAGCAATAGAGAGGGCACTTTGTGTTGCGGTGAGTGGCGAATAAATCGATGGTCGGAGTTCCCCAGGCGTTGCAGAGGCTGTGAAAAACGGACTGGAGAACTGTCCATTCGTGGTTGTTGTAGGTTCGTCTGCTGAGTACATCCGCTACGTGGTTGTCGGCAGAGGCTATATGAATGGCCTGGGGATGAATGTTGCGAACGCAGCACCAGTCCCAAAGCTGCAGGGCAAGGCTGAGGAGACCCCTGGACCGAGTACCGCCTTGTTTGTTCAGGTAGTGGAGAGCCGTTGTATTGTCCGTCACGATTTGGACAGACTGATTGGTCAAAAATGGTTTGAAGGCCCTCAGAGCTTTGAAAATCGCTAGAAGTTCAAGGTAGTTGATGTGGTAACGACTCTCTATGTCGTTCCAGGTCCCGTGAATGTGAACACTGCCGCAGTGGGCACCCCAGCCAATAGTGCTTGCATCGGTGGTGACAACACTGGATATAGATGGTCTTTGGAACAGGCGGCCCATGCCGAGATGCAGAGGAGAGGTCCACCATTGAAGGCTGAGGTAAGTGTCCCGGGGAATGAGGACTGGTTTGTGTAGACTGTCGCACAGGGGGTTGTACTGGCGTAGCAGACAGGACTGCAGTGGTCTCAGGCGGAGCCGTGCATGAGGGAGCACGGAGATCGTGGAGGCCATTAGGCTGAGGAGGTGAAGGACGGACCGGGCAGGTAAGTAATGGTTCGGTTTGAAGAGAGCCACGGCCTGTAAGATCTTTGCTTTGCGGTCTTGTGGAAGGAATGCTTTGCCCTCTGTTGAATCTAGAATGGCTCCGATGTAGCGAACCACCTGATGGGGCCGAAGAGTAGACTTTTTGGTGTTTATCTGGAGGCCCAAAGATGTGAGGAGGCGCAAGGTGTAACGAATGTCCTCTTTTGATTTTTGGCGTGTAGGCGATACGATTAGCCAATCGTCCAGGTACGGAAAGACATTCATGCTCTGGACGCGAAGGAAGTCGGCTACCGGAGCCAGACACTTCGTAAAAACCCGAGGGGCCATAGAGAGACCGAAGGGCAAGGCCTTGAATTGGTAAGTTGAGTCTGCGATCTGAAATCTCAGGTATTTGCGATGGCATGGTCTGATTGAGATGTGAAAGTACGCATCTTGTAAGTCTACGACTGCAAACCAGTCTCCTGCGTGCAACAAGGGAAGGATGGTCTCTAAAGTAGTCATCCGGAATTTGGTGTGTTCGATAAAGGAGTTGAGCTCTCTTAGGTCTAGAATGGGGCGCAGCCCTCCATCCCTTTTTTGGACAGTAAAATACCGGGAGTAGAAACCCCCAGTGTCGGTTGGGTCCACATGTTGTATGGCGTGTTTGGTTAGGAGGGACTGAACTTCCTCCTGCAGGACCCTTGATGTTGGTGATCGGACGATCTGTCCCAAGGGAGGTAGAGAGCGAAGTTCCAGGGCGTAGCCTTGGGAGATGATCTTGAGAACCCACGAGTCCGATGTTATCCTGGACCAGCGAGGGAGAAAGGGGTGCAGTTGTATGTTGGATGCGTGTGGAGGTAGAGGTGGAATCGAGTCAAAGATTCTGCTTTGACTTCCGGTCATAGCGCCTGGGGGGTTGGGGGCGGCGCTGCGATCGTTGGTTGTTTTGATGGTAAGAGTAGGACTGGTAGCCCTGCCGAAAACGGCCGGAGTCTCGGCGTGGAGGTGGGTCTGCCTCTGCCAGGAATGTTGTTGCTGTTGTCACCGGTACTGTCCCTGCGGCTGCGAAGATGGGTTGGCAATGGACTTCGCAGTCCTGCGCATCTTGACGAGAGTGTCTAGAGACTTGTCCGTCGTCGTAGCAAAAAGGCCCTCCCCGTCGAACGGGGAGTCCTCGATCCTGTTTCGCGCGTCATCTGGAATGTTGGTAGTCCGGAGCCACGCGTGTCGCCGGAGATAAACAGCATTGGACAGCTGTTTAGCGGCTGTGTCCGCCATATTGCATGCCGCGAGGGTCTCGAAATCAATTAAGGAGATGAGCTCCTCATGAAGGGCAGAGAGCTTAGCCTTTTGGTCGTCCGGTAGAGAGTCCAGCACCGGAGCTGCCTGGAGTAGGATATGGCGGGAATAAGCCTCCATGGCACACAAGTAGTTTGCGGAGCGAAGTGAGAAGGACGCCAGAGAGTAATGCCGGCGACCAATGATGTCTAGCTTCCGGCCCTCCTTATTGCTGGGAGTGAGGGCGGAGCGACCTCTGGTCCTGGTCTGGGTGGCATCCACAACTAGAGAGTTGGGCAATGGATGTTTGTCCAGGAAGGATGTACCCTCACCGTGGGTATGGTACATATTGTCCACGCGACGTGACATAAGCGGGGCAGATGAGGGTTTGGTCCAAGCTTCCTTAATGCGATCAAGCAATGATGGAATGAAGGCAAGACGGAGAGGAGGCGTCTGGCGCTTATTGAGATGGCCGAAGGACCTACAAGAGTCAGCAGTCTGGTCCTGTTGGACCTGAAGTTCCATGACGGAAGCTATTTTGTGGATGGTTTGAGAATAAAACTTCATATTTTCCATAGGAGAAGGGGCTGACTGCCCAAAATGTCCGTCTTTGGAGGGACGTCATGGGAGGACGAGTCCTCAGAACAGTAAGACTCGTCATCTTCATCGTAATCGCCCTCATCCGATAATTCGGGAGAAGCTCGTCCATGGAGGTCGGAGACTCTAAATGTTGGTGTGAAGACGTCGATGCCGACGGTTGCAGAGATAGTGGGGGCGGTCTGTTAGGACGAGAACCCTTTGCGGCTGTAGAAGTGGCAGAAGTGCCGGCATCAGGCCGGGTGGTTGAAGCCGAGAGGTTGGGAGGGTCTTGAGCGCGGCGTCGAGGGACATCACGGCGCGTACGGTGTCCCGAACAGGAGCCTGTCTCAGAAGAACCAAAGGGCGAAGAGGAACGTTGGCGTCGTTTTCGGCGCCGAGAGATGGCCGTTGTCGACTCTGATCGGGCGGCCTCGACATTGGGGAGTTCCCGACGTGGAGGACAGTCGACAGTGCCAAGACGTCTGGCGGTGGAGGAGCGATCGACACCGGAGGGACGTTCGGCAGCAGATGAATGCTCTCGGGAAATAGAGAGCTCAGAGGTGGCAGGCCCGGCATCGGTGGCACGGGCGGCCTCGGCATCACCCGATTTTCTCCGACGTCGACGGGGTGGTGTGGACATCGAGCTGTCGGAGGGCGATGTCGAGTATTGTCGACGCCGGTGAGCCGGGGATCGATGTCGACGGCGGTGTCGGCGTCGGGCACGACGATCGATGGAAGAGGAGTCAGTGTCGGAGTCGTGGTAATGGCGATGCTTACGTTGGCGTCGACGCGGTGGAGAGGTCGACGGCGAAGAGCAGCAAGACCGTTGAGAATGGTTTTCTCGCTCCCGGGGTCGAGCGGTTTGGCGTGGAGATCCGGAAACCGCGGTCTCAACAGGCAGGCGAACGCGCTTAGCCTGTGCCTTCGTACGTAGAGGCTCTTGGGCTACGGTGGGAGCGGAAGCGACGTCGATTGTCGAGGTCGGTGGTCGGTGAGCCGTGACGTCGCGCAGACGCATCTCCGAGGTCGAGCCCTGTTGAGCTGGAGGGCTAAGGGGGACCTCAACGACAGTGGAGGGAGCATGAGAGTCATCTCCCAATGTCGAGGAGCGATCCGACGCCGGGGAGAGCGTCGACAGCTGACCGGAGGGAAGATGCTCGTCCTCCGAATGCTCCTGAGCCATTGATGCCGCAGTCGAGGCCGAGCGTGCCGGGCTCGGGGTATGTTCCCGAGGCTTGGGGCGTTTCTTGGTGTCGGAAGACTGCTTTTTCTTCCGCTTCTCGGTGGCCATGGGAGGACGAGTCCTCAGAACAGTAAGACTCGTCATCTTCATGGACGTCGACACCGATGGAGAAGGCGGCGGAAGAGACTTGGCCTTGGAAGCAGGCTTGGGCTTAGAGGTGGAAGGGCCCGGTGAGGCGCGGCCGGAGGCAGGCGCACGTTGCTCCATAGGGGAAAGCGATTGCTCCCAGAGGTGCAGACGAAGACGGGCCAGGCGTTGTTTAATGGCCGCCTTGGTCAACTTTTTACAGTGGGGGCACTAGGAGGGTTGATGAGCTTCTCCCAGGCAGTAAAGGCAAAGCGAGTGGTCGTCCTTGAGAGGGATTTTGTTAGAACAAGACGCACACCGCTTAAAGGGGCCTGAAGAGGCCATAAAACAAAGGAAAGCCGGCCGTGGGGCAGGAGGAGGGTGGGGGCTCACCGACTGGAGGAGGAGGAGGTCGTTTGAAGCAGAAGTGAAAAGAATCTAACAAGTAATTTCTCTTTCTTTTCCTCGTGCAGAGCCAGTGGCTGAACTCGGCGGCGGAAAGAAAGGAACTGAGGAGAAAGAGCGGGAAGGCTGGAGCATGCGCAGGAGGAGGGGGAGGTCCTAACCGTCAACAGCTTTTGTATCAATCCGGTGGCTGCAGGCTGGCTGCAGGTTAACCCTTTAGTGGGATTCACAGACGGCTCGAAGAAGAACCAGAGATCTGTTCAAGAAAATTGGAGATATTAAAGGGGTATTTCATGCAAAGATGGATATGATAAAGGACAAAAATGGTAGGGACCTAACTGAAGCAGAAGAGATCAAGAAGAGATGGCAAGAATATACAGAAGAATTATATCAGAAAGATCTGGACGTCCCTGATAACCAAGATAGCGTAATTGCTGACCTGGAGCCAGACATCCTGGAAAGTGAAGTCAAGTGGGCCTTAGAAAGCATTGCAAACAACAAGGCCAGTGGAGGTGACGGCATTCCAATTGAACTCTTTAAAATCTTAAAAGAGGATGCTGTAAAGGTGCTGCATAAGATATGCCAGCAAATTTGGAAAACCCAGCAGTGGCCAGAGGACTGGAAAAGATCGGTCTACATCCCAATCCCAAAGAAAAGAAACGCCAAAGAATGCTCCAACTATCGCACAATTGCACTCATTTCACATGCTAGCAAGGTTATGCTCAAAATTCTACAAGGCAGGCTTCAGCAGTATGTGGAAAGAGAACTTCCAGAACTACAAGCTGGATTTCGAAGGGGCAGAGGAACTAGAGATCAAATCGCCAACATGCGCTGGATTATGGAGAAAGCCAGAGAGTTCCAGAAAAACATCTACTTCTGCTTCATTGACTATGCCAAAGCCTTTGACTGTGTAGACCACAACAAACTATGGCAAGTCCTTAAAGGAATGGGAGTGCCTGACCACCTTATCTGTCTCCTAAGAAATCTATATGTGGGACAAGCAGCAACCGTCAGAACTGGATATGGAACAACTGACTGGTTTAGAATTGGGAAAGGAGTACGACACGGCTGTATACTTTCACCTTGCCTATTTAACTTATATGCAGAGTACATCATGAGAAAGGCCGGTCTGGATGAATCACAAGCCGGAATTAAGATTGCCGGAAGAAATATCAACAACCTCAGATACGCAGATGATACTACTCTAATAGCAGAGAGTGAGGAAGAATTAAAGAACCTCTTAATGAGGGTGAAAGAGGAGAGTGAAAAAAAATGGGCTGAAGCTCAACATCAAAAAAACTAAGATCATGGCCACTGGTCCCATCACCTCCTGGCAAACAGAAGGGGAAGAAATGGAGGCAATGACAGAGTTTATTTTCTTGGGCTCCTTGATCACTGCAGATGGCGACTGCAGCAACGAAATAAAAAGACGCCTGCTTCTTGGGAGGAAAGCAATGGCAAACCTAGATAGCATCCTAAAGAGCAGAGACATCACTTTGCCAACTAAGGTCAGGATGGTTAAAGCTATGGTTTTTCCAGTAGTAATGTATGGAAGTGAGAGCTGGACTATAAAGAAGGCTGATCGCCGCAGAATTGATGCTTTTGAGCTGTGGTGCTGGAGGAGAGTCTTGAGAGTCCCCTGGACTGCAAGGAGATCAAACCTATCCATTCTGAAAGAAATCAACCCCAAATGTTCACTGGAAGGACAGATGTTGAAGCTGAGGCTCCAGTACTTTGGCCACCTCATGAGAAGAGAGGACTCCCTGGAAAAGGCCCTGATTCTGGGAAAAATCGAAGGCAAAAGGAAAAGAGGACGACAGAGAATGAGATGGTTGGACGGTGTCATCGATGCAACCAAAATGAATTTGACAAAACTCCGGAGGCAGTGGAGGATAGGAAGGCCTGGCGAGCTCTGGTCCATGGGGTCACGAAGAGTCGGACACGACTGAACGACTGAACAACAACAAATTTGCTTTATTCTATAATTCTGATTGTGTAACACCAAGAGTAGCAATTTGCTAAAGGGCAGTATAAAAGTCTGATAAAGAAGTAAATAAGTAACTATTGGTGGTATGATGTGTATTAGGCTAGGTCAATGCATTTCTTCTGTGCTGTGTCACACACACACAAAAGGAAAGTGACCACAGCCTGCAGACTGGTGGCTACAGGAAAAGGCAGGAAAGGAACGATCATTAATTGAAAGGAAAACAAAAACAAATTGGATCAGAAGACCTGTCTGGACCCTTCTCAGGAGAAAACAAATGTCAATCAGTGTGACGGGATTGATCAATAAGAACCCTTTAAGCGCAAACTTGACCACTCCAACTTCCTTTTCATAGGCTTGTCTTAAGACCATTCCAAAGCCTAATTAAACAAGAGCACCAGCATTTAAAAGGATTTAGAGACAAAATGAACTGAACAATCAAACCAGATTAACTAGCACCGTTTGAAAGCTGGGTAGTGGAAGGTTTTCAAGTTTCAAGCAACTTGATTGTTATGTAGATGCTGAAAATCAAAGATCAGCAGAAGGGGTTCTGGCAGTCAAGTCAAACTCAGTGCAGTTATATTAACACAAAGTTTTCACATGACTAAAGAAAAGTGCAAGAACATACTTTGCAATTTTCAGCTGTGAGTGTGCTCGAAGCACAATTGGGCCTCTTTAGTCTGGAAAAAAGGCGATTGAGGGGGGATATGATTGAGACATACAAAATAATGCAGGGTATGAGTAAAGTGGATAGAGGGAAGCTCTTCTCCCTCTCTCAAAATACCAGAACTAGGGGACATACACTCAAATTGAGTGCTGGGAGAGTAAGAACTGACAAAAGAAAATATTTTTTCACCCAGCGTGTTGTAAGTCTATGGAACTCCCTGCCACAGGATGTGGTGATGGCCTCTGGCCTGGATGCCTTCAAAAGGGGATTGGACAGATTCCTAGAGGAAAAGTCCATCACGGGTTACAAACCATGATGGAGATGTGTAATTTCCAGGCTTAAAACCAGGGCACTTCAAGGGCCAGATGCAGGGGAGTGGTATCAGGAGACAGATATCTAGTCTCATGCGCTCCCAAACGCATCTGGTGGGGCCGCTGTGAGATACAGGAAGCTGGACTAGATGGGCCTTTGGCCTGATCCAGCATGGCTCTTCTTATGTTCTTATGTTCTTATGTAAGAAGATTGCCTGACTGTCAATGTCAATAATGCTTGTTCATGCACTATTGTTTGACATTCAGGACAACCCTAAGCCCCCCAAGTGAAAACGTCTTATACAGGTGCATATGCGACTCCAGAAGCCAAGATAACAAAATGTTTAACCACTCAGTTCACGAAAAGGCCACCCCCACCCCCACCCCGAGTGCATTTGGACGACATATCTAATGAATCCCCAGTTTGGATCCAAAGTAATATTAGATAATAACAGTTAAATGGCGGATTTGTTCAGATCAAATCAAATTAACATTATGCTCGGTGACATTTAAATCAGTCACCATGACTTATAGTTGATTTCAGTGGGTCTATTCTACATACAACAGAAGCTGGATCCTACTCAGTATGTCTGACTCTAGAACTGAAGATATTCCACACCTTTGATCCTCAACATTTATGCAAATAAGCTTCCTAGTGATTATTTTAAAGTCAATTCCATTCAAAAGACATTGGTTTTAGTGACTGCAGCTACAAGAAACATGAACTCCTAACATGGGAAGTTAGCTACGAAATATTTTTTAAAACATTAAATCCATCTCTGTTACCGAGGTTGTTGTTTTTTTTGTTGTTGTTGGGGGGGGAGGGTCTGTACAAAGAGGTGTGCTGGTGCAGAAAACTCCCGACAACCGTGTGGGTTCTTCTTTTCACTATTCATGGGGAAGGATATACAAGCGACTTGATTCATTACTACAGCTTTCTCCTAAGTGCATCTACGTGACATAGTTTCTGCTTATTTCTAACAGAATGACTGCAATTAACTGCTGCGATCAAATTGAGTATAGAAGTACTGGCTACAGATGCAGGACTGTTTGCCATCTGGAAAGCCAATTTAGCCCTCTAAATGATAGGACATGTTTTACAGAACGGTGCTCCTCCACCACTTTGTGACTCCTGGAACCGAGCATCTACGTACAATGCTCCTGTAAAATCAAGTTGTGTGTGTGTGTTGTTTCACACCACATTCTTGAAACAGTCTGCGTTTTACAAAAATACAGGGTTATTTAAATGTTCAGAACAACTTTCTGGTGACCTCCAGAATCGTTTTGAGGGTATGGAGTAGTAACTCTTGCAGAGGCTAGAGGCCGGAAAAGAAAATAGTTCAGGGAGTCTACCCCTCACACGATGTTCATGTACACACGCTCATAAGCAAGTGAGGCCTAGTTGACAACGGCATGCTCCTGTTGAAGAACTTCACAATTTGGTGGAGCCAGGGTGATAATTGTCACAGGTATAACACCGAAAATAAACACGTTGATGTCATCTCATACACAATGACCACAATAAATCAGGCTGACTTTGAATGCTGGCTTATTGAGGAAATAGTAATATGTTGATGCAAAGCGACCAAAGCTAAATAAACCACCAATTTGGTGTCACTGGGTTTATTATGACCCCAAGTACTCTAACCTTCCCTTAGGCAAGCCAAATACCACCCAGGGCATGTCGCTCTCTCCCATTTGGGGAAAAACAATCCAGAATACTGCATTTGGGGGTTACAATAAACACAAAATTGTCCTCACTGTGATTTCAACATACCAAATGTATGATTACCGCAGAGGACAGCAATGCATTCTCGTGAACGTACAAAAGGGCAGCAATAACTCTAACGTGTCTGCTCAGAAATAATTGAAAAGCGTCATGTCAGAGGTAATATGAGAGACACCCATGTAAGTGAATTGGCACTGCCCATCGCCGAGCAATCAGCATGCATGCACGAATCAGTCAAGACCAATTTGACTCAGTGCAACATACAGTATTTCTAAATATATGTGCATAGATAGGTTTTAAAAGAACCTATTTCAGTTTTTACAACTCCTTGCTGCCCATATCAGAAAGTATGAAAAACACCTCTTTGTCTTCTCTATTACTGTACTTGACATTTTTAGCACATCCATCTGTTTGCATTTTCTGCAACAATCAAGAAAATCAACTATTTGACAATCAATGATGTAATGCTAAAGTTTCTTATGATGCCCTGTTACTGTTGAAAAGACTCAAGGATTATTGCACCAGGGAAAGAGAGAACATATAGACATATCTATATCTATATCTATCTATCTATATCTATATCTATATATATTTGCATTTTGCTCTGTTTGGTAAGGACTTGAAGCAAATTTGTATCAATAATGTGTGTGTGTGTGTGTGTGTGTGTGTGTGTGTGTGTGTGTGTGTGTGTGTGTGTGTGTGTGTGTGTGTGTGTGTGTGTGTGTGTATATATTTTAACGAATGACATACCCCCCAAAGAATGCTTTAGGGCTATAGATGCAGTTTGATTTAAATAAATGAGGAATAGCCACAACTATTACATAGAATTTGTACTCTTTCTTTAACTGCTTGCATTCTCTTATAGCTTTAATGTTGTCTTTTAATCCTGTAAGATGTCACTCAATTCCTTGTTCTTAATACTTGAACATGTCTTAATTGTACTAGACTGTATATTATCCCGCCTTACTGTAAACCGCCTTGGGTCCTTTTCCAAGGAGAAAGGAGGGGTAGAAAATACTCAAAAATAATAAGATAAAATAAACTGTCTATTTCAGAATATATCTTTTACTTCCATTGTTTTGTTACCCTTGCCACATTTACAGTGAGTAAAATAAAATAAAGGTTTGAAACAGAAGCTTATGAGGCAGCCGCTTTACTCTTTGGGGGATACACTTCTGGTCTTTTAAACTTAATAAAATCAGTTTTGTAAATCAGACTGGCTTTTCAGGCACACTCAGCAATGATCCAGTTGCAGCTTCACCAAAGTGGAACTATAAATAATGAACAGCTATTGTCTGGCATCGACTCACTTCCCTCTCCTTCCCTGCAGAAAACTGTAGCGCAGGGGGGTCTACTGCAAAACACTGCACGAGTCACACAACGGCCGTGTAAAATGCAGCACTCCATGGCTTCCATAATGCACAGATTGCTTCAGCTGCATAGGCGCACTGAAGGGAGAAGATTTAAGGTGGAGGAATTGAACAAAGAATTAAGAATTGTGTTTATGAAAAAAAACAACCAAACAAAATTACACTTTGCATTTTACTTGTTACTAAGTCCTAGTGTCTTCAATAGGGTTTTATCTCTAAATGAGGCTGTAATCCTACCTCCATTTACCTGGCAGTAAACCCCAATGAACTCAATAGGGCTGCCGTCCTATAACCGTGCAGAACTCAGGATTCATGCCTGAGCACTTTTATAGCATTGACCAAAGTTCTGCACCACTTGCTGGGAAGTACATGCCACTCAATTCCAACATGGGACATACATGTGAGCAGACCTAGGTTGCACAATAAGACTACAATATTCTCTGCCTTCTTACTTGGGAAGTAATGGCTGTTGGAACAATATTTGGCAAAGTGTTTCTGGACTCGAATCCCACGAATCCTTCAGCTAGTATGGCCGTTCACCACACTGCCTGGGAAATTTCAGGCAGTTCTAATGGTTTCAAAAGCTAAACCTCTCTTAAGCTCTGCATTGAACACACTGGGACCTCTTCCCAGTTAAACAGAGTCTCCATCTCTTATTTGTTGCATCTTAAGTTTCCAGACACCTGGGGTCAGAACGCACCAAGATCAATGGGCATCAATCAGTCACAGGCAACACTGCTATTGTCTAATAACAACAACAAGGGGCCATTTGGATCATAAAAGCCAAGCCCCTGTCAAAGAGGCACTGTGGGGAACTGAACTAGTCCAGACCTCTGGCATCGCAACCAGACAACTAAACTACTGGATGATACAACTACTCTTATATGCTCTTATTAAAACATATGCTGCACTGGCTTTCTCTGGGACTTATTCCCAGACACATTTGTATATGATTGCTGTCTTCAAAAGTTTTTGCCCTTGGACGAAGATGCACTTTGGATTATTTATTATTATTATTATTATTATTATTATTATTATTATTATTATTATTATTATTATTATTATTATTATTATTATTATATTACCCAACTTTCTGAAGGAACTTTGGGCGGTTCACAGCAAGAAAATCCATAAACTTCAACTATAAAAACAAAGGAAAACAAACCCAACCGATAAAGACATTAAAATCAATTTTAAAAAGAAATAAAATGCGATATAGGGAAAAGAGATTATGGTAAACCACCATCAGTCGCCAAAAGCAGCCTGGAAGAGCTAAGTTTTTAATCGCTTCCTAAAGGCTGAGAGGGGCTCCACGGTCCTAATATCGCTGGGAGGCTGGTTCCACCAAATGGGACCCACCACAGAAAAGGCAGTTCCATGTAGAGGTGAATTATTATTAATTCTTCTTATTATTAAACAGTTTGGGTCTGTAGAAGAAGCAGATCACCAGTTTCCCCCTTCCCACCATTAAAAGGGTGGTGCAAATGCTGCATGCATCAGCAAATACTCATAGAGATCAATGCACAGCACAGGTTTGCTGAGAAGGAAGTCTCGCTGTGTTCAATGGGACCAGAAAAAAAAAAGTATAGTACTGGAGAAAATTGTTTACGAGACTGTGGGAAAAGTTTGGCCTCCCAAAGGTTTTGGATGATAATGGACAGGATCCAAAAAGGTGGCTGAAATTCCTGGGAGATAAAAGTCTAAAACATCTGAAGGCAACAGATTCGACCGTTCAGCTTTAGAGCACGGAGTTGGCATCAGTTTTAGAGGGGAAACAGAAGCATTACAGATAAAGAACCTCCCCCCCCACACACACACACACCAGCAATAGCAACCAAGTGTCTTGTGATGCCTTCAAGACTAGCAAGTTCTATTTGGCATGAGCTTCCACAAAAGTCTGTGCCCAGGAAAGCATGTGACTCTTTTAAGGTGGTGCAATATTCTTTGCTGTTTCTCCTGTAGTAGACAAGCGTAGCTCTATCCTGACCCTTTGGAAACACAAGCAAATGTAAGAGAAGCCTTGTTGCACTCTAAAGCGAGTAACAGTTTTAGCTCATCATCATTATTTTAACAAGTCCAAGCCCAAAATGTGCTGGAGCTCTCCAGGTGAACTTTCCCCCCTGAAAGACACGCCGGTTCTGCTCCACAGCAGAGTCTAAAACATTATGGTAGGCATGTCCAAACGTCAGCCCTCCAGATGTTTTGGACCACAACTCCCAGTCCTTTGCCATTGACAATCTAAGCTTAGAATTCTGGGGGTTGTGATCCAAAACATCAGGAGGGTTTAGACATGCCTGCATTATGGGGACGGTTGTTTTATGAGGCAACCTCAACCTGTTAACAAACAATCTGGTTAGTACAGAAGACCTTCCTTCAGGTAAGAAGCAGGCTGTGCTACCTGCCGGTCACTTGTAACGGCAACATGCAATTTATTTGGCATTTGGCACCTGTGCCCAGTCCAAATTAAATCAAGAGACCTTTGCTTAATAAACGACCACTCATTAAATGAATACAGAAAGCAAGAATAGTCTCAGCAGCTTTGTGTTTGCTGCTTGTGTTGCTTGATAATCACCCAGCAACCTTACACGCATTTGCTCAGGAGTTTCCAAGGCTGTTGCATGAATGCCTTGCAGCACCTTGAAAGATGAATGCATACTTCTGTGGCCTGCAACCCACTCTTCCACTGGAAAGCCCACAAAAAGTTATGCCAAATACCAAGGGAATACTTCTCGGCTGCTTTTTACCTAGGACCCTGTCCCACTGACGGCTGAGTAGGTCTGCCCATGTCCGGACCGCCATTCTCTTAACGTTTGTTCAATTACAGCGACAGAAAATGGAAGGGAAGGCCTTAATGAAAACGCCTGGCCCATTCCCCAACATTCATAAACCATTTTACAGAGACTGGGAAAGTTATTTTACTTGTTTACAACTCCTAGAAACTATCAAACCGTGCTGGGTACAGGATTCCGGGTGTACTATCTTGACAAAAAAAAAGGGGGGTGAGGTCACAAAAGGCAAGCTGACCTGGCCCAACCACCACAAACTTAGCCCAATCCCAGATGACTACAAAACACCATCTCCCTTTTGTACCTGTTCTTGGCCATTAATCCGACACAAATCAACACCCTTGAAAAAAAATCACATTTAAAGGGAATATATGCATTGCTGCTTGACTTGGTAATTTCTTGTGGCCCTTAAGAGAAATAAAGAGTCCCTACTTCAGCCAGGAGCTTGAAGGGGTGTGTAAGGTGTGTGTGCAGTAGTTGTTTCTTCAAACTCCAGTCCCAACTTCGGCCCTCCAGATGTTTTGGACCACAACTCCCACAGTCCTATGCCATTGGAAATACAGGCTTGGAATTCTGGGAGTTGTGGTCCCAAACGTCAGGAGGGACGAAGTTTGGTGTGCACGTACAGTAGTCTAAAGCAAGTCCTACCAGATCCACCCAATCCACAGACAAGTAAAACATTCTAGACCCGTGATGCCATCAAAGTAGAGACCTTTGGGGAGTGGGCGCATACAAGCTATATAAATAAATAAATAAAGTGGACAACCAGAAGCCCTCCAGGTGTCCTACTGAAACCGCCTCCCCAGCCCTCCCCAACATAGCAAACAGCAAAAAGAGTTGCCTGCCCACAATATCTGGAAGGCCCCACAGTTGCCTAACCCCACTAATATTACTTCCTCACTCTTAAAGCAACGCCGGCTGTATTCAATGGGGCTTACTCAACTGCAGCTGCCCCAGCAGGGGCTGCTGGTGACCTAAGATGCCCCCAACATTTCCATGCTGCTTATGAATGTCAGCCTAAGGCACCACTGAATTATGACCATCCCATCCTGTCGGGTTGTGGCACTCCACCCACTTACCTGGGAGGCAAAACCTCACCGGACTCTGTGGATCTTGCTCTTTGGTTAGGTATGAAATCCGAGACTGTACTGCAAAATCTGACAGGCTAATCCTCCGCTAGCTAAAATCCACCACCGCCGCCACCACAACATATAGAGCAAAAAATCTTAGCCATCCACTTGAAGGATGCCAAATAAGAACAGCAACCAGGGACCTTAAAGAGGGAAGGGAAAAATATGATTTTGACTTTTTATTAATCACGCTGGGAAGAATGATCATCAACACCGAGAAGCCAGGAGTGCCTTGCTGTCCGCAGACTGTGGCTCTGCCTCCTCCCTGCACCCTCCTACTCCGGATTCTCCACATCAGGTACTACAACTGATGATGGTTAAAGTGGAAGCAAACCACAGGTGGAACAAGGGAGGGAGGGAGGGCACTGGTTTCATTTGGAATGTTGCCATGGTGTGTGTGTGTGTGTGTGTGTGTTTTCTCTTCCTCCCCCTTCAATGGAAAAAGGGAGGGGGGAGAAAGGGGGAGGCCAACCACGTGTGTGTGTGTGTGTGTGTGAGGGGGTCAGGTAGCAGCAGCAGAAGGAGGGTGCCTTGTGCAAGCCCAGGCAAGCCAAGGCTGGCCCCCTCCCTCCCTCCCCCACCCCCCAGGCTCAGGGGCACCTCCCCCCCTTTCTCTCCTCCTCCTCCTCCTGTTCCTTTTCCATCATCACTCTTTGTCCTCCTCCACAATGGCCAGGTCTTGGATGGCCCTCAGTTGGCCGCTGGCATCAATGCGCCGCTTCTCCCGGATCAGGTCCTCCAGGCTGGGGAAACGCAACGTGTGCACCTTGCCCTCGGCCAGGTGGATCTTCAGGTAGTACTGCTGGTGGGGGGGTGGCGGGAGTGATGAGCCCGAGGCCGGCCGGAGCTCACCACCGGCTTTGAACTCCCGTTTGCCGAAGCGGCACCAGGCGGCGAAGCTCTCCGAGTTGGTCCAGCAGATCTCGTGGCTCTTCAGGCCCAGGTGGCCGCAGGCGTTCTGCACCACCAGCTCCGGCACCAGTGGGCGGTAGCGGTACCAGCTACTCACCACCCGGCCCACGTTGCCCGCGCCCGCCGCCTCGTACAAGCTGTCCTGGCGGATCTGGCCCTGGTGCAGGTGGATGACCTGCCCGGCGCCCACGTAGACGGCCCAGTGGGGTGGAGGCGGAGGGGGCAGAGGGGGCGGTGGGTGGTGGTGGCTGGAGGGCCCCAGGTAGAGCAGCTCCAGCAGGTCCCCAGGCTGGCAGAGGGCCGGCAGGGCTGACACCGGGCAGACGCTCAGGTCCCCCACCTGGGGGTCGCCGCTCACTTTGGAGAAGATGCATTCTGAGCCCCGGAAGGCAGAGAAGTGGGTCTCGCTCAGCACCAGCTGGGGGGGCGCGTGGTGGTGGTGATGGTGGTGGTGGTGATGATGGTGTTGGCGAGTGGGCGTCTCGGGGGCGGCCGGGCTGCCCTTCACGCCGCCACCGCTGCCACTGTGCAGGTCGTGCTGCCCTCCTCCTCGCTCGTCCAGATCCTCCTCCTCATCGGAGAAGAAGTAGGCCACCCCGACGCGCAGCTCGTCCTTCTCGATCCCCGAAGGGTCCCCCGTGGGCAGCTCGCTGTAATTCAGGTGGGTGATGCGATCCAGTTGGTTTCCCATCAATGACCGGGCCAGGCCAGAGCAGGAACCGCCGGATCTGAGAAAGAGAGAGAGAGAGACAGAGACTGAGAAAGAAAGAAAGAAAGAAAGAAAGAAAGAAAGAAAGAAAGAAAGAAAGAAAGAAAGAAAGAAAGAAAGAAAGAAAGAAAGAAAGAAAGAGACCGGATTGGAAACCGAGCAAGGGACCCGAGGACCCCCGGGTGGGTGTGGAAAGGTGGATCGGCCGCAACACCTGCGCGCTCGCGTTCACAACACAACATGCACACAGAACACCCAAAACCAGGCGCCTGCTTCCGATCAGGAGAGGCAAAGGGGAAGCCGGTGGCGGAGCTGGGGGGCTCTTGCGTCCCCAACACACCCACTCGCCCGCCCGTCCCTCCCTCCGAAGAGATCGGAGCCCGTCCCTGGAGCCAGAGGCATCATCATCACAACCATCATCAGCAGCAGCAGCTACAAGGACTGGCTTGCCGCTTCCCTGGACCCGACCCGACCGAAGGGAGAGGGCGGCGCGCGCGAAGGCAATGCCATGCCATGCCATCCCCGGGAAAAGGCGCAGCCAAGCGCGGGG
This sequence comes from Phrynocephalus guinanensis, assembly GCA_037367245.1. Taxonomy (NCBI): domain Eukaryota; kingdom Metazoa; phylum Chordata; class Lepidosauria; order Squamata; family Agamidae; genus Phrynocephalus; species Phrynocephalus guinanensis. Next base: position 176,350,462 of record CM074733.1, on the reverse strand, counting down.
AGAAAGCGGGGTGGGTGGGTGTGCGCGCCCCCCCCCCCGAAATCCCACTTTCCCCAAAGAACGACAGGGACGGGGGGGGTCGGTGGGGAGAGAGACCCGGCAGTTTCTCCTTCTCTCTCGCTGCCTGGCGTGCCGGGCTGCCTCCTTTTGTCTCCGGATCGGAGGCGGCTCTCCCGCTGCCTTCCTCTCGCCTTTCCTGCTCCGGATCGGAGCTGCTTTTAGCCGAGGCGAGGCGAGGCGAGGCCGGCGCGGTCGGGGCTTCCCTGCCCTCCTCGGGGATCAGGGCACGTCGAGAGACCGGAGGGGGGGGAAAACGCACACGCGCCCGCGCACACACACACACACACACACAAAACGGGTGCAATCGTGGACAGAAGATCGGCTTCTTCGCCCCTGCCTGCCTGCCTTCCTTCCTTCCTTCCTTCCTTCCTTCTTTTCTTTCCGCGGGAGAGAAAGAGAGCGAGCGAGAGAGCGAATGCAAGCGCCGGGGCCAGCGGCTCTCCCTGCCCTGCCCAGCCCGGCGGGGCGACCTTCCCGGGGAAAGCGAGCCCCGACGGCGGCGGCGAGGTGGAGCAGGTGGAGCAGGTGGAAGAGGAGGAGGAGACCCGGCGGCGGCGGTGGAGGAGCCTGGTGGCTGCGGGTGCGTACCGGGAGTTCGGCCCAGATCCTGACCAAGCCCCCGAACTCCTTTAAAGCCCCCCGACCGCCATGGGAGGAGGAGGAGGAGGAGGAAGAAGGGGCGGCTGGTGCTGCTGGTGCTGCTGGTGGTGATGCGGATGCTGCTGCTGGTGCCCTCGGGAGGGTCCTCCTGGAGAGCCAGCAGGCGCCTCCCGCTCCTTTCCCTCCCAAAGCGCCGCGGCTCCAAGCAACCCACCGGGAAAGGGGGTGGGGAGGGCGGCCAAGGGGCGGAGGGGGGGTTGCACCCACCGCCGCGCCCCGCTCTCCCACCCCGGCCGGGCGCCGCTCCGGCTCTGCGCTCCCTCTCCGTCGGAGCGCTGGGTTCTCTAGTAGCCGCCGCCGCCGCCGCCGCCGCTCCGGCTCTGGCCCAGGCCCCGCCCTCCGACCCATCTCATTGGCCGCTCCTCTCCGGGAAGGGACCGCCCACCCGGAGGGACAGGCGGGGTTGGAGAGGGAGGGAGGGAGGGGCGCGCGCGGCGGATCCCCGGTCCCTGCCTGCCTGCAGCCCTTGGGCTTGGCAAGGGGGGGGGGGAGAGAGACGGACCCCCCCCCCCCCGGGTTGGATCCCTATGGGCAGCTGGGAGAGGGTTCCTTCCCAGCGGAAGGGTCGTGTCAACTTAATTGGCATAATAATAATAATAATAATAATAATAATAATAATAATAATAATAATAATAATAATAATAATAATAATAATAATAATAATACATACATACATACATACATACATACATACATACATACATACTGAATGAATGAATCGTGCTTCTGTAATCAGGGCTTTGGGAACAATTGTCCAGAAATGCCCCACAGTATGGCAAGGAGTACAGATCTCAGAAATAACACAATCAGAACTGCCAAAAACCTCAGGCAATATTAGGATCACGGTGCATTCTGTGCCCATGTTTCACAGGCATGTAGGTTTTTTTGGTTAAAACTTGTGTCTCTTATATAATTATAACAGTCTGTTTTTATAATTTTGATTGTCTGTGTCTGCTGCTGCTGCTGCTGCTGCTGCTGCTGCTGCTACTACTACTACTACTACTACTACTACTACTACTACTACTACTACTACTAATAATAATAATAATAATAATAATAATAATAATAATAATAATAATAATAATTTGCTGTGTTCAGTCCAACAGCAGCGATTCTTGCTATGCCTATAAAATTAGGCATATTGCATGAAACCATGTGCTTTTTAAACTTACTCTTATGGAAGGATATGACATGTTTCTGCCTTTGTGTATTAAAATATAGAGGGCACAGTGTAGTGCCTTGAACTAGACAGTCTGGCCAAGAGTGACAGAGGTTGGGAGTTACATTGCAATGCCAGATTGCCCAGCATGTGCGAGACACTGGAATGTTACACTATAGTGTATTTTGTGTTATTTTTAGACGGTAAAGCAGATTGATAATTTAGCCTCCGGATTAATGATTTTTCCTGTCTCCCATTGTCACGCCGTTTACTTTCCCTTTGGCTGCCCTCCTCGTCATTTCTGCTGGGAGGACCCCCTACGCGTCTGCCCCAAAGCTTTGCCCTGACGGCACTGGCTGGAGTTCTCACAGGCTTTGCGTTCCCACGGCTCCCCTTTGTTTGTTCATTTTAATGTTTCCTCGTCTGCAGTAATGCTCTTATATTAGTTCATAAGTGATGTGCATGCAGCATTCCAGATCAATATATTTGTTTGCTTAACTGTAAAATGTCTCCAAGGAAAGTAAGGTAAGCATTATACTGAATCCCCAAAGAGAACCTAGCATTCTCATTCATTCACTTTAGCTGAGAGTTGCCTACGTTTGTGTGTATGGGCAGCTCACTCTCCACTGAAATAAACTGGGAGAGCTGATGGGGGAAGCTCCTCGCTACATATTTGTTCCCCCCCCACACACACACACCCAGCTCCTACCTCAGAGCACATTTCTAGGAAGTTCTGTAGCCCGGCAATTGAGCACACTGTCCATTGAAGTGAATGGAGAGAACTGCTTCTGGAGCTGAACCTTTCAAGCCCTTGGACTTCATTGAAGGGGATGGAGGAGCCTTTGTACGTCTACTGATCCCATTCCTCTTCCCCCTCCCGGTTCCTTCCTCAAAACATACTGGTAGGACGGCGTACAGCTTAATGGTTGCGTGCATGGCATATATGTGGAAGGACCGAAGTGCAGTCCCCAGTTTTAATGGGTGCAGTTGGAAAGAAAGCTAGAGAACAGCTGTAGCCACTAATGCTTTGACTGGTCCAATTATCAGACCTGAAAAGAATTGCTTCCTCTCTCCTTACCTGTTTGTAGCTTTTGGTCTCCTGTCCACCCTAGTCCAACCCCAAGTTCTTTTAAGGCCTTCTGCACATTCTCATCCCACCTCTTCTGGAGCCACCTCCCACCCACCCACCGCACCCCCTTTGCTTTGGCCTCCTTTGAATGAGAGTGGCATCATCCCCTCGGGAGCCCTGCGTTAATCAGTATAGAAGACAGTGGTGTAGCTATGGAGGGGCAAGGGGGGGACATTTGTCCCCGGGCGCAGTATCTGGGGGCACCAAATTGGGTGCCAAACAGCTCCCCGTCCATGGGAAGGCGTGCTGCGGATGACCTGCCAGGGCCAGAGTGGAGGACTCCCCGGCCCCCACTGCCACATTCTATGTGGCACCTTAGCCCCTCACCGTCCCTTGGGGGCACAAAAACCGACTTTGTCCCCGGGCGCTGAAAACCCTAGCTATGCCTCTGATAGAAGATGCTGAGGGCTGAGCTAGATGTTACTGACTTGGATGTCATTGGAAGGGAATCCGCCTTTGTGAAGAAGGGATGTGGTTGAGGCAGTAACTGAGAAATTAGACTTGCAAAGGAGAAAGGTCCTTGAGTCCCAAAGACTAATCGCCAAACAAAGCAAGCTGATTTGCAAATTACTCCTCCTCTGACAATCACACATAATCAGCAATTGAGCAGTTCCTTCTTCTTGACATGGGCTACAGGCATTGCATATTTTGTCCTTGGCAATAGATGTAGATGTATGGATATAAGCAACAATGTGCACAAGATGTTTGGACCCTGATGGAGTCTCAGCCTTCCAATCCCTCTTTCTCCGGCTTCCTGTCTGCCTTTAGTTGTGGCCCTCAAGGCATTTCTGTGGACTTGTCCCCCTTGAAGCAGGCTAAACATTCCTATCAGGCGCTTTGAAGGCCTCCACGCCTTGTTGACTAATTAGTTCTTCTATGTGTCTGTCGCTGGTATCAGGGTGGATAAGGATGCCTTTTGTCTATTGCTGGAATCTCATCAAGCATGTGTTCTTTTCAGATTACTCTTTTAATTAACTTTCTGGTCCAAGCTTCAGTTCATCCTTAGTCCCCCCCCCCCAAAAAAAATAAGAAACTGACTGCATTTCAGTGTCAAGAGCTGTTTGAGAAGCCTGGGTCTCTCTTCTTCTAAGACAAATGGACTGCTTAGGGATTACATTCCTCTTCGATTCGGCTTCCGACACCTTCTTTCCTCTCCCCGTCCTGGGAAGCGTATGTTTACTCTGCTTTCTGATCGCAGCCGTTCCAAAAATATGGCATCCAAGAGCTGCTAATTAAAAACACCACTCCCATAATCCTGGGAAGAACAGCTGATGGCAAGAGAGGGATTCAGCCGTCCTCGCCTTTTATTTGTGCTGCCCAGACAGCAAACCAGAAATGGGACGGATGGCTCGGGAGTCTCCTGATCCATGCTTGCCTTGCCCTGCTAATAACCAGCTTTAAGAGCATTATCTTGGAAGGCAGTCATACCAGGAGAGAGAGGGAGCTCAGGAGAGTGCCAAGCGTCCTCATTCGTTTCCACAGAAAGTCCTTCCAAGCAAGCATCTAACAGCTGTGTGCACATACCAAGGTGTATGGCTCATTATTAAGCGGAACAAGGTTTACTTCAAAGTAAACTTGTGTAGGATTATAGTGTTGGTTTGGCCTTTGATTTCATTTTTTTTGTCTCCCTTTTCTTCTGGTGCATTGAAGGGAACCTATATGACTTGGTTCCCACCCACCCCCTTTTCTCTTCACAGCAGGTGGGTCAAGGTAAGAAAGAGTGACAGGCCCAAGGTCATCTCCTGATCCCCATGGGTCAGTGCGGATTAGAACCTGGAACACCCACCCCTTGAATCCTGCCCAGTCCCCTCACCGTTCAGCTTTGGTCACTGTTACATCATGTCCGGCATAGTACCTTTGAAAATAAACGTTTGCAGATCGTAGAAGGCTCATGTTTCATGGGATTATGGTAGAGTTCTGTGAGGTTTTGGGGTGAGAAAGTGTACGTGACTCTATGCGGGGGACAGTGGATATTGGATAGAGTAACCCCCCGCCATTTCGCAGTTCATGTACTGCGGTCCTGCTATATCGCAGGACTGCAGTACATGCCGCACCTCCAGCTGATTGGCACTGGGGTGGGGGAGAAAAACCTTTATTTCCCCACCCCAGTGCCAATCAGCTGGAGCCCGGGGCATAGGGAAGGGGAAAAAAGGTTTTTCTCCCCCACCCCAGTGCCAATCAGCTGGAGCCCTGGCATGTACTGCAGTCCCAGCGCCAATCAGCTGGAGCCCGGGGCGTGGGGAAGGGAAAAAAAGGTTTTAAAAGCCCGGGCTTTGAAAACCTTTTCCCCCCTTCTGCAAGCCCCGGGCTCCAGCTTGGTGGTGGATCTGATCCAAGAAGCCCATGCAAGCAGCGTTGGTGGATCTGATCACCCCCACCAGGCCCCACCCAATCTGCATCTGCGTATTACGGATTTTCAGTCATCGCAGGTCAGGTGGGTCCCTAAACCCCACGATAGGTGGCGGGGGGGGTTTACTGTACTGAAAAGCTCCCAATTGCTCATGCAGTGTGAGTAGTTGTACAGACAGAATCCCCACCCTGCAACTGTTAGTGCTGGGGCCAAATACCACTGTGGGCCCATTGCCCCTTAAAGATGGACATATCTATCAAGGCCGCAGTCAAAAACCTCCTTTCCAGTCTGTTCCAGTCTCTTACTTTATGGAACAAGATCCATTCTTTTCTCACTCCCCCCCCCCAAATATGGGCATGTTTGCTCCATGTTTTAAATTGTCCACAGGAGTTTTATACTTTGCTTCCATTGACTTTTGTGTTTACAAACATTTGAAATGCTCATTCTTACATTGTTTGTTGTTGTTGCTGTTGATGCTGTTGAATATTCCTTTTCATTGTTATTATTATTTCAGGGACATCTGAAAACGTCCTGCAAGCAAGGATTCCAGAGCACAAATGACATTTGGGCTGGAGACACTCCAGGAGGTATGGACTGAAACAAGATGTTCAAGTCTTGGATTTAGTTCAGCTTTCTCAGAAATTCTATTTGTCCTGAGAGTTTAAAGTCAGGCTGATACTTCACATCCATCTCGTCACTGTTCGCGGTCCCGCTGGGGACCGGTATGAAGAAATCTAACTTCACGTCCAGTGCATGACGACGGGAGTTCGTCCCGACCATGCCCCCTGAACTGAGCTTTAAGCGGGATGAGCGATTCCCCTCCCTGGCCTTGGAAATCTGCTCATCACACTTCTCATTCCGAGATGAGAGCCAGTGAGGTAAGGCTCGTCACGCAACGTGCCGTTCTCCATCTAGTGTCAGGAGTACGAAGTGCCATTTGCCAGTACATTCCCTATGGACTCAGCAATGCAGTGCAGAGAGATAAAAAAGACAAATGCCTCAAACTCAGCTCCATAATGCATTGAAGGCAAGGCTTCAGAGAATCGAAACATCGAAAAATGGAAGGTCGGGCTGAAAAAAAAAACGGAGAACAAAGGCATGGAATTTCACATCTCATCACGGAATGAGGACGTGCGGTAACAGTCATGCCGGTATCATCCATCACGCCCGTGCGTACATGGGAAGAGGGACAGAACAGCAAGAAGACCACGTGACCGCGACCGACATCAACACGCAACGAACTTCCTCCCGGGAACCGCTCTTCTCCCCTCCCAGCAGTTGCCCTATGGATGATACTATATGTTTTGATATTGCAGTGTTTCCTTTGGGTCAATGTGTACCAAATGTGAAGGTGACAACGCTGCTGAATGCAGCGTCACCAGTGCCTGGGGCTTAGCGGTGAAACTTCTTTGTAAAGTTGCCTTTTGGATAGCTTGAATATTTCTGCTAGGCTTCCTGCACTTCTGTTTTGTTTCATATTCTCCTGATAGAAAAGGAGATTTCCTTTCTCATCCAAATATTTTTTCTTGTGGCATTTGTTCTTGATGATACACTTCTAAATTACAACTGGGGAGCGTGTGACCCAGCAGCTTTTTCACTTTTGCTGTACTTGTGCCTATATGAAAAATGTTTACAATAGCATATAGTTCAAAAACGAGAGCTAGAATGAAAAGAATTGACATTCTTTTGCTATTTACTCAGAGAATTCCCTTCCCACCAACATATAGACACACTTTTCTGGTAACGTTTTTGACAGCCCGAATTTTTGCTTTGAAAAATAGTCCAGTGTTTGCCTGGGGTAAATAGATTTTGTTTAATCTTTGACCTCAGTTTTCACTCACAATCCATGTAAACATCACACTCTTACTGCCATAATAGAAACTGCTGACACATTTAAAGATCAACATGACTGGTACCATGAGACAAGGTGCTTAAATAGTTGTATTTCAATGTGTTTCTGAAGTTCTAAAAGCCTGAGTCTCCCCCCCCCATTTGTTTAACTCTTTGCTCTGTGCTTTAGGAAACCAGAATCGGGTGTGTGTGTGGAACAGTATCACCGTACAGAATCCTTTAATAATTTGTTTTAAAATATATTTTTAAAACATAAAGAGGCTCATATTTATTGAATGCTTCCAGCAGGGCTGGGCATTTTCATGACAGGTACTTCCAATTATTTTGACATTGTTGTCTCCTTTCTCTCCACTTCATGAATAAGTTTATTTGGGCATGTCAGGGATACTACACCAGAATTATGTTGTCCTGGCACTTGGCTATAAGCAATTCATGCTAATTCCTGGGAGAGGAAGGTGTGGGAGGGAAGCTGGTTACACCTCTCAGCCAGTTTGGGAAGTGAGACCTGCCTTTTGCCCTGGAGGGCTGTGCTGACAAATGGGAAGAGCCAGTGGTTTTGCTTTGCTTTGCTTCAAACATTATATGCAGGGAAGGAGACTTGGCAAAGTGCTTTCTGTCTGGTGAGAAAGAGATTGGTGGGACGCTACTTCAAGATATAGACGTCAATGCTTGGGCACAGAATAAGCAGGCCTTTTAAAAACAAAAGGCATGAAAGTTTGCTCTCCTTTTTGTTCACAGAAGAAAGCCTGCCATGCATTGCTTTTCCTGGAACATCTTCACCTCCTCTGGAAAGGAAGAGGACAAAGTGCCAGCCAGCATTTTCATGAGGACTTTTTTTTTGTTTTTGTTTTTTTGCATAAGCTCATCAAAGAGTGTTTATATTGCTGGCTGCTACATGGCTTGGCAGATTTTAATCTTGTGTAATTTTGCAGTGAAGGTATGGATGATGTCAGAGCAACAACCAACATCATCAGGTAAAGGTAGGGCCTGAGCAGCGTCCAAGTGGCCTCCCAAAATTCTCCATCTCATTTATAGTTCAGGAAAGGTGGGGGGACGCTGTGCCAAACCTCTGCAAGGCAGGATAAATTCTTCCACTAGTTTTGTTGGCAAAGCGTCTCTGCGTTAGCAGTGACAATCGTGCAGCTTCTTTCTTTCTTTCTTTCTTTCTTTCTTTCTTTCTTTCTTTCTTTCTTTCTTTCTTTCTTTCTTTCTTTCTTTCTTTCTTTCTTTCTTTCTTCCTTCCTTCCTTCCTTCCTTCCTTCCTCCTAAATAGAGAGAGAATATCATGGACAGGGCCAGGCAAGGCCAGGCAGTAGTCAAAGGAAGGAGGTTGTTTTGGGTGGGCCCTGATCCCCCACTGTGACACAGGAGGAGCGTGGAGGCAAGGAAGCAAAGGGTTCTTCTGGTGGTGAGAGCAGTGAGGAGGGCTGCTCAACCTGTTGGCCTTCCGAGCACCATCCGTTGGCTGGTGGCCCTCTGTCCTGCATCGTTGAGGCCCAGGGACCTTGGGAGAGAGGGCCACCTCCAGTAGTTCATCCCTGAAGAACAGGGAGAACAGCCATAGCCCGAAGGGTTCTGGACTACCAGTGGCTATTCGGAACAACCTGCTGGGTGGGATTGTGATCTTCCACTGTAACATTTGTGTTGTCCTTGCTGTCTAGCCAACAGTTCTCAAAGCAAAAGGCAGCCCACTTTTGAGGGAGGAGGCAACAATGGTGCTTGTCTCTGGAACTTGCTTACCCATGGCCAGAAAAGAGGGTGTGGATCACCAGGAAGGAAAAGATAAAATGCCAATTTGCATACACTGCGCATCTGCCTACTGGTAGATACGAATATTTATAGATAGAAATGTTAGAAATAATCATTGTTTTGTTGAAATGGAACAATGATATACAGGTACCTCATCTTATTGGTCTTTGTCAAGAATCTACAACCGGGTTATCTGCTGTCCATTTGCTAACTGCCCTTGACCCTTACCCGGAGACTCCAACGGGTGCAGAATGCAGCGGCCAGAATGGTGGTGAGTGCACGTAGATACAATCACATCACCCCAGTTGTGGCATTTCTGTACTGGCTGCCGATGGCCCCCTGGATAAGGTCCAAGGTCCTGGTTTTGGCTTACAAAACCCTCCACGGCTTGGGACCAGAGTACCTGTCGGAGTGTATCTCCCA